>JARHVA010004095.1:722500-1095000 GCA_037957365.1 Torreya grandis | reverse complement strand
TGGTGGGTAGAGTCACATCTAGTGGCATACTTGCTAGGATAGTTTGGACTCCCACACCTAATGGATCCTATATTGGTTCTTAAATTTTGTGCTTGAAATGTGAGAGAGCTAAAGGGGAGAGGAGGAGGAGGAGGAGTGTTAGTCGAGAGACTAGAGATTAGATTGTGACATGTGAGACCATAGATTGGTCAAGAATGATAGCTAGAAATTGGAGGAGAGGTTATAAATGTGGATATATGGGTGTATTAGGTACCACAATCACCACCATAGTAGGAAGATAAATAAATATCTTGGTTGTATAACTGATGGAGTACCAATAATAAGATCGAGCATAAAAGGTGATTATCGAGGATGACCCATTAGTTGTCCCAAGGTAGAGTTGGTCTATAGAGGCACCATTGAGGATAAGATTGAGATGTGCATAGGTGGTAGATATAGGCTTTTATTTGATTGGGAGGAATACCATAAATGAAGTGCTTATGGTATAGGATGATGGAGTGACTGTGCTTGATAGATGAGCAGCTGAAGAGATGGTGGTTGGTGACATTAAGACAAGTAATAAATGTTTATAATTTGTTAATTTTGAGATACAATACTAGTTGTATATGATTATAGATAGATATATATATGTGATCTAATATATATGTGTGTGTGTGTGTGTGTGTGTATGTATGTATATATATATATATATGTATGTATATATATATATATGTATGTATATATATATATATATATGTATGTATATATATATATATATGTATTTATATATATATGTGTGTGTGTGTGTGTGTGTGTGTGTGTGTGTGTGTGTGTGTATATATATATATATATATATATATATATATTGAATTTTATAGATCCTAAATTTGATAATATTAGATAGGTATCCCTAGTTATGGTATCACACCATGATATTCTATATGGGGTGCTAACACCATATGACCCCATAACGCTAAATGATCTTATGGTACCATCTGCCCCATCTTAGGTGGGATGGTTTAGAGTGGTGGGGGAGGCCACAATATAGCTAAAAGAACATGAATATGAATTACATCCACCAATAGGGGTTAGAGTAGGAGAGTCATAAGTTTGGTAGGCCTTGGATTAAGATAGAGCTATGCATATGGCTACCACTATCCATTTGGGATAGGTTCAGGCTCAAGTGGACAACCTACATGGATAGGTAGTAGGTTTGAGATCTCAAATAACCTCATTATAGTGAAATATTTAAAGGGGAGAGTTTGAGGCATCTATGGGCAGCATGGTGAGGCTACGAGATAGACATGATGAATCCTAGCCATAGAGCTAGAATGATGTATTTTTTGTATTTTTTTTATTAAAACACATGATATATATAGAGATATTTTGCTTTGATAGTTAGATGTTGATATTATGGGTTATATTTTGGTTATGGTTTTGGATGAATGGATATATTTATTTTTAGCACGTGTATTTTTCTTTTTTTTGTATATGTTATAAAATATATATTTGGGGTGTTTTCATTTCTAGCATTATGTATTACATATGCATGGTTCAAAAGAATTAGGCAAAAAGACTTGAAAAAAGTATAATTAATCAAAAACAAATTTTCTATATACTATATCATGATGGGGAAGTGTAATAAAAAAATATGACAAAGTATAATAAACCAAAATGTGGTAAACAAGAGGGTAATTTTTTTTTCAAACCATGAAAAATATTGGCACCAAATTAGAACAAGTAAAATCACACTAAATCATGTTAGGAAATATGAAAATAATGTAATAAAATGGAAAGAATGTAAAAGACTAATGGTATAAAAAAAATCATTTAAGTTAATCAATCATACTAAATTACGTTAGGAGGTATAAAAGAGAAACAAAATTGGAAAAAATGGTCTTAAATTAATCACACTTATTCAAGTTAGGAAGTATGAAAAACTTAAGAAAAGTGGTTATATTCTTACATGCAATTATAAATTAAGAAGATAAGAATTAAAAATTAATGAAGTAAGAATAAAACATACTAAATCAAGACAGGAAACATTTCCATGATGTGTAACTCATAATCAATCACAACTTATCTCATATTTAACACATGCAATTTTGTTGTGACTTGAGTATTGGAAACTTTTATGAGGAAGGCCAAGTCATATCCATGGTCTTACACTACAACTCACAAATGGAACACCAATGAGGTGGAGATAATGTGAAAATATGTAAAAGGGGATGTTTGGAATGATAATTGGAAATTTTTGGTAATTTGTGAGGAAAGTCTGGTCCCTTCTAAGGTCTTACACTTCAACTGACAAATGGAATCCCTAAGGGGATTGATTAGTGAACAAAATAATATTTATAAAGAGGAAATATTAGGGTTATAGGGAATAAAAAATATATTTTAATAACCATAACATAGGAATCTTATGAGAATATCTTAGGAGACATGAAGCACACTAAGGACATCAGAAGACACTAAGTGACTAGTGACCATCAATATATAAAGGATACATGTTCACTATAGAAACAAATTTATGTAAGTGAATAAGTGTGGTACTAAGATAAAATAATGTTGATATTTTTAGACAATAAAATAAAATTGGACCTACATATTGGTAATTTTTATTTTTAAGGTCAAATACCAACCCCTATAATCCAAAAATTTCCATAATCCTATCAATAGCCTTTACAAGCTAGTCAAATAGGTGTATTTTGGCCTAAAAGAAGTTTTTTTGGTTTTTAAAATTTAAATTGAACTCAAAATTTCATTAATTATCCCAAAATTAATTTAAGTATATTCAAATATATGTTATTACCATAGTTTCAAAGTTTGATACTCTAAAAGGTGATTTCAAATGTTTTTTGAAGTCAAAAAGGCCCTTTTCTAACTCCTACATGCCAAATTTGGCTTTAAAAAGTGTGGAAAATGTTAATTTTATTTTTATTTCATGAAACTAATTTATATTCTACCACATTCTAATCTTCGTGGTGGAAGTCTTAGTTCTCATTAAAATCCAAGAAAAGTCTTATTTCATTCATTTTACAAGGCAAAGTATGGATCTGTACATAATTCCATATAAATGAGGCATGAAATATGATGAGGAGGACATTAAAAAGTTTCCATAAATGTTTTAGGTCAATTGGAGTCCATACAAGATCAAAACAGGTCTCTTATAGCCACCTTCCTCCTTTGCACATAGAGACTATCTTGTAGGTTTGATGATGGTATGGATTAGAGAGTGAAGGTACAAGTATAAAAGTTTTTTTTTAAAAAAGTAGACTTATAGGGATTACTTAAGGATCAATTTTTTATATAATGGGTCTCTTCTCCCTCATGAATCATCCATTTGAATTGAAGCTAATTTCTACAGTTTTGCATCTATGAAAACAACTAGTATTCTTCAAGTTCTCCTCATTAGGGAAACATTTAAATAAAATTCAAGTTTTCATAGATTATTGGGAACCTAAATCACCTTTACATGTCATAATTCATCCCTTTTTCATAAATTTTAAGGTCAAACAAATATAGCAAAGAAAAGCAATGCAATCTACAATTTGGCATGCCTCTGAGGAGAAATTATATGGTTTTGGAGAGAGAGAATGTTTTCAAGATTTATTGCTTTGATCTATGGAATTAATTTTCATTTATGTTATAATTTTTTAAAACATGGATTATCAATAATTCTCCAAATATTCATGTCTTAACCCATCTTTGTGCTCTCAAAGTATCTCAAAAGGCCAGTTTAGCATACTTTAAGAAAAATTTGCATATTTTAAGGTATTTTCAAAAACCTATATTTCATTTTTAGCCTATGGTCCTTGTCCAAAAGGCATAAAAATTAATATGGTATGGTATTATGTGTCCATATTTGCATATAACTCTTCATCTTGGTCTTGACCTGCTCCTTCACACTCTGTTTGACCTCCATCTCACTCACCCCCATATGACTATCTTATCACTACTTTTTCACTATGTTTTATGCTTTTACCACCCTCCTTTCATTTCTTTCCATAATATTTTATCCATTCCACCATTTTACCCATTTTTATTCCATGGTTTCATGATCAGAGGGTTAAGTATTGATAGGATACCACCAAGAGCATGAACAAGAGGATATAGACCAAGCAAAACATCAAAATATAATTAATATGAAGCCTATAGTAGTCCACCATAGTCAAAGTATTGGTCATAAGGTAAAATGAAGAGTCAAGGTGAGAGAGACCTTCTTGAAGGTCTAGTGAGATCAAGTCATCTATGTTCATGAGAAAGTAAGAGGATAAAGCCATCATGGAGGTGAACGTAGGTGTGTGGACCTTGAAATTAGGAACCATTTCCATATGATCACCTATAGTAAGAGAAGAACACAGTTATGTTTTCCATGAAGAATATAAGCCAAAGAGTTAATTTAATGATCTCATCATAATGGTCTATATGCAATGACCTCATCAAGCATAATATGAGAGTTGTCAAGGATCAAAACATGCTAAGCCTTCCTTAAGGTCTATATGTAGTCTCAAACCATAAAAAAGGTACTCTACAATAATAAGGGAGGTTTTAAGCCATCAAAAGGCCTACTAAGGTATTAATAGCCTAGATCACTACCAAATTCATAAGTACTATGATTTTGGTTAACCTTAGAAAAATGGTAAGGGATCAACAAAAGGTCAAGGTCTCAACCACCTCAAGAATCTCATAATGACCACCTATAGCCCTAAAGACAACCTGCAAGCCTCAAAGAGTAGAAAAGTATAATATAAGAATTATTTTATTTTCAAGAAGAGGTACAGAGTCATAATAAGATAATTTTTAAAGGATGTTATTTATAATATTTACACAAAGAGACCTGAATAATGACTATTGGCCAAATTCAACCTACATGCCTAGTTTAGACTGAGAATCTCAATAGAGTCCTAATTGAAGAGTGACCCAATGTCACAAGGATCATATATAATTTAAGAGGAGATAAAATATCATTTTAAACCTTTTCAAACACTTTCAATAAGTTTCAAGTGCAAATTTGGTGATCTTAAGAGACTAGACTGTCATCAAGATGTCATGTAGGAATGAGTGGAGAAAGTTAGTTTTGCATTTAATAAGTTCACCTAGAGATCATCATAGGACAAAAATTGTATATACATGAATTAATTCATGCCAAAATCATGCTCTACAAATTTCATATCTTAATTAGTACTCTATCTCGAGATATAAGCCTTCAAAGTTAAAATTGCAAAGTAGGACATTCACACGGACATCAAGTTCAAGCCTTAAAAATTAACCATTTAGGTTAAAATTGTGATGGGCATGTGGAAATTAATTATGGTCACATGGACATAAATAATGGCTCTATGAATATCAAAATAAAGTCTCATAAAATATCCATTTGAGCTCAAATGGAGGTAAATCCAATGGTTGGTGTTCAAATGTACATCTAGATCCAATGGTGCAAGCTAAGTCAAAGGTCAACATAGAATACATAAGTGAAAAGTGGCATGATCTCACTAGAAGGATCTTGATCTAATAGTACATAGTATAATCTTGAGGTATTGGGTCCATGTAGATATATGATGCATGTTCTTTTATATGTATAGATCTAAGAGTGTGAGTTAAAGTCAAGGAGTCAGTGTATCCTAGGGACCAATAAGGAGAAGTCAATTTGGCATAAATTGATAGGTATAACTTGGAAATAGATAACCAATAAACAAAGGGAAAATCTAAAAGCTTTTGATGGTAGTCGATGAACCATTTTTTAACCACAGTAAATGAAGGTTTCAAAGAGCCATGTCACCATTAGAGCTCGATTAACAATAGATGCAATCATACATGCAAGATGGTCAAGGATAAAGCTCTATCACCATTAAAGTTTAGATAGGACCTTTGGTTGATAATTTATAACCTATCAAACCTATTATATAATTACTCCATTGATGTGTTTGTTGCTCTTCTAGATTGAATATCCTTATGTGTAGTAGTTTCTCAGCTCTCACATGGTTTAGATGCAACATAGGTATTTTTGGGACTAATACAAAGATCAATCAAGAATAAATATTTTTCAAACTTTCATGGATATTGTGACTTTGTGAAAATCAATAGATTGGGTTGGTTTTTGATCTATGGTGGACATATGTTTAAGTTAGAGCAAATATAGAAATAAATGTGATTATGGGGAAGTGTCTCATATTTTGATATGGTCATATTTTTGATAAATAGGTATCTATGGCCATCAAAAGTAGATGTGGCATGAAGCTATCAGTTCTAAGATATGAGAAGTTTGTCCTCATCAGTAGATCAAGTAGAAGGTGGCATGGAATTCCAAGGAGGAGACTTGGTGGATATATAAGGACAATGGGCATTCAATTCTCTTACAAAGATTTTAAAATATTAATTACTTCTTGATAATATCATGACTTAGTAGCCTCAAATTAGTGTTAATACATCACAACCTCCCCTCTCTTCTTCCCCTTTTTATATATATGTTGCATCTTATTCCACATGGTAGCAATATCTAGAAGTTTTAGATAATAAATATCTAATATTTTTTAGATAAATAGACTCTTATGCTTTGGATACCTTATGCTATGCCAAAATTTGTACTATAACATATTTGAATGTAATAAAGACTAAATTCCATCAATTTTGCAAACTAAATTGAAGTGTGTTATATGAATCCATGTACTATGGTTAAGTGAATATATCTTTTCCTTGCCTATGTCTAAGTTTCATCACCTTATTTAAGTGATTTTTAGTCCTTATAGTTCATTTTAAGTGAAATATATAGTTTATTAATTATCTTGGAAGTGGATATCTGCCCTCTCATGCTAGTTTGATAGCTAGTCAATGCCTTATTATGAAATACTTATGTGGGACTGATCTTATTTGGTCTTGAATGTGTCTTATATTGTGTCTTGTGAAAAGTATAAGAATTATAATTACTGGTGCATCACCTCATTTTGTATGTTTTCATATATTATTGTTACTATCTCTCCCCTTTTCTAAGAAATTGTTAGTTTAGGTCTAGTTTAGGTGATAGATCCAAAAATAAGTTGGCCTTCTATAGAGGTTTAACCCAAGTTTAAGTGACTCATAGCATAGGTTCATTCCCATATTGGACTAAATTTATGTACGAGCACATAAATAATTTCCTTACTCAGGTAGGGTGCAATCTAGGACACCAACAGTTCTAGTACATCTGGTGGGACAAATTTTTCCTTGGCATAGTTGAAGTTTAAATATTGAGAACAAGAAATTGCAGCAAGAGGAGACATCTACCATAATTAAAATCTAAAGATTCTTAAATTTATAGTAGCATTATCTAGATAGTGCTTTCATGCCAAAGATTACTACAAAATCAACAAGTAAAGGTACTCCTTTTGAACACATTGAATTGCCTTAAAATTATTATAAAAAAACAAGATTAAAGAGGGAAATTCCTTATCCTCAAAAGATATATTCATTTCCTAGTCATACTATTATCTTATTCCAAACTATTGTCCCCATTACCCAAATGGTTATCAAAAATAAAAAATTTATTCCATTCAATAGGGTCAATCCCATGAATTTATCCCACTATGATGACATTTGTATGTTTGACCTTAAGAGTATTCCTTTATTATTAGGATAATGGGATAAAACAATTGTTATTGATCATATCCAAGATATTTCCAACCTTTGTTTTGTTCATAATGTTGTTCAAGATAATGTGGATATTAGACTGTTAGTTACTTCCTTCAGATAAAAATCATTGAAATGGTATATAAATCTTCCTTTAACCTCCATTTCTACCTAGGATGAGTTATGTTTAGCCTTAGTTAGACAATTTTAATACAAATATAATCACCTATCCTCAGTTGAATAGATGAATACCATTAAAAGATACCCCAATGAGTTCATGTCTAATTTTAACCTTAGATTTTGAAGGACATAGAATAAGATACGTTTATTGATTAGACCATCCCTAGAGTACACCTTCTTATACTATCTAAAATCCCTTAATTTTTATATTATTGTGATGATATAGTCCATGGGTGGTAATACCTTGTCAAATGCCTATGAGGTTGCAATAAGAGTAGAGAATAATTCAATACAAGCTAGTAGGATTTCTCCAAGGCCCCTAATGCATATATTCCTAGAGTTACAACCTATCCCACCCCATAAAATTCCTCAAATCCCATCTATAGATCCTATTCCATCTCCTAAAGCATAATTTGTAACCCCTTATAATCAGTCTAGTGACATTTGATATTTGAAAAGTATGTTACAAGATTTTGGGAATGAAATAGTTTAACTCAAGATATAGTAGTACCAAGGTAGGCCTTATAAAAAATAGAATCAAACATATTATCAAACTTTTAGAGATCAAAGGCCTCCTTATCAGGGTTTTAGAGAAAATAGACCACCTATCCAATCTAAAGGAGACATAACTCAAGCAAAACCATATGCATCCCTTGATCATAATGTACCCTCTAGTTTAAGAGTTATTATTCCAACACCTCCTTAAAACAAATTGATGAAAGATTCAGGTTGGAAACATGTTAATTTAAATTATAATCAAATCCAAGCTTTGGTATAATAGGATATTACTATATAACAATTAACACAAGAAGAGTTTTAGCTTCAAAGGGTCTATATCAAGAGATAAATTTGGTACCCAAAGGAGTTTCTAAACAAATTCAAGGGTAGACTGATACCATTAATGTGAATTGTAAAATGGATGATCATGGTGTATTCAATCAGATTGGTGATTCTAGTAACATAAGAGGTCAAGTTGTAGCACTGACTAGAGCTAAAAAAATTTGTTAAGGAAGCTCAAAATGTGATAAATACTTATAGTACTCATACTATTGTTCCCAATAGTATCAAGGATAAACCTACTACCCCTATAACACAAAAACATTAGAAGGTAGAAACTATGAAGATCCCTTAAGTACCTCTGATTAGAGAACAACCAGTGGTTCATAAAGTGACTCCAAAGGTTAGTAGAACCTCACTCAGTATAATAGATTAGATGAAGAAATATAATGTTGGCATTATCATGTGGTATTCCATTTCTATTCTAGGTTAAAAGGACATGCTCATCCAAGATATTTCATCTCTCAAGGAGTCTCTTGAACTAATTGAGAAACATGGTGTTGTTTTAGCTAATTCAGACTAGCCAACCAAACAACAAGATCAATAGGTACATAGAATGACAAATGTAGACAAAACCAATGTCAAATAAAATAATACTCCTCCTTTTTACCTCTCTTTAATAGTTGGTGATTGTTTAGTTCATAATTGTGTGCTGGATAGTGGATCTAGTATCACTATCATGCATAAACAAATTACATATAAGCTTGGTCCTATTTATGAACCAAATACTAAAGAAGTATTGAAACTAGATGGGTCACCAACTAAGATAATAAGCATCATAAAATATCTAAATTTGACACTACATGATTGTCCCAATGTTACCATTCAACAAGATGTAGTTAAAGTGGATTTTCCTCCCTATTTTTCCATGTGTCTTTAAAGGGAATTTACCTCAAAGATTAGAGGATACTTATAAGATAATTTTATTTATTTTATATTCAATACCAAATATGGTACCAAGTAAATAATACATTCTAAACCTATTGTACAATTCCATTTAGATCCATATATGGCAAGTATGGTGAATACTAATTGTACTATCTCAGATGAGGTACTAAAAACTAATAAAGTAGAGACTGACTCACCTATAGATGGAGTTCTAGATCTATTCCTTGATTAATGGGCCTATTATTTGCATTAAAATGATCCTTATAAGTTTATTAAAGAAGAAGGACTTGGTGTTTATTGTCTTCATGAAAAAGATACCCCAAAACTAGCCTTGATGAAGGATGATGAGTCTAGTGATGGCCTATGGCAACTATACTTAGATGGATCAAGGAAAAAACATGGCACTAGGGTTGGAGTGATGTTGATTTATGTCGATAATCAAAGGTATTTCTCTTCTCTCAAGTTTTAGTTTGGTTATTCAAACAATGTTGCTAAATATGAGGCACTCCTTCATGGTTTATAATGGGTAAAATAGATAAAGGTCAATGCCTTACATGTATTTAGTGATAACAAACTAGCAGTCCACAAAGTAAGAGGTTTAAATATATGTAAGAATATATTATTTAGGTCTTATAAGTATAGAGTATGACTTACATTAAGACTTTAAAGTTGATAAATGAGAATAAAAATGTAGATATGTTGGTTTACATTGGGTCACAATTCAGTATCCCAGATGATATAAAGAATGAAAAGGTTCAGTCACACATCAAGGTGGTTGTAAGACCTTCTATTCCAGACAACCATGAAAATTGGTAACTGTTTTAATATGAAAATTAGATTATTAGGTTCTTTTAAGAAGTTGAATTTTCCTCAAGGAACCAAAACAAGCTCTTGCAATATTATTATGACTAGATTGTACAAATGAAGATAAATAAGTTGCCCAAAGGGTTGGTTACACTTTATAATATATTTAGCAAAGATGATGAGTTTAGAAAAGAATTTTTTTCATTTTCAGCAAAGGAGGAACACTATACAAATGTTTAAATTACAACTAGTAAGAACTTGAAGTTGGGAAAATTTTGCACTCCTTTAGAAAAATAAACTTTCATTGAGTTATGTTCAAGTTTTGTAGATGTCTTTGCATGGAAGTATAGTGACCTCAAAGGATTTGATCCAAGTCTAGCTCAACACACCATTGAGTTAGAAGATGAGACTAAGCTATTAAAATAAAGACAAAGGCCTATTAATCTAAAGTTTGAGCCTTTGATAAGAGATGAGCTTTGTAATCTAATTGAGTTAGCTATAATATTTATAATTAAGCACTCAACTTGGGTGGAAAATATTTTTCTATCACAAAAAACAAATGGTGATATTAGACAGTGTGTAGATTTTTGGGACTTAAACAAAGATTCCCTTAAATACCACTACCCATTTCCATCAATGGAATAAATTTTATAGTTGGTTTTAGGTTCAGAAGGTTCTCCTTGTTGGATGGATATAGTGGTTACAATCAGATTTGGTCAAAGAAGAAGACCAATTCAAAACAACCTTTACCACAAAGTGGGGGACATTTGCATATGGAAATATGCCTTTTGGTTTATATAATGTTAGGGAAACTTTATAGAAAGCCATAGATATTGCATTCTAAGGTCTCCTTAACAATTTTATACTTGTTTATTTTGATGGCATAACCGTATTCTCTAAGAATGCAGGTGAGCACATGATTCATCTCAAACAAGTGTTTGAAAGGTATAGGTAATGTGGGGTGTCTCTTAGTCCAAAAAAGTGTGTTTTATCTATTCATGAAGTTATGATTCTTCGACATGTGATTTAAAAACATGGTACACGTATATATCCTAATAAGATATATTCAATTATTACACTTTCATTGCCTAAACACAAGAAATCTTTCCAAAGCTTCTTAGGCAAGATTAATTTTATAAAAAGGTACCTTTCATATTTTGCCACTTTAGCTAATCCACATACAACCATGTTAGATAAAGTTCAATTTTTAGTTAGTATAAGGAAGGAGTGAGGATATTTGAAGAGATCAAGAAAGCCATATTTAGTGCTCCTACACTCCTAAACCCTTATTTCATAAAGGTTTTTTCTTTTACACCTATGATAACATTGACATAATTTCAAGTATTCTCATGCAATAAAATCAAGAGGCTTTAAATTATCCAATAGCATTCTATAGTAAAGGATTTGAATAATATGAAACAAGGTAATCTTGTGATGAGAAGTATGTACTTTCATTTATAAGGTCTCTCAAGAAGTTTAGATAATTGTTGTCCAATAATAAGATACATCTGGTGGTTACACATCCAAGTATCAAATATTTTCTCTTGAAAAAGGATATACATGAAAAAATATTTGGTTGGATAACCAAGGTAATGAAGTATGATGTGGAGATAAAGGTCACAAAGTTGGTTAGAGGCAAAAGGACTTTGTGAAAATCTAGCCCAAGACATGCAAGAATCTAATGGAGTGGTTATGGTGTTAAATGATGAAGAAGTTGAAACTAATTACACCTCACCTTAAAAATAGTTATAATACATGGTAATATACCTCCATAATGGTATTTATCCTTCTCATCTAACCCCTTCAAAAAGGAGATATTTTATATTCTAGTCAATTCTTTTTCTCCTTGTTAATAGTGTTTTATTCAAAAAATGATATCAATGGCATGTTGTTAAGATGCATAGATTCAGGTCAAACATAGATATTTCTTGAGAATTTCCATGATGGACATGGTGGAAGACATTATTTAGATATAAAACCAACCCACAAGATCATGAGAGGTGGGTATTATCAACCAAACATATTTGGTGATTGTCATGCATGGGTTAGGAAATGCAGACAATATTATATTTTTGTTGGAAATGTGAAATGTGTAGCCTTACCTCTCTATCCAGTTATATTAATCAACCCTTTGTTTAATGGGTATTGGAATTTATTAGTCTCATTGACCCCGCGTCAAGATTATGACATAAATGAATATTGACTATTATAGATTATTTCACTATATAAATAGAAGCAGTGGCATTAAAATAAGCTAATGAGTCTAATATTCTAGATTTATATGAAGGTTTTCTCACTAGATTTGTATTCCATTCAAACATTAATTTTTACAATGATATGGCCTTTGTGGGGTCTATAATCAGCTAGTGAGAAGTTCAACATAGTGTTTTTCTTAGTACTTCATCAAATTATTATCCACAAGGCAATGGCCTCATTGAGTTCACTAATAAGAACATATTGAACATCATAAAAAGGACTCTTAAAGATAATCAGAGGTCATGACATCTCAATCTAAAGTTAGCTTTTTGGATTGATAGGATCACCTATAAAATATTAGTGGCCAACTCTTCATACAAGTTGGTATATGGTAAAGAAGCAAGAATTAATATTTCTATTGAATTCCCTACTTTAAACCGATGCATCAACTTGAGTTGATAGAGAATGAGTCAATGAAAATTAGATATGTTGAGCTCATTAAGTTGAAACAGACAAGATGCCAATCTATGTTGGCCATGGAAGCCCATCAAACATATGTGAAGAGATATTTTGACAAAGGAGCTTTTACAAGAGACTTCAAAGAGGGAAATTTGGTATTTAAGTGGGATGAGGATAGAGCTAAGCTAGGAAGGCATACAAAGTTTGACTCTCTTTGGATTGGTCCATACACAGTCTCCAACTATAAATCCCACAATTCCATGTAACTTGTAAAGATGGATGGTAAGGAGCTTCCTATCCTAGTCAATGGGATACATCTAAAATGTTGTTGTTGTTGAGGAATCTAAGTTCATTATACATAGTTAATTGGTCTTGGTTTTCTCCAAGTGTTTATCTAACACATTAGTTTTTTTATTTTATCCTAAATAAGTGTTGTGTTTGCACATTTACTTTGGTTAGGTTAGTTTTCCTTTCTTATTTCTTTCTTTCTCTATTTGGTGGAATTTATTATCCTTAAAAGTCAATAGGGTTTCTTATAGTCATAGATTAGCTTCATGTAAATGTTCCACGTATCATGTAAATGATCTGAGTTCTCAATCATAATAGGCATACTACCCAGCCAAGTTACGAAAGATATTATCCCAATTTGGCCTACATACCTAATTTAGAATGAGAAGTTGAGAAGAGTCCTGATTGAAGAGTGACCCAATGTCATAAGGGGATTATAGACTTCAAGAGGATATCACATATAATTTTAAAACTTTTGAAACACTTTGAATAGGCTTAAAGTAAAAATTTGGTTATCTTAAGAGACTAGATCTTCATCAAGATGTCATGCAAGAATGAGTGGAACAAGTTCATTGTGCACTTAATAAGTTCACTTGAAGAGCATCATAGGACAAAAAAATACATGGACATAAATTCCTTTATGCCAAGATCATGCTCTAAAATTTTCATGTCTTAATGAGTTCTCTATCTTGAGATATAAGCCTTCAAAGTTAAACTTATAGAGTAGGATGTTTGCATGGACATCAAGTTCAAGCCTCAATAATTAACCATTAGGGTTCAAATTATGATGTGTGCATATATGTCAATGATGGTCACATGGATGCCAATTATGAGTGTATGGACATTAAAATAAAGTCTCATAAAATATCCATTTGAGTTTAAACAGAGGTAGATCTAATGGTTAGATTTCAAATGTACATCTAGATCCAACAGTGGAAGCTAAGTCAAAAGTTCAATATATAATGCATAGGTTATAAGTGGAATTATCTCACTATAAGGATTTTGATCCAATATTATGTGGTAAAATCTTGAGGAAATAAATCTAGGTAGATCTATGGTGTGTATTTATTTTTACATCTAGATCTAATGGTATGAGTTAAAGTCAAAGAGTCAGGGGATCTAGATCAAAGGCTCATGTTTATTCGTACATCTAGATATAATGGTGTGATTTAAAGTCAAGGAGTCATTATATCCTATGGACCAATAATGAGAAGATATTTTGACACAAATTTATAGGTCCAAGTTGGTAATCGATAACCAATAAATAAAGGGAAAATCGAAAAGCTTCTAATGGAGGGTGATGAACTAGTTTTTAACCTAGGTGAATGAAGGTTTCAAATATCCATGTCACCATTAGATCTTAGTCAATATTAAATTTATTCATATAGTTAATATGGTTAAGGGTAAATCTCTATCACCATATAAGTTTAGATAAGACCTCTAGTCAATAATTTAGAACCTATTGACCCTGTTGTAGGATTACTCCATTGATTTGTTCAATGCTTTTCCAAATTGAAGATCCTCGTGTGTAGTAGCTTCTTGTATCTCACATGGCTTCAAGGAAAAATAGTTATTTTTAGTCCTAATGTAGAGATCAAGCAAGACTTAATGTGTGTTAGATTTTCATAGATATTATGACTATGTGAAAATTGATATATTGGGTTGGTTTCTAATCTATGATGGACCTATGTTCAAGTTGGATCAAATAAAAACATAAATGTGATTATGAGGAAGTTTATCATCTTTTGATATGGTTGTATTTTTGATAAAAATGTACCTATGTCCATCCAAAGTAGATGTGGCATGAAGCTATCAGTTTTGAGATATGATAAGTTTGTCCTCATCAGCAGATCAAGTAGAAAGTGGCATGGAGTTTCAAGGAGGAGACCTAGTGGATAGATAAGGACAATAGCCATTCAATTATATTAAAAATATTTTAAAATATTTATTCCTTCTTGATAAGATCATGACTTAGGAGCCTTGAATTGGTGATAATCCATCAGAGCCTCCCCTCTCATCTTTCCCTTTTTCTATATATGTTCCATCATGTTCCACATGGTAGTAATCTCTCAAATTTTTAGACAAGAAATGTCTAATATTTTTTAGATAAATAGACTCTTATGATTAATCTTTCTTAGGCTACGCCAAAATTTTTACTACAACACCTTTTGATGCAATAAAGACTGAATTCTATCATTTTTGCAAACTAAATTGAAGTGTGTTAAATGAATCCATGTATTATGGTTAAGTGAATATATGATTTCCTTACCTATGCCTAATTTTCCTCACCTTTATTAAGTTATTTATAGTCCTCACATGTCATTTTAAGTGCAATATATAGTTTATTAATTATCTTAGAAGTGGATATCTACCTTCTCATGCTAGTTTGATAGTTGGTCAATACCTTATTGTGAAATACTTATGTGGGACTGGTCTTCTTTGGTCTTGAATATGTCTTATTATAGTCATATAATATGTGAAAATTGGTATCTTGAGTGTGGCTTGTGACACCAAACCCATAGGTCCCTATTGCATCCTCTCAAGACCCTTTTAGACACCTTTTTATTGATTCTCGATCATCCATAGAATTTTAAGACGTAATTCTAGACTAGCTGAGCTATATTTCCCATGTTAATTAAATACCCCCAAGCCCCATACCTATAAGACAATAGTGCCCAACTTAGACTATAGTGTTGGACCCTAGGGTGTCCCATTTTCATCTCTCCTATTTAATCACATTTCGATCCTAGGTGACTCTTTTCTTCCAATTCCTCTTATTCATTATGTTGGCCTTGCATGAATACATTTAATCTATGAAAAATAGATCTCTATAAAATCCCATTCAAATTTCATTTATATTTTTTTCAAAAATATTACAAAATCAAACAAGAATATACAAAAGACCACTAAGGCAAATTTCCCTATTCTCTGCATATAGCCATCTAATATAGCTACCAACATATTCAAACCCTCAAACCAATCCCTAGCCACATTAAGCATACCCAATTTAGAATTTTTGCATCTACATAACACTATTTCATAAATAACATGAAGTGGGAGACTACATATGGATTGATCCCTCTTCAGAGTATTGGTATGTAGGCAACATGCCCACACAAGGGGTATGGATACACATTTAGTGCATATTACACATACTAACACCCCTCTTTTTCAAGTTTCATTCAAGCATACTAAAGTTTTAGTGTTTGAATATTGAATTAGATGTACAATGAGCTCTCTCAATATCCAAGACTCAAAATTTTGTAAGCAAGCTCACATAGGGATAGCAAATAAAACCCATAAAAGTTAGATCTTTATGACTAGTTTGGACAATAGTGATAGGACTTAAAATATAACACCAGACCTCAAAGTGTCCTATTTTTGTCACTGATATCCTTTTACCAAACAAAATCTAGATCCTGGTTCATAACACTATATCAATCCTACACAACTGGTATCAACATTTTTCTCAATCATATCAGTCCAGTTTTAAGATAAGTTACATTTCTCTTCTTTCATTACTATTTTTAGAAAGATACAAAGGTTAAATAAATTATACAAATCAATAATTTATTTATTGAAATATTATTTACTAATTTACTATTTTAGACCCTTAACTAAATTAGGAATAAAACTCTAATATTCCTAAAACTATTCAATCATATGGTGAACTCGACATACTTCATTCATGCACAAAAACCCTTGAAACCATAGGGAAAATTTATTTCTAATTTTATAAATATTTTTTTGAATTTTTACATGCATATTTAAATAAAAAATTTACATTAATTTTTAAAATTCCATAGTAATTTTTAAAAATATATTTTCTTTTAAACTCTAATTGCATTTACTAGCTCCCTTTAAATCAATAATTTTAAATAATTTTCTAATTTTTCTTGTATATTTTTAAACCAAAAATTAACAATTAAATTTTAAAATTCCATAGTAATTTTTTTTTAAAAAAAAAAAAAAACTTCCAAACCCTAGTTGCATATACTAGGTCCTTTTAAATCAAGAATTTTCCAATAATTTTATGATTTTTTTTGCATATTTTTAATCAAACATTAATAGTTAAATTTAAAAATTCCATAGTAATTTAAAAATATATATTTTCTTCCAAACCCTAGTTGCATATACTAGATCCCTTTAAATCAATAATTTTCCAATTTTTAATGATAAATTAACATTTAAATTTTAAAATTCCATAGTAATTTAAAAATAAAAACTATTTTTCCTCCAAACCCTAGTTGCATATACTAGGTCTCTTTAAATCAATAATTTTCCAATATTTTTTTGATTTTTTACCTACATATTTAAATAAAAAATTCACATAAATTTTTAAAATTCTTTAATAATTTTAAAATAAAATATCATTTTTTTCAAAACCCTAGTTGCATATACTAGGTCCTATGCTTTTGAGGTATCACCTTACATGTTTATGAGCTTAATTTTCTTATTATACATTCTCAAGTTTGATGTTTTTAGGATTTTACATTTCATATATTCAATACTTTCCTTCCATAGCACTTTTATTATTATAAATTATTACAAAAATTCAATAAATTTGTAATTTATTTTCCTACTTTAACAATGGCCCAATACACTAGTTTTGATGAAATAGATAAAAGAAAACTTCAAGAACTCTTAACTAAACACCCTGACATGAAAGATGATATGCTTAAAATACTATAAGAATAATAACAAAGAGTAAACAATGGTCAATCTCCTCAAACCATAGAGCAGCCAGTTGTAAATGAAACTATGGGGGAAATTATGTCTGAACAACCTATATAGTAGCCCAACCTTCATCTATGTCACCACCAGTTATGACTAGTACATCTTTGTATCTTGATGTGGTATCCCTTGTGTAAGAGATAAAATTTCTTCAATCCAAAGTGTTACATGTTGAGCAAGGTGCCTCTAGACCTACACAGATCTTAGATTCTTTTTCTCTATTGCACACACCATTACCATGTCATATTTCTTCTACACCCTAGGCACTAGGTTTTGTTTAACCCAACCTCTCTCTATATGATGGAAAGGGTGATCCAGAGACACACTTGAGAGGTTTTCATGTAGCATGCTTGGACTATGTGTGAAATCACTATTTACTAACCAATATATTTCGACAGAGTTGAAAATACTATGCTTTATAGTGGTTTTATAGTCTCTCAAATTAGTCGATAAATGCATTCAATCCTCTAGTTGACATGTTCCTATCTCATTTCAACATTGAAATTGGTGATAAGGTTTCATATGCCCAAGTTGCATAATAGAAACAAAGTTCAAATGAGCATCTCATAGATTATGTTCTTTGATATAAGACCATCTTGGCTAAGATGACTATCCCCATAACAGATCAAGATTTACAAGATCTCTTTAAACATAGTCTTCTACCAACCTTGCATGAATAAATATTGTTCAAAAGATTTTCTTCCTTCACTAAGTTATGTCATACATTAAAGTAAAGGGAAGTCAAACTAATTTCAATGGGCAAACTCAATTACATGAGTATATCCGAAACAACAAACAAGAGTAACAACAAAGTCCCATATAAAGTAAGGGTCAATGATATAAAATTTTAAAATCAACCTATAATTAATTTAGATTCAAATCCCCCTCAGCAAGTGGTTTTATATGTGCCTCCTCGATGAATGTTTTCTAATATACCAGTATCTCCAGGTAGAGTTTTACAACTTTTAGAATGTAATATCATATCTCTCCCTCCTATTCAAGAAGTTGATCCAACAAAGCCTCTTCCATGGGGATATGATCAGGATCCATTTTGTGATTTTTATAGGGCACCAAGCCACATAAAAAATAGATGCATCAATTTGAAACACAAGATATAGGAATTGATAGATGGAAACATTATTGATATTGGTACTTTAGTTGAGCCTCCTTAGGCAAAGCAAACATAAGATAAAACTTTGAAAATTTTCTTAGATCCTTTCCAACAACATTCTAAATAAGAGATAGGGGATACATTAGGTGTTCACCATACATATCATGTACATCCTCCACCAACTATATATTAGGCACCTTTAGTTGAGTTACACTCTCTAAGAAACATGATTGGTGTATACAATTCTAGAGTTCTAGTTAGACCTTAAATCTACTTCTCAGAGGAAGAGATAGTTGAGGATGATTCATATTATCATGCACTCTTTATAAGATCTTACATTCATAATCATCCTATTCATAGTGTTCTCATAGACAATGGATCCACCATAAACATGTGTACTATGATATTAATACAACATTTGGGATATTCAAAGTAGGATATTACCCCAATAGACACAACTATTAGTGGATTCAGTGGGCACATATAGAGTTCATTGGGTGAGATTATACTTCCTCTATAACTTGGTCCAACACATGTGACCACACCATTTACTATAGTTCCTAGTGTAAGAGTCTTTGATATATTTCTTGGTCAACCATGGATTCATAAAATTTGAGAAGTAACTTCTATAGTTAATATATGCATGAAATCCATTCATGCTAATCAAGTTATTACAATTTTTGGAGTTTCATATGAGTTACAACTCCCCACTTTAGAGTCATCTACTATTTTGTAGTCACCAATTTTAGTTTCACCACCAGTTTCAATTTGTCCACTAGTTTTAGTTCTTCCTCTAGTTCAAATTTAGACATATTTGAGGACTTACTCACTAGCATAGAGAGTTCATACACTTCCATAGACGTCTCTTTTTTAGCATCCATAGTTTTAGGATTCTAGACAGCTTCTAGCTACAGTGCTCACACCTAGGGTAGTATCATTAAGGTCTCACATCTCTACACATAGAACACATATTCAAAGATATTCTCATACTAATATATGGGTACTTAAGATCCCTACAATTTTATCCACTTCTTAGAGTTACAAGGGGACCCCACAGTTGGTTTCCACTATAGGGATTTCAAAGCATTTACAACATACACAACTTTTAGAGCCATAGTTTTATCCCTTCCATCACGATTCATGATCATGCATTATCCCTCTCCTTGATATAAGACACCATGATAATGATTTTTTCATGAGACTCATCGGTTAGTATCATCTCTCCTCAACCTTACTTGTACATAGTTTATTTTTACTTACTTTTACATAGTTTTTTAATTTTTCTTGTACATAGTCTCCTCATGATTTATTGTACATAGATTATATCAAAAATCTAAAAAAAACATAACATTTAAAAATGTAAAACATTCAAATAATTCAAAAACATAAAACCATTTCAATTGTATGCATTATCTATGATTTACATTTCTACTACCATGTTAAACTTACATTCTACTAGTCTATGATATTGTTTGTCTATTTATCTACATTACCATACTTCATTTGATCTATTTAAGTGTGTGTAGTGACATCAATATCCTTGATTGCTTCACTCTACCTATTGATGGGGCATCCTACTTATAAAATCAAGACATACATCGATATATATACCCCATGGGAACATCTTCTACATGACTACACCATCTAGGTTATGTCATTCTTACACCACACACTTTAGTTATCATGTTGATGTACATTACTTACTAGCTTACATAGATTACTCTATCAACATTCACTAGTATATAGCACTTGTGTATTTTTTAGCATATACCTATTCTTAGAATCCATGTCTTGTATACTTTCACTTCTTTTTTTGATTAGTTAGACGTGATTTTATTTCTAGTATATTACATGACTTTTTTTCTTTCTTTTTATAGCTAGATGTGATTGCATTTCTTAGTTTTTACTTTATCTCCTGTACATTCCTTATGACATTCACCAATGTCCTTTGCTTATATTCTTGTGTGTGCCTTAGGACATTTACCAATGTCCTAAGGCACACACATCTTATTTGTGATTATGACCATCATGCCAACCTTGCTTGTTTTCAATTGTATGTGTATGTGGAATTTGAACATGCCTTATATGCTTTCTTTCTAGTTCGAATGACATGTGCCCATGTCCCTTATTTGCTTGGCCCCTTGGCCATCTTCATATACTTCTTGATTCTTTCCTTGTATGCTTGTGGCTTATTTTATTCTCACTATTTGCAATGTCATGATCCGCATCATGCAATATATTACTTTCTAGATGCCATGATGGACATGATGCTCCATCCCTCCATGACAAATAATAACTAAAAACTAAAAATTAACATTTCCAATTTTAATTCATCACATTGCACATGATGTTACATTAGTATATCTATCTAAGCATACCTCTATTTGATCTAAAAATCTCTAATAGAAACTATGTTATATCTTGAGACATCATTTCGATTATCATTACTATATCATGTATTTCACAACATAACACACTTGCAAGTCTCTTTCTTTAAAGAGCGGTCATTGTAGCATCTTCATTCCTACCCTCAGAAGAGGGGCCAACAAACATGATTTTTGTCATAGATATCAAAGCTTTTACTAATCAAAAAATTAGTTTTTAGAATACACAAAATAATAATCAGAGGTCAAAATAGGCAAAATAGACCAAAAAAATAGTGATGATTACAATATAATCATCAATTTCAGCAAAGGAAAATTGTGATAAAAATGAACAATAGTGATGAATAGCAAGGTGTCCTATTTTTATGATCCTATCAAAACAAAATAAAATTATATTTTATAAAAATAGGCAAAAAGGTCAGCACAACTATAGTTTTGTTAGATATGGATCAGTCTAGATTTAGCAATTTCAATATAGTTTAGAGAATCTAGATATAGGGGCATCATATGCAGCATGATGTCCCTAATTTCTAGTTTCATATTTGGTAGTTAGTATAACATCTAGATCATAATCCATGTTATAGAAATTAGTGATTAGGGGCAATGTATGAAACACATTTGACTTATTTTTTTTTTAAGTTCACTATATTACATAGGCATTCTTACTAGCTGTGTGCCTTACTCCATCTATAGATGGTTGGAATCATTTTGGAGTGGATTTCATACAAGCCTAACCTTAACATTCCTAAGTGGCTTCCATATAAGCCTAGTTTCTAGTTTCAAAGTGGCTTTTATACAAGCCTAATCTCCTCCTTCTAAAGTTGGCCAAGATTGGCCTAGTTTCTAGTATAAATTTGGCTATCGATGCCACATTATCAGACTATATCATTAATTGGCTTCATAATATATCTCATATGACACACATTAATATTGGTATCAATTTGTATCTTCACTTCATAGGATAATGATGGAGCCAAAGGGCCAACCTTTATATTATTAATCTACCTACTTAGAGGGATTGGACACACAATCCAAACATTGATCAACACACATATGACCACCTAGATTCACTTAGTGGGTGAAGATGGATCCAAAGGGATAGCCTTTACATTATTAAGCCATTCTTGAGGAATTGAGAACTTAGCTCTATTCATGATATTACTCTTGGTACAACACATATCCAACATTACTCAACATTATCCAACATCTCTTAGCATCACAACATTTTTGTATTGGTTTGCATACCCAGTGAGGTGTATTCATTCCTTTCTCTTCCTCTCTCTCTCACCTAAATTTGTACATTATTATTTTAAATATAGCATATCTAGTAATAACTGATATAATTTATTTTATTTTGTAGATTTACAATTTATAATGTGTTCTCTTTATGCACACACAACTTCATGAGCTTCACCCTTGTAGGTAAGTTTAGGCATGCTTTATAATTTTCCTTTATCTTAGTATTTCACTTTGTTACATTACTAGAATAAAGAGGGGTAAATTTAGTTATATAAAATATCAAAATTGGTATCTTGAGTATGGATTATGACACCCAACCCATAGGTCCCTCTTGCATGCTCTCATGACCCTTCTAGACACCTTTTTATTGATTCAAAATCATTCATAGACTTTCAAGACCTAATTTTAGATTAACTAAGATACATTTCCCATGATAATTTCATCCTCCTAGGTCCTATGCCTATAGGATAATATCTTACAACTTGGAATATAGAACTAGACCCTAGGGTGTCCCATTTCTAATGCTCTTATCTAATCACATTTTGAGCCTAGGTGACCATTTTCTCTTGATTCCTCTTCTTCATTATGTTGGATTAACACAAATGCATCTAACCCATGACCAATAAATCTCTATAAAATCCCATTAAAAGTTTATTTATAAGTTGTTGGCAAATATTACAAATAAAAAAATAATATAAACAAGACTACTAAGGCAAATTTCCCTGTTTTTTGTATACAATTATCCAATATAGCTATCAACATATTCAAACCCTCACACTAGTCCATAGCCATCTCAAGCACACCTAGTTTAATATTTTTGTATTTTCATAGAGCACATCAAGTGGGAGAACTACATATGGTTTGATCCCTCTTTAGAGTATTGGTATGTAGGTAGCATGCCCATACAAGGGGTGTGAATACATGTTCAATACATCTTACACACACTAACCCCCCCTCTTTCTCAATTTTAATTCAATCATACTAAAGGTCTATGGTTTTAAGATTGAATCAAATTTACAAAGAGTTCCATCAACATTTAGGACTTTAAATTTCATAAGTAGGCTCAGATAGGGATAGTTGATAAAACCTATAAAACTTAGATCTTTATGACTAATTTGGATAATAGTGATAGGACATAGACTATAATGTTGGACCCCAAAGTGTCCTATTTTTATCACCCTTATCCTTTTATCTAATGGAATATAGATCATAGTTCATGACACTATCTTAGTCCTACAGAGCTGGTATCAACCTCTGTCTCAGTCATATCAGCCCATTTCTAAGATATGTTACATTTTCCATTTTTCATTAATATTTTTAGAAAGATATGAAGGTAAAATAAATTATAAAAATTATTAATATATTTATTGAAATATTATTTATTGATTTACTATTATATATGCTTAACTAATTTAGGAATAAAACTCCAATATTCTCAAAACTATTAAATCACTTATAATGTGTCTTGTGCAAAGTATAAGTGTTCTAATTACTAGTGCATCACCTCATTTTATATGATTTCATACATTATTATTACTCTCTCTCCATTTTTCCAATAAATTATAATTTTAGGTGATATATCCAAAAGGAATTCAACCTTGTCTGGAGGTTTGACCCAAGTTTGTGTAACCCATAGCCTAGGGTCATTCCCATGTTGGACTAGATTTATGTAAGATGAATTGAAAAATATCCTTAATTATCTAGGGTAAAATATAGGACACCAATAGTGAAAAAATTCAATTTGGTCATAAAGCTCTATTAAAAGTCACCTACGGGCTTATGCCATTTCAAAGAAGGCCTACTAGGTAGGAAGAAGGACCTCTTAAGGCTTGAAGAGGATAATTTGATCAACAAAGACATAGATAGTATTGATATTAGTAATAACATGAATAAATAATATGTAAATTCATACCATAAATTTCAAGAGAGGGTAACAAGGAGAAAGGGTAACCTAAAACAATATTTGAGGCAACCTACAACCATTGTGACAAAAGTTGATATTAGTATGTAACCCTACACCAAGGAAAGAAGTGAAGGAAGATTTTGAACTTGCTGGAGACTTTAAATAAGAATTAAATCATGTTAGTATCCTTGGAGGTTTGTAATTACAATACCAAGAATTTTTAATTCACAACCTTGTTCTTATATATCCAAGTACAGCCAAGCTAATGATATAGGCACATGGTTATGATGAGTTTTAAGCATAGTGCTAAGTGACAATAGATTCATTTTTTTAGAAGGTTATTAAAGAATTAATGGTTTCTCAAATGCATAAATTATGAAAAGGTAAATTTTTAAATATAATAAATAATTAAATAACTTGACTTATAATATATAAAATGATACGTACAAGGCTACTCTTAGGTCACTACCTAACAAGTTTTGACTTGAAAAGTTTCAAGGACTCTTCTAAGGTCATGGATACTGATTAGACCAAAGATAAGCAAGGGGAATAAATAGACTCAGATAGAGTATAAATATGATAATAATAATAATATATAGACTTAGTTAAATTCATCCCTAAAATACACCTACAACCAACTAAGTCAGCAGGCTAAACAAAGACTAAGGAGAAATATTCAAGGTTTAAGACCTTTTTCAAGAGGTTATTTGAAGTTAATAAAGATATCATACCATAATAAAAGGATCTTAAACTAATTTTTTATGTTCAATTCTATCCAAATATCTTAGACCTTGAATCATGATTTGTACAAAACTATGCAGGTATAAACATAGTCAAGCACCTTAAGTGAAGTCTATGATCTAAAGAAGAGACAGAGGTCATCTTGGAAATTATATGATATTTTTGGGTATCCAAGGTGATATTTGGACTTCAATTATGTCAAATAATGCTATTAGATACTTTCAAAGGTAAACTACAGTGTTTCCATCTCAAATTTACACCAACACTTACATAAAAGGAGGGTTCGATACTAATAATCCATGATGGGGTCTTGTAATACAATTATGCTTCAAGGATAAACTAAGATGATTGTATAATTTCAAAGAGATATAAATTCATAAAATGTTCAAGTGAGGTTTTCAAGATCCAAGTACAATCATACACCTCAAAAAACTTTCACCTATAACCATAAGTATTATAGTCATGTTCTAAGAATGGAGGAGTGAGAAGAATAATGGTATATATAAGCCTCTTGATCATGAATTGAATATTTAAGTAGTAAAGTATGAATTCATTGGTCATAAAATTATAATGAACCTTTTAATAAATAAGCACAATCAAACCCTATAATCCTGTTGTATGAAATTTGATTATATGAGGCCTAAAGACCTTGTTTGAGGTCAAAACAAGATGGAAGAAGGGTGAATGGTGATTATCAGTAAGGTGATCCTCATTATGGAGATAAATTAGTGTGAATTATATCAGATACTCCATTTTCTCATATTTTTACCTACAATACTATTGACATAAAGTCATATGAGGTCTTTTGAGTAGGTATAAAGTAACATAAACTAGCATGGAGGATTTTGAAATAGTAAGTGAAGAGTAAGATGATTTAAATGATGTTTCTATGACATAATTATAGATTATAAATGTTTATTAAGACACAAAAACCATGGTAAAATACCAAAATATAGTCAGTCACATGCTCAGACAATGCAAAAGAGATAATTTGAGAGAGTTTTGAGGTTTTCTAGCATCTATAGGTTGAATCAAGACTTTAAATTTGTTAAACCTGGTAATAATGAATTTAGGAAGATTTTATTTAATTTTCTTGACCATTTCACAAGTGTAAATACCCAATATCTTTACATAGTCCCCTACATGTCCATTTACTAGTACCATTGGCGTAGGTAGTGTTCTTGGGTGCATACATGTGTACCAGAGATATATAGGCTCATTAAAATATTTTAAAATAATTAATGGATGTTATTAAATACTAAAAAAAACCTTTAAATAGTGTTAAAACTATAGTTAATATGAAAACCATGCCCTTGAAGGCTAAAATAAGTAAGCAGGCTTATAACACCAAAGGCATTTTGATTTATCAAGAAAGATGACACCTAAATAATAATTTGATGATATGGTTTGGGTACCATGATGATTTAAATTATGGATAATAAAAGGATTAATATTCATCCATGAGGATAAATTTGAATTTTGTAGTTCCAGACACCCTTTCATGTCACATGATCAAATGCTCATATCTTTCACCAGGTGAATAATTTGGAAAATTTATCTTAGTATGATTTTAGAAACAATATTAAATTATAATTAATTAATAATTTGGGCTGGTTTAGGATTTGTACTTTATGAAAAATTGCTAAGAGCATAAGCAGTACATAATGTAAGCAAAACCCTACATGCAAATTTTCTTCACATGATAACTTTTCATATATTTTACATGGGAACCCAAACTCATCAAGTAAGTTTATGGGTTACATATAATAAAAATTCTTGAAAATAAGTATGTATTATTAGGTATGTACTTCATGAATCATCGTTAAGAAAATTCAACTCCAAAACCCTCCCAAACCCTCATAGTGACTAGTTTTGAGAAAAGTTGATTTTTTTGATATCAAAACCTCATGGATCAACCTAAAATATATTCAAACATCAAGTAAACTTAGATATGATATAATAAATTCCAATATATTTGATATAATTGTCTGTATCATGGAAAAAAATAATTTTTTTGGAGAAAAAACATGAAAAAGAGATATAATATAGTTTACATGAAATCAAATTCATGGTTGTTGAATATTGAGACTTTTTCTTCATCTAAAAATCAATATTTGGTCATCAATATTCATATAAGTGCCCTTACTAGCTCTTTAAAAATATCCAGACTATAGGAAAATGAGATAGAATTCACCAAGTCAACTATGGTGATTGAATGGTAAGAGTTTCTTCATCAAGAACACCTATATCATGGTGTGAGGAGTTGTTACAGGTCTAATATTCATATTTTTTTAGTTATCATGGTTTTATTTTAGGTTATAATATATTTTAAGTGTAATAAGTAGGCTACTGGGTCCAATTGGCTTGGTAGGCCTATTTGATCAAATAATTAAAATGGAATTTAGCATTAGATGGATACAAATGAGTTTAAAAAGGAGTTTCATGCTATTTATCTACTTATATTCAATTATAAACTCAATATTCAAGTTCCATTTCATACAATATGGAGTTCAAGTAGAGTTAGCTTGTTTTGAAGACCAAATTACTCTAGTAGATCAGTTGGCTAGTTTCATACATCTTTTAAGGTTTTCATGCAAAAGAGGACTTATATTCAACTTCAATTCACTTCAAGT
Source organism: Torreya grandis (assembly GCA_037957365.1). Classification (NCBI taxonomy): domain Eukaryota; kingdom Viridiplantae; phylum Streptophyta; class Pinopsida; order Cupressales; family Taxaceae; genus Torreya; species Torreya grandis. The sequence goes on along the minus strand of JARHVA010004095.1, from coordinate 1,067,019 downwards.
GGAGGTAATCATAAAATTTTATCATATCATTAATGCAAAGATTTAAAAATTCAACTTTGGTCCCACCTTTCCTTTCCAATGCTAAAGAGAAGACCACACAAAGATTTCAACATGAAAAAAATCCTTAGAGACTATTATTTACTATTGTTAAAGGATTTTTATCTTGATTTAGCTCCAATCAACTTAAAATTATCTCCTCTATTATAAATTGGCTAGATATTTTCAAATTTAGCTATATATAAAGGCTTTTAAACCATTTTATAGATCCCTCAAGTTGGGATAGAGAGACTACAAAAATTGTAACTTGCACTAGAAATTAATAAGAGATTTTGATTATGTAATGGTTATATTATGTAATTATGATTATATTATGGTTATATTAATGGTTATATTATGTAATTATGATTATTTATTTGCATATAAGTGTCATATATATCTCATTTTTTAGGTCCTTTCCTCACTTGCTACTATGATTTCATCCTTTATAGTTCATTTGAATAGTTAGAACAAAAACTAAGTTGAAGATTGTTAGTATGCAGTGCCCTTATGCCCTCCATTCACACACCTTTAATCTTCAAACCTTCCTTTGAAATACTAATTTTTAGGACTGATATGGGAGAGTTTTATTAACAATTTTATTCTATTTTAATCCCTACATGTGCCTAAGTTTCAAATTTTATAGAGGATCAATCACTATTTAGGTGCATCACCATCATAGATAGGTTTCATTTTCAGTTTATTCCTTACTATTTTCATCCCAACATCAAATAAATTTAGTAATTGATCCTAAATTCATATATTCAAAGGATATAAGCTCATAACTAGAGGTCTGATCTAAACACATGTATCCCATAGCCTTAGATCATTCTAATGTTAGTCTATATATGCGATAGATTTAATCAATCTAATCTTAACTAGGTGCTATCTAAGTTGCTAATAGTTTTAGCATGATCGATGGAACTACTTATTCACAAAAATTAAATCATATATATATATATATATATATATATATATATATATATATAAGTATAGTATCAAGTTTAGGGTTTCATTTTAGATTTAGATACTTTTCATGCCACTAATATTGGTCACAAGAGCCTGTATAGAAGGGAAAGAAATAGATTTCACTAAGTTATTTTTCCAATCGGCAAAGAAGAAGAAAGCCTCTCAGTGAAATCTAAATAATACACCTCCCACTTCCCCCATTATTTCTCAAACTCCTATTTAGACAAATATAGCTCATCCAAACATTATTGTAAATCCCATACCTCAAATGGTTATTCCAAGGAGACAAGGTTTTATTCCTTTTAATGGTGTTATTCCCTTGAACATCAACTAATGGGTTGATATTCCAACTTTTGCTCTAAAGTCTATTTTTTATTTTATAAGAGAAAATACAGTTACTCATATATAACATATTGTAGATAAATCTAACCTTTGTTTAGTTCATCACATGACTCAACATAATGTATCAATGAGGTTGTTATCAACTTCATTTAAAGGAAAAGCACTTCAATGGTATAGAGGATTGGCACCTGTATCAATAAAAAATTAGGATGAATTTTGAGAATTCATGTGTAAGAACTTTGAGGATAAAAGTTATCATATTTCACTAGTGGAGAAGTTTAAAAAAATCAAGATATTTCCTCATGAATTCATGGTGGATTTCAATTATAGGTTTCAAAAGACCCAAAATAAAATTCCTGCAGTGATCAAGCCTACTCCAAACTAGGCATTTTTGTACCATCTAAAGACTCTTAATTAATATGTGGCTATTATGATCTAATCCATGGTATGAAATACTTTACCTAATAATTTTTTAAGTAGCAATAAATGTTGGAAATTACCTTGTAAAAGTAGGCAAACTATCTCCAAGGCCACCTGTGCCTTTATTTCTAGAGATCCATCCTCCTACTCCTACTATTTCTCTAGTTCTAGATTCAGTAAGTGTTTATCAAATAGATGGTAAACAAATTGAAATATTAGGGAAGATATAGAGTCTCCTCAAATCTCATAACAATAATTTGGATGTAATGGAAAGGAAACAAGACCCACCTTATAAGCCATACCAAAATCCCAATCAAAAATATTAGTATAATAGGCCACCCTATTAGTCCAATCAACAAGGACAAGGGATAAATTCTAAATCAAGGAAATATAATCCTAATGCTTCAATTAATTCTAGAGATAGTTTTCCAACTTAGATAAACTATTCCCATGAAGGACCATAGAACAATCAGTGGGATCAATCAAATAACATGGAAATGGCTCTAACTGGTGAGAGTTCACAATAGTCTTATATGAAACAGAGTTCAATTCCTCCTCCACATGAAAACTAACCACCTTATCAGCATAAGGATGCTTCTATACCAAATATATACTTTCCTTCCTTCACTCAATCATAAGTTCCAAAAAAAGGATAAGGTAGTATAAATCACCTACTAAAATCACATTTGTTAACTTTCAAGAAGGTGAGAATTCATTTAAGCACATGGATTAAATCAAGGACAAAATATGTATAATATTGATAATTCAATTTTAGCCCATACTAGATCCAAGAAAAGGGAAATTTGTGAATTTTTAGGTCCTAAATAGGCAGCTCTTATTCCTTCTCACCCACAACAAAATAACACCACTCAGGATATGCCTCAAAATACATTAAATTAGCAATCAGTAAGAACAAGATCCAAAGGGGTAGAATTTGAAGGGGATTATATTCCTTAGTTCACATAACATTTAGGAGGTACTTCTACTCCTAAATTATAGTTTAGGATATCCATTTATCCACTTAGTATTTTCAATTAAATGAAGAAGGCTTATGTATCAGTTTCTATGTGGGATACACTACCAATCCCAATTCAAAAGGAATTTCTATAAGAAGATCTTTAAAAAACTTAATATCTTTGATAAACAACTTCAAAATGAAAGGGTAATTGTTTTTATAAAAAAATAAAAATCAATTTATTAAGCCTCAAGATCTAAAGGTGACTAAACCTCCTTTCTATCTTTCTATTGTCATAGGAAAATATCTAGTTCACAATTATATGATTGACAGTGGGGCTAGTACCTCTATCATGCCCAAGTAAATAGTTAACAAACTAGGAATTTAATATGAACCCAATGAGAAAGGTGTTAGATCTTAAAGTCATATTTTTTTCTTGTCCAAATTTCACCATTACACAAGATGTAGTAGTTGTTGATTTATCTCCTTATCTTGCACTGTGCCTTTCTAGAGATTTCACTACTAAGATAAGAGGTTATCTTTCTTAAGATTGGCCATACATAGTTTTTAGAACTAGGTATAGAACCAAATTCATTATAAGTTATTATCTAATTTCTATATTTCACCTAGAACCTTATATGCCAAATATGTCAAATGTGAATTGTAGAATTTTAGAAAAAGATGAAAATACTAGTGATCAATAATATTCTAAGTCACTTGAAGGCATACCAAATCTACTCTTGGATGAGTGGGTTACTGATAAAAATGGATATGATCCCTACAAAATTATTTTTTGGTGTCTATTGTATGTATGAAGAAGGTGACTTATTACCTAGTCTCACTAACTCAATGTAGGATCAAGATGGAGTGTGGAGTATGTACTTTGATGGATCTAGATAAAAAAATAGAAGTGGGGGTGGTGGAATGTTGTTTTCACCTCAAAATCAAATTTATTATTATTATGTTAGATTTCAATTTAGTTGTATATCAAATACTATAGAGTATGAAGCTCTTATTCATGGCCTTCAGTGGGATAGAAAGAGGGGTATTAAGCTTTTGCAAGTGAAAGGTGATAGCAAGTTAGTAGTGTAGAAAGATAGAGTTTCAAGTTAAAAAAATAATCCTCTTCTAAAATCCTACAAACATATAATTTGGTACCTAATAAAATGTTTCCATACATTTTATATCCACTCCATTCCTAGAGGATCCAATCAATATGTAGATAGACTTGTTGCTAGATGAACCCAATATGAAATTGTGGATCACCTCAATCACACTAAAAATTACACCCAAATCAAGGTTGTGTGTAGGAATTAAGTTCCAAATAATTATTTGAGTTGGAAAAGATAGCTTGTTTCTTATATAATGAGGCAAAAGTTTTGGCCAAAAAATCATGATAAATTACAAGATCAATATTAAAATTAGATTATGTAGTTAATATCAAAAAATATGCCTATAGGTTTGGTGAATTTATAAATAATTTTTAATTAATATTATCATGTAATAAAGGAAAAATTAATCATATCTTCCAAGAAATAACATTATAATAAAATTAACATAGCTAAAGTTAAGCAACTTAAGTTGGGAAAAGTTAACACTAATACTAAAATAGAAGCTTTCATTTCATTATGTAAGGATTTAATGGATGCATTTTATTATAAATGCTATGATTTTAAATGTTTTGATTCTAGGTTATCAAAACATACAATTGAGCTTAAACAAGATGCAAAACTAGAGAGACATAAGCAAAGACCAATTAAACCCAAGGTTGAAATCCTCATGATAAACGAGCTTACAAAGATAATTAAATCAAATATAATTTTTCCTATCCATCATTCAACATGGATTTCTAAAATTTTACCTATGAGAAATAAAAATGGAGACATAATACTATGTGTATATTTTAGATATTTGAACATAGTATCACTAAAAGATCACTATTCTCTTCCCTCCATGGATCAAATTTTGTAGAGAGTATCAAGATAATAGAGGTTATATTTATGGGATGGGTACTTATGTTAAAACCATATATTTTTGAAAGAGCAATACCAATATAAAAAATATTTAACCACCAAATAGGGTACTTATGCGTATAAAAACATGCCCTTTGGACTCTCCAATGCTAGAGCCACTTTCCAAATGGTAATGGATGTTGATTTTCATGGTCTTTTGAGTGAAATGGTTTTAGTTTACATTGATGACATTACTATATTTTAAAATGAGCCTAATGATCATGTAACACATTTGATAAGGGTTTTTTTATAGATGTAGATAAATTGGAGTTTTAATGAATCTAAAAAAGTATATCTTTGTAGTGCATGAGGAAGACTTCTTAGACATGTTGTGTCCAAAGATGGACTTTCCATTGATATAGAGAGAATAAAATTAATCCTCGCTATATCATTTCCTAAACATAATAAATGATTGTAGAGGTTCTTAGGAAAGAGAAATTTCATCAGAAGATTCATTCCTAGTATTGCAGAACTAGTAAGGTCACTCACTCAAATGATGAAGAAACATCAAAAGTTCACTTGGAGTAAAGAGGGTAAGACAATATTTGAGGCCATCGAGGAGGATATTATAAAATATCCCACTTTTCTCAATCCTTATTTTAGTAAGGATTTATTTATGTATGTTTTTTGTACATCTCGTACAATTTTAGCCATGCTTATGTAGTAGAATAATGAAGGTTTGGAACAACCCATTAATTTTTTAAGTTAAGATTTGGAAGGATATGAAGAGAGGTATTATTTTTTTAAAAAAATTAATTTTTTATATAATATGTTTGAAAAAATTCATACATTTGTATTCAAATAATAATATTTTTCTAATGGTAGCTCATCCTATTGTGAAGGATTTCATCCTTAATAGAGACTTAAGTAAAAAGAGAGCTAGATGGGTCACTAAGTGCATGGAATATGAAATTGAAGTGAAGGTTAAAAATATGGTCTGAGGTATAATATTATTTAAACTTATTTTATCAGATGTGAAATAAGAAAAAGATGTGATTTTGATAGTTTAGGACACTCAACATGAAACTGAAACTACCCCTCCTTCCAGTTGGACATAAGACATTGCTAGATAATTCTAAACATGAGAGTGTATTACAGAATTAAATGAATCACATAAGATTAAAATTAGGCTAAAATAAATAACATATATTATGATTTATGGAGTATTTTTCAAAAATGACATTGGAGGTATGCTTTTAAGGTGTATTGAAACTAGTCAAATTAACAAGCTTTTAGAGCAATTTCAAGATAATCCTTCAAAAGGCCATTTTGTAGCCAAGACTACAATAATAAAAATAATTAGAGATGGTTATTTTTGGACTAATTTTTTAAATTATTCACATACATGGGTTATAAAATGTGCAAAGTGTGTAATGTTTATAGGAAAAAAGAGACTAGCTACTATGCCACTGAAGCCTATTTAGATTGAGTAGCCTTTAATGGAATAGGGTTTAGAATTAATTGGTATGATTCATCATCCATCATGTGCTTATCATAAGTGGGTTATAATATCCAAAAATTATTTTACCAAGTGGGTGGAGGAAGTTTCAATGAAGGAGGTAAATGAGAACTTAGCTTTTGAGTTCTATGAAAGTCTAGTCACCTATTTTGGAATCCCTTCAACTATCATATCAGATAATGATTTGGAATTCAATAGTGAAAAGGTATATGAATGGGATATTAAGCATGGTATTTATATAAAATATTCATTAAATTATTATACATAGGGTAATGGACTTGCAGAGTCCACTAACAAGAACTTGATTCAAATCATCAAGAGAATAATGGAAGATAATCAGAGATCATGGCATACAAAGTTGAAGAATGCCTTATGCATAGATAGGATCACTCCTAAGAAGGTCATTTGCCATTAAATTTATATTTTATTTTATGTAAGATAGGTAAGGATACCTATTTCATTATAACTTCTAGCTTTTGATCTTACACATCAGCTAGAGCTTATGAAAAGTGATGTAATAGAGCTAAGGATGAATCAACCGAGAAATGGAGGAAATAAGAGATGACACCATGCATACAATGTTTTCAAACTAGTAATAATTCAATAAAAACTTAGACTAAATCACTTCATCAAATATATTTCATCAAGGAGATATAATACTCAAATAGGATGAACAATGTGCTCAATTATGTAAGCACTCCAAATTTGATAGCTTTTAGAGTGGGTCATATGTTATCATTTATTGAAAGGAATGTAATGATTTCCAATTATCCAAAATACATAGAGAGGAACTTCATATTCCTATGAATGGGATTTTACTCAAGTACTACTATTAGGAGAGTCACTCCTTTGTACATAGTCATAGTTTCATTCTTATAAGTGCACAAGAGCACATTTTTTTCTAGTTGTCATTTTGTTTTAGTAGTCAATTATTATTTCTAGTTGTCTTTGTGTCCATTTATTTATTTATTTCAAATTCTACAAGTTTTCCCATTTTATAAGTATAGTCCAAGGTTTGATATAGTCTAGAGATTCTACATGTTCTTGACTAGTAAACTAGTCAACCCCTATTAGTCACCATAAATGTTGGTAATTTGGCTTGTCAAGGTCAAATACCAACCCCTATAAATTGAAACTTTCTAGAATCTTGTCAATATATTTTTAAGCTATTTAAATAGGTGTATTTTGGATTAAAAGAGAAATTTTTGGCCTTTAAATGTTTAAATTGAAGTTAAAAGGTTATTAATTATCCCAAAATTTCTTTAAATATATTCAAATATATTATCTTACCTTAGTTCCAAAGTTTCATATTCTAAAAAGTGATTTCATGTGTTTTATAAAGCTAAAAAGGCCCTTTTCTAACTCCCATATACCAAATTTGGATTCCAAAAGAATGGAAAAGGTTAATTTTGGTGTTATTTCATGCAAGAGACTCTTTTATATTCTACCACATTCTAATCTTACTAGTGGAAGTCTTAGTTCTCTTTAAAATCCAAGAAAAAGCTTATTTTATTCATTTTACAAGGCAAAGTATGGATCCATATAGAATTACATACATATAAGGAATGAAATATGAGGATTAAGACATGAAAAATCTTCTAGAAAAGTTTCAAGTCAATTGGAGGCCATACAGACTCAAAACTAGTTTCTTACAGTCACCTTCTTCCTTTGCACATAGAGATTGTCTTGTAGGTTTGATGATGGTATGGATTGGAGAGTGAAGGTATAGGTATAAAATTATGAAAAATAAATCATACTCAAATGGATTCATGAATGATCAATTTTTTATGGAATTTTTCTCTTCTCCCTCATAAATTATCCATTTGAAATCAGGCAAATTTTTGCAATTTTACATCTATAAAGGCAACCAATTTTCTTCATGTTCTCCTCATCAGAGAAAAATTTCAAGAAAATTAAAGTTTTCATAGATACTTTTTAATTTAATTCACCTTTACATGGAACCCTTAAGTAATTATTCACACATTACAAGGTCAAAACAATATATCAAAGACAAGTAGTGAAATCTGTAGTTTGGCATGCCTCTGAGGAGAAATTATATGGCTTTAGAGAGAGAAAGTTTTCAATATTTATTATTTTGATCCATGGCACGAATTTTAATTAATTTTATCATGTTTTAAAATAGTTTTTATCAATAATTATCCAATTATTCATGCCATAAACCATATTTTTTCTCTCAAAGTATCTCAAAAGGCTAGTTTAGCATACTTTAAGTAAAGTTTGCATATTTTAAAGTTTTTGTAAAATCCTATGTTTCATTTTCAGCCTATGGTCCTCATTCAAAGGCATAAAAATTGATATGGTATGGGAATTATGTGTCCATGTTTGCATATAACTGCTCATCTTGGTCTTGACATGCTCTTTCACAGTCTATTCCACCTCTATCTCACTCACCCCCATATCATTGCCTTCTCACTATGCTTTATGCTTTTACCATGATCCTTTCATGTATCCCAATCATATTTCATCCATACCACCCTTTCACCCATCTCCATTCCATGTTTTCATTATCAAGAGGGTCAAGGATTGATAAGATGCCACCATAAGCATGAACAAGATTATATAGGCCAAGTAAAGCATCAAACTAAAGTCAAGATGAAGCCTATAATAGTCCACCATAGTAAAGTATTGGTCATAAGGTACAATGAAGAGTTAAGGTGAGAGAGACCTTATTGAAGGTCTAGTGAGATAAATTAATCTACGGTCATGAGAATGTAAGAGGATAAATCCATCATGAGGTAAAATTAGTTGTGTGGAACTTGAAATTGGGAACTATTTATATATGATCACATACAACAAGAGAACAACACAATTATGTTTTCCATGAAGAACATAAGCCAAATAATGAAAGGAAGGATCTCATCATTATGGTATATATATAATGACCTCATCAAGCATAATAGGATATTTTTCAAGGATCAAATCATGTTGAGCATTACTTAAGGTTTATATGCAGTCTCAAACCATACAAAAGGTACTCTACAACAATAAGGGAGGTTTTGAACCATCAAAAGGCCTATTAAGGTGTTAAGAACCTAAAGCACTTCCAAATACACAAGTAATATAAGGATGGTCAACCTTAGTAAAATGGAAAGGGAGAAATAAAATTTCAAGGTCTAAATCACCTCAAGTAGCTCATAATGACCACCTACAGCCCTAAAAGAAACCTACATGCCTCAAAGATCAGACAAGTATACTACAAGAAGTATTTTGTTTTCAAGAAGAGGTATAAAATCATTAGAACACAATTTTGAATGGATGTTGTTTATAGGATTTTAACAAAGCACCCTAAATAGTTACCAAACTCAATTTTATTATAAATATATACTAAAAGGCACCTATAGGCCTATGCCATTTCAAAGAAGGCCTACTCAGTAGGAAGAATGACTTTTTAAGGATTAAAGAGGCTAGTTTGATCAAGAAAGACATGGATAGTATAGATATTAGTAATCACATGGAGAAATAAGATGTAAAGGCGTACCATAAAGTTCAAGAAAGGTTAATGAGGAGAAAGGTTAACCTATAACAAGTTTTGAGGCAACCTAAAACCATGGTGGAAAAATTTGATATCAAGATGTAACCCTAAGTCAAGGAAGATTTTGAACTTGTTGGAAAATTTAAAGAATAATGAAAGAATGTTAGTGGACATGAAGGTTTGTAATTGAAATACCAAGCATTTTTAATTCATAACTATTAAGCACAGAATATACTGAGAGGGGGGGGGTGAATCAATATATTATATATCTTATAAATATTTCCTTGAACCAAATTCCACTTAAACAAACATTCAAGATATGCAATAAAACTCAAACAATAAACATCACACAAGACAGAGAGAGACACCAGATATAACGTGGAAACCCAATGTGGTAAAAACCATAGAGAATCAATCTCAAATATATTTGTGAGAACAACCCCACAAGAGAACCATACCCCTTTGCCAAGTACAAACCTCAGCTATAATTCATGAGCACCAACCCACATGAGCTTCAAACCCCTTTGTCGAGCACCAACCCATAGGAGCACCAACCCCTTTGCCGAGCACCAACCTAGGAAAAATTCGTGAGCACCAAACCATAGGAGCACTAACCCCTTTGCTGAGCACCAACCCATAGGAGCACCAACCCCTTTATGTATACCACACACCTATCTCTCAATTTTGCTATCTCAACAAATGATAGATCAATACAACATCTCCTTCCTCTGTCTCACCTTTGCTCTTCTAAGCTAGACATAACAAATACAAATCATATTCATCTCTCACAATTGCTCTTCTAAGTTAGATATTAGAATATCAAAATAAACCTCTCACTTCCACATTACAAATGGCTACTCAAGCCTTTATTTATAGCTTTCTAAATGACCTTTGGCCTTCCCCCTTTGTGACCCTTCAATCCTCATGGAAAATGGCACCAATCTTGGATGACCCTTCATATCCAAGCATTTGAAAAGTCATGTGGTGACCCTTCATGACCAAAAATGTCCTTCCCACTTTTGTCCTTATCTTGGGTGACTTTTCGTATTCCTTAAAGTGTCCCTTCATGAGAAATTCGCCCTTACTCTTTTGTCTTCACTTGGTGACTCTTGGTATTCCCAAAAATGACTCTTCATGGGAAAATGTGTCCCATCCTTCTTTTGTCTTTATCCCGTGGCTCTTTGAATTCTCCATGGGCCCTTATTTTGTCTCATATGCAACCAAAAATATATTCATGAATATTAAATAAATATTAACTCATATTAGCCAAGATATATTTATTACCAACAACATTAAATGTAATGGGGCCTTTATCACCAATAATGCTAAACCTTTGACATTAATGACAATATTTCCAACAATCTCCCCCTTTGTCATTGATGGCAGCCTCAATCTTGAAACTGCCACATCTTGTCACCTACACATACCATCATCTAAAAACATACAGTAACTCCCCCTTACTGTATCAACCTGTACCTATTCCTTGTACCTATTTTCTACACCTGTACCTATACCTATTATTCTCCCCCTTTGACATCAATGGCAAAGGGCCTACCTAGAGCTAACACTTAGCTCCCCCTCACTTGATGTTGAACATCAATGGTAGGAAGTAATAGAAGTTACTCCCAACTACTCTCACTGATCTTTGAATGTATCCTTTGATCATGCCTTCGAGAAGATATTTGACAATACATACACATTTTTTCTTGTCCTTTGAGCATCTGCAATCAACTCATTTGAATCTTTTCTTCTAATCTCACAACCTTCAGCATGAAACCTTAATGTGTATCCTTGATCACAAATTTGACTAACACTCAATAGATTATGCTTAAGACCTTTTACATACAAAACATTTTTAGTCTTAGTTCTTCCATAATCCAAACTCAAAGTACCTTTTTTGGCTATCTTGGCAGTGGTTTTATCTCTAAACCTCACTGTACCACCATTAATCTTATTTAGAGAAATGAACTTACTTTTATCTCCTATCATATGCCTCGAACATCCGCTATCAATTAACCATGGCTGATCTTTACCTCCCACATGTAGAGCTCACCATCATAGAATCTTCATGTTGTTTCTTCTGCCATGTACATGTCTGAACCTTCTTCCTGATGAATGGATCTTTGAAACTCTAATTCTTTTTCTTGATGAATGGAGCTTTGAACCTTTGATCCTTCTTGACTGACTCAAACACGCTTTTGTAATACCGAGCTATGTGTCCGTAGTTGTTGCACTTGTAGCATACTATGGTCTCTTCATCAAAGCTAGATAGAGGAGCAAAAGAGTTGTGGCTTTTGCTTGACTCTACTTGATTTTCCTTCTCCTTATTTCTAAAATTATTAGCTCCTTTTCTACATTCTAATTTCTTGTGACCATATCCATTACAATAAAAATAATAGCCATAAAAATAAGACTTGTCTGTATATCTTTGACCTGATTGTCTTTTGTAGCTTTGTTCCTTCCAACCTTCTCTGTTTGGAATGTCCTCTATATTCTTCACTGCTCCCCTTTTTGTTTCCTATTATGTAAGAGCTTCAGCATAGCTCTTTTTATTTTCAAAACCAATCCCTATCTTATCTAAATATGATATTTGACTTTCCAATATCTTATTCAGCATGTTAGTGCTATCTTCAAATTTTCAATCACTGACTACTTTCTTAATATCTTCTTTTAAAGAGGCAATTTCAATAACATACATTTCACAATATTTTCTTGCTATTTCCAACTATGCTTTGAGATCTTCTTCATTCTTCTTGGCTTCTTCAAAGTGTGCTTGTAGATCTTCAATCATTTCCTTTGACTCTTGTTCATTTTTCTCGATCTGGTGCTTTAACCTTCGATTCTTCTTATGAACAGATTCTAACTCTTCTAGGGCACAATTGAGTTCTCCTTACATATCTACTTTAGCTTCCTCCTCTTCTTCTTCTTGATCATCATGTATGGCCATGAATAGAATCTCTTCTTCTTCTGAATCATTGACTCCACTATCTTCGCCTGAACTAGGATCCTTAGAATACAGGCTCTTCATCTCGAAACTCTTCTTAGATTTGCCTTTGAAATTCTTCTTGTATGTAGCCTTTTCTTCTTCATCATATTTAACTTTATCTGGGCATCTAGCTAAAAAATGTGCAATCTTTCCACATTTAAAACATTTAAAAGGCAATTTTCCTTGATATTTACCTATTCCTCTTTTCGGCTTGTGAATGAAAAGTGCTTCGTTTTCATCTTCATCATCACTAGAACTATCACTTGATTCTTGAATCTTAGCTTTCTCCTTATTAGATGTCTTGAAAGCCACTTCTCTCTTTGAGGGTTTATCTTGTTTTGTCCACATCTCATATGCTGTGAGAATACCATGAAGCTCATCCATCTTTAGCTTGGCTAAATTCTTCATCTCCTCGATTGCCAAAACCTTTGCATCATATCTCATTGGTAGAGATCTCAAAACCTTTTGCACCACCGTTGACTCTTCTAACATTTCTCCAAGACCTTTAATCTAATTTACTATCTAATCAACTCGTAAGAGATAACTTGCTATATCTTCTTCTTCATCCATCTTCAAACTTTCAAACTACCTTCTAAAAGTCTGCAGCTTAGCTTGCTGAACCTTTCCATCACCTTTGTAAATATTCTCAAGTTTTATCCAATTTTCATGAGCAGATTTACATTGCATAAATTTAACAAATTTAAATTCACATAAACCACATAAAATAGCATTTAAAGCTTTAGCATTACATTCACTTGCCTTCTTTTTTGATAGAGTAATTGTAGATGTCTGTGGCTCTTCATATTCCTCCACCACTGATTTCCATATGTCGAATCCAAGGGCCATCAAATAAAAATTCATTCTCATGCTCCAAAAATCATAATTCATCTCATCAAACAAAGGTGCCTTATTTTTAGAAAATCCTTCATGTGACCTAGCCATCGTGCTTTTCCGATCTACCTTTAAGCTGTAAAACTTTTCAAAAAGGAACCTACTCTGATACCAATTGTTAAGCATAGAATATACTGAGAGGGGGGAAAATCAGTATATTATATATCTTATAAATATTTCCTTGAACCAAATTCCACTTAATCAAACATTCAAGATATGCAATAAAACTCAAACAGTAAACATCACATGAGACAAAAAGAGACACCAGATATAATGTGGAAACCCAATGTGGGAAAAACCATGGAGAATCAATCTCAAATATATTCATGAGAACAACCCCACAGGAGCACCATACCCCTTTGCCAAGTACAAACCTTAGCTACAATTCATGAGCACCAACCCATAGGAGCTTCAAACCCCTTTACCGAGCACCAACCCAGCACATATTCATGAGCACCAACCCATAGGAGCACCAACCCCTTTGCTGAGCACCAACCTAGCAACAATTCATGAGCACCAACTCATAGGAGCACTAACCCCTTTGCCGAGCACCAACCCAGTAACAATTCCTGAGCACCAACCCACAGGAGCACCAACCCCTTTGTGTATACCACACACCTATCTCTCAATGTTGCTATCTCAACAAATGATAGATCAATACAACATCTCCTTCCTCTCTCTCACCTTTGCTCTTTGAAGCTAGATATAACAAATACAAATTATATTCATCTCTCACAATTGCTCTTCTAAGATAGATATTACAATATCAAAATCAACCTCTCACTTTCACATTACAAATGGCTACTCAAGCCTTTATTTATAGCTTTCCAAATGACCTTTGGCCTTCCCCCTTTGTGACCCTTAAATCCTCATGGAAAATGGCACCAATCTTGGATGACCATTCATATCCTAGCATTTGAAAAGTCATGTGGTGACCCTTCATGACCAAAAACATCCTTCCCACTTTTGTACTTATCTTGGGTGACTTTTCGTATTCCTTAAAGTGTCCCTTCATGAGAAATTTGCCCTTACTCTTTTGTATTCACTTGGTGACTCTTGGTATTCCCAAAAATGACTCTTCATGGGAAAATGTGTCCCATCCTTCTTTTCTCTTTATCCCATGGCTCTTCGACTTCTCCATGGGTCCTTCTTTTGTCTCATATGCAACCAAAAATATATTCGTTAATATTAAATAAATATTAACTCATATTAGCGAAGATATATTTATTACCAAAAACATTAAATGCAATGGGGCATTTATCACCAATAATTCAAAACCTTTGACATCAATGACAATATTTCCAATAATAACCTTATCCATATAGAGCTAAGTATAGTCAAGCTAATGCGATAGGCACATGGTTATGATGGGTTTTAAGCATAGTGGTAAGTGACAAGAGCTTCATGATTTTTGAAGGTTATTAAAGCATTAATGGTGAATAAATGTCATAAATAATGAAAAGGTAACTTTTTAAACATAATACATAGTTAAATAATTTGACCTAAAGTGCCTAAAAAGATACCTATAGGCCTACTCTCAGGCCACTGCCTAACAAGTTCTGAATTGATAAGTTTCAAGGACTCTTCTAAGGTCATGGATATTGCTTGGACCAAGGATAAGAAAGGAGAAGATATAGTCTTAGAGAGAGGATAAATAATATTATAATAACATATTTACTTAGTTAAATTCATCCCTAAAAGACACCTACAACAAACTAAGTCAATAGATTAAACAAAGACTATGGAGAAATATTCATGGTTTAAGACCTTTTTCAAGAGGTTTTTTGAAGTTAATAAAGATATCACACCATAAGAAAAGGATCTTAAAATATTTTTGTATGGTCAAGTCTATCCAAGAATCTTAGACCCTAAATCATGATCCATACAAAACCCTATAGGCATAAACATAGTCAAGCACCTTAAGTGAAGTATGTTATCCAAAGAAGAGATAATTGTCATATTGGAAGTTTTATGATAGTTTGGGGAATCCAAGGTGAGATTGGACTTTGATGAAGTCAAATAACGTTATTAGAGACTTTCAAAGGTAAATTATAGTGTTTCCATCTCAAATTTACACCTATAGTCATATAGAAGGAGGGTTCAAGCCTAATAGTCAATGACAGGGTGTTATAATCCAAGTATGCTTCAAAGATTAATTGAGCTCAATGTATATTGTCCAATAGATATGAATTCATCAAAGGGTTAAGTGAAATTTTTAAGATCTAAGTATAGTCATACACCTCAAAAACTTGCACCTATAACCATATGTACTACAATCATGTTCTAAGTATGGAAGAGTGAAAGGAACAATGGTACATATAATCCTCTTGATCATGAATGGATTATTCAAGTAGTCAAGTATTAATTCATTGATAATATCATTATTATGAACCTATGAAGATGTCAACATAGTCAAACCCTACAAGCTTATTATACAAAAGTTGACTGTATGAGGCCTAAAGACCTTATTTGAGGTCAAAACAAGATAGAAGAAGGGTGAAGAATGATTATCAATAAGGTGAAAATCATGATGGAGATAAATTAGTGTTAATTATATCAAATACTCAATTTTCTCATATTTTCACGTATAGTACTATTGACATATAACCATATGAGGTCTTTTAAGGAGGTACAAAGTAACATAAAATAGTATATAGGATTGTGAAATAGTAAGTGAAGAGTTAGATGATTGAAAGGAGGTTTTTATGACCTAATTAGATATTATAAATCTTTCTTACGACCCAAACACCATGGTAAATCACCAAAATATATTCAATCATATGCTTAGACAATGCCAAAAAGATAATTTAAGAGAGTTTTGAGATTTTATAGAATCTACAGGTTGAATGAAGACTTGAAATTTGGTACACATGGTAAAAATTACTTCAAGAATATAGTATATCATTTTCAATACCATTGATTAAATGGAAGTACCCATTGTTTTTACAGTCCCCTACATGTCCATTTACTAGTACCATTGGAGTAGGTAGTGTTCTTGGGTGCATACACAAGTACCATAGGTTTATAAGATAATTAAACTATTTAAAAAGAATTAATATATGTTATTAAATATTCATAAGACATTTCAAGAGTGTTAAAACTCTAATTCATATGCAAACCATGCCCTTGAGGACTAAAACAAGCAAACATGCTTATAACACCAAAGGGCATTTTGGCTTATCAAGAAATATGACACCCATAAAATGATTTGATTCCATGTTATAGGTCCTATGATTATACTTTAAATAAGGGATAATAAATGGAGATAGATTCATCCATGAGGAGAAATTTGAATTATTTAGTTTTAGACACCCTTTCAAGTCACCTAATCAATTTCTCATATCTTTCACCACATGAAGATTTTGTCAAAAAACTATTAACATGATATTGGGACCCATATGAAATTAAAATTAATAAATAATTTAGGTTGGTTAATGAGATGTGATTTATGAACAATTGCTAAGAGCATAAGTAGTCTAGAATGCAAGTAAAACCCTACATGTAAATTTCCTTCACATGATATCTTTTCTTATATTTTGCATGGGAACCCAATATTCTCAAAAAAATTGAGGAGGTTTTTATACTACACATTAATGGTAAGAAGTTTGGATTTAGAGTTCTTTGATTTATGAATCATCGTTAAGAATATTCAGCTCTAAAACCTCCCCAAACCCTCATAGTCACCAATTTTGAGAAAAGTTGATTTTATTGATATAAAAACCTCAAGGTTATACTTGAAACCTCTTAAAACATCAAGTACACTCAGATATTATCCCAATAATGCTAATTTATTGTATGAAACTATGTGGATTAGGGAAAAAATCAAGTTTTTTGATAAAAGCATGAAAAATGAGGTACAAGGTAGTTTACATGAAATAAAATTCATGGATTTTGACTTATTATTCATCCCAAAATCAATAGTTGGTCATAAATATTCTTATAAGTGCCCCTAATAGCTCTTCAAAACATCTAGTCTATAAGAAAATGAGGTATAATTCACCTAGTCAACCATGGTGACTGAGTGACAAGAGTTTATTCATTAATATCACCTATCTCATGGTGTGTGGAGTTTTTAAAATTCTAATATTCATTTTTTTAGGTCTCATGGTTTTATTGTAGTTTCTAATAGAGTTCAAGTGTAATAAATAGGTTACTAGGCCCAATTGGCCTAGTAGGCCTATTCGATCAAACAATAAAAAGGGAATTTGGTGTTGGATGGATATCAAAGAGTTAAAAAATGATTTACACACCAATTATATACTTATATTTATTGATTAACTCAATATTCAAGTGTGATTTCATAAAATATGGATTTCAAGTAGAGTTAACTTGTCTTGAAGACTAAATTACTCCAATGGACTAGTTGGATAGTTTCATATGTCTTTCAAGGTTTTCATGAAAAGGAGGACTTATATTCAAATTCAACTCAATTAAAGTGGATTTAATCATCAAATTTTGAAGTAGAATTCATGAAAGGATTTGAACAAGTCAAATAATGTCCCACCTTTCCTTTCCAACACTAAAGAGAAGACCATGGAAAGATTTTTACATGAAGATAATCCTTAGAGCTTATTATTCATTATTTTAAAATTATTTTTGTCTTAAGTTAACTCTAATTGACTTATCCTTATCTCCTCTATTCCATATTGGCTAGAGATTTTCATATTTTGCTATATATGTATGCTTTTAATCTATTTTCTAGATCCTTTAGGCTAGTATAGAGAGGTTATATAGAAAATTGTAACTTGTACAAAAAATCAATAAGAGAGTTTGTTTGTAGATAAATTCATGGTTTTAGTGTGTAATTATGATTGTTTATTTGCATATAATTGTGATATACATATCCTTTCTAGGACATTTCCTAACCTAGTACTTTTATTTCATCATTTATAGGTCACTTGAATATTTAGAACATAAATTGAGTTAAAGATTATTCATATGTATTGTCCTTATTACCTCGATTCAAATGCCTTAAATCTAAAAACCTTATTTCAAACCTTCATTTGAAAAAATTATGTTTAGGATTTATCTAAGAGATTTTTGTTGAAAATTTATTCTATCTTGATCCATATGTGTGCCTAAGTTTCAAAGTTTATAGAAGATAAATCACTATTTAGGTGCATCACCATCATAGATATGTTTAATTATAAATTTATTCCTTAATATTTTCATCCCAACATCAAATATATTTAGTAATTGATCCTAAATTCATATATCTAGAGGAGCTAGCCTCACAATTAGAGGTTTTACCTAAACATTGGTATCCCATAGCCTTAGATCATTCGAATGTTAGTCTAGATATGAGTCAAATTTGAGTAATCTAATCACAACTAGGTGATATTTGGCTTGATATAACTACCTTATCATGACATATTTCCCATTCCTAAGTACCCCTTATAGAGCTATCAGTCTACTATGAAGATTGGATACTTGCATGAGAAAGTAGGTAACACTAAAAGTTTTACTTTTTAATTCTCCTTTTATAATATACTATCCTACCACACCCCAATAGACCTTATCTCTATCATGAGGCCAAATATAGAGTTTGAAATTTGATTTGAGAAAGGATATGTGTTTATAATCACACCTTTTATTGTGATTTGAATTTTTAAAATTTTGAATGTTGCATGTTAGATCATTGCCTTTTGTTAAATGATTTGGATTTTGATTGTTTATGTATTTTAAGATTCTTCCTCCATACAAAATTGGAATGACAAATCATGAGATATATATTGATACACATAAATTATCTTTAATCTTAGGCTAAAGTAATCTAAGTATCTAAAGATATGACTAACTAGAACACTTAGGCTTAACTATGAACTAACATTTTATCTCAAGTCTCAACCATGTGTATGCTTAGTTTGTGAAATGGAACAAAGGAGAAGACGGGGAGATCCAAAGTGGATCGGTAAAATGAGATTGTAATGAGATGAATTATTTTCCAACTAATCACATGTTAAATGCGGAATGACTAAAGGGAGTAAGGTTTGTATAACTAAGTCACAATAATAATTATCCATTTTTATAGAGATAAAATAGCAAATAATAATGAAAAAGAATAATTGAACCAAAGAAAAGGAAATTAATAAGAATAAGTATGTAATTATGAAAAACAATCCATAAGATAACATAAGAATAATAATGATATCATAAGCAATATGTAGTGTGAAACAAAAGTCACCATGTAAGATAGATAAGACTTTGACACAATGTGAAATGATATAAAATAGATAAATGTAAAGTTAGAGAATACATATAATACAAATAAAGAAATAAATGAAAGAACACCATGATTATATTCATAAGTACTGATATATTTTCCACACACATTATCCATAACATTAGATAAGTCTCTATAAAGCTGAACTTAGAGTGCAACTAAAGTCTCGTCAATTTTTAGGGAAAGTTGAGAAAATATTTCACATCAAATCTCCTTGACATAAAATTTAAGAATACCTAAAGGATCATGTTGATGAGGTATATCATGTAGGGGATTATTAGGGGAAGGAATTGGAGTGGAATTTATGGGATATGGAGTTACCTATGGATAAGATGCCACTAGGGAATGATGATCCATGGGTGAGGGACTCATAGGTGGGGAAATAGCAGATGGATATGGGACCACATATGGTGGAGCCATAGTGGAAGAAGGAGAAACATTATTGAGAGGGTGGCCTATGGGAGTAAGGGTAGTAGGTATAATAATGGTTATGAGATGATCCTTTAGATGTTACTAAAGTATGTAATAAAAATCAGTGTGATGTGTACCACATTATTGCTAGAGATAATATACCTCTACATATTTGGGAAGCTATTTAGATAATACTTCTGGGGGAGGTATATAATTATCTATGGGCTAAGGAGAGGTGGGATACAAGGTGTCAATATATTACCACAACATATGACAATGTGTGGATGAATTATTATCTTTGTCATAGAATTAAAAAATATGCTTGTGAGTAGATTTGGTAGGTGTAATCACATGAGGAGTGGAAATAGAAGATGAGGAAGAAAGTATAATGAATATTCTCAATTCCAATGACCCAAAACTTTATTAATATCATAATATGGCTAATCGACCCATTTTGTGGACAAAGGAGCAAGTTACAATAAAGGGAGCAAACCATCACTAAGAGAAGGTGGGGATGGTGGAGAGACTAGGAAAGGCTTGACTGAAGAAGAGATAGGATCATAAAGAATAAGAGACTCAAATATAGAATGTGTGGGAATATAATACAAATTGGGCTCAACTAAGGGAGGGGTAAGATGCATAGAATAGGCTAAAGGATAGTTTTAAGCATCTCAAGGATAAGTAAGTTAGAGGGGTCTTGGTATCTGAAAAAGTGATAAAGACTAGTCCTAACATGATCTATAATATACTCATATGATGCTCTTAATATACTACAGGTGTGCACACCATTTCTACCCTAAATTGAAGAGGAAAAATTCTAAAATTAGGAATAATATGGGATGGAAATATAGAAGGTATTTCAAAAAATTGAATCAAAGAGGAATGATAATGAATAATTTTAGCATCTCAACCTTGAATAAGGATTCCTAAGAATAGATAATTTAAGGTATATCCATTATCACAATTAGGTTTATAAAGATCAATTACATAGGTAGGGTTGACCTAGTCATTTAATGTGGTATGATGAATGGAATATCAAGTCTTAGTTAAGATAACGAGTATATCATTATAAGGTGTTTGATGAAAATGAGGTTGAAAATAAGGGGGAAGATGAAAAATTAGATGAGGTGAGAGATCAAAAGTTTTAATCTTGAGATTGATCTCATTAGGCTCATCATCATTAGAATCTAGGAGGTTAGGAGGTTATATTATCAATGAGTTTAGGGTGACCATTATAACCTTAGGTGTAAATGACATGAAAGTTAAGCTGTTAAGATTCATAAAATGGATCCTTGGAAAGGGTTCAGAGGTAGGAATCTTGAATACACCATAGTCTTAAATTTTTTCAAAATTCTAAGTATTGATATCACATTGAATCCTATATATGGATCCATTGTGATTAAATTTGACACACTAGCAAGTAGAAGAGGTAACTACTCTCATGTGACAAGTCTTTGGACTACCAAGTATAATGTTATAGGATATAGGAAAGTTTAAGATCATCACCTTCACATGAATGGTAATAGGTGCAATGGTAGTGGGGAGCCACACACAACCTAAAGGAGACATTTGCCTTTGGTCATAGCCTTGACATGTGATACATGTGGACTTAATATTACATTTGAAATATATAAGGGTTTTGATAAAATTAAGAGAGGCAACATAATTTATGGAAACCTCATCAATCAAGGCATGCTTGACTTGGATATCACCAATTTGGACGTTGATAAAAAAGGAGGATCATCCACACAAAGAAGAATCTCATCAGGTATCATATAAGTAATGGGAAATTTGAGGGAAAGAGAAGTGTACATTATTTTATCAACATGTATGGACATTTATTTGAATTATTGTAAAATACTATATTCTGATCTAGATAAGGTGACTTCAAATTCTAGTAGTGGATGATGAGGGATGTTTACGATGATGTGGAGAGGTCCACATAAGTTCAATAAATTTTATTTGAGAAGGGAGATTAGTAATCTCCATGATGGGATCCCATTTATCATAACTGATAATATGGTTATTAGAAAGAGGTGCATAGTGTTGAAGGAGGTCCTCAAAAGGAGAAGCCAAAGTGCATGTGAATTTATGTTGATAAGAGTTATAAGGTTTAATTAGAGGACAAGTTTGTTGATGTTATTGAGAATATGGGTTAGTTGATGTAGGTTTATTTTGAGAGAGATTAGGAAAATTATTGGTAGAAGTTTGAGTATCATTAGTGATAGGCAAAGAGGTTGGAGAAATGGTAGAAATGGTGTGAGAAATGTTATCCAAGGGAGATGTTGGAATTGGTTCATCAAAAGATATAAGGTCTTCTTGCCCCAAATATATTAAGTGACTTAGAAAATAGTCTTGGATAATATTAAATTTGTGAGGTAATTAAGGGGTATGGATCAATTAAGGCAACCACCCTTCACATATTAGTTATATTGACCACATTCTCTTTAGGAGTAGGGTCAAGAATATTGTCAACATTATTAGTATAAGGGGTAGGCTTGTCTTGGTTATCTTTGTGATTTGTAAGAGGATCTTTATATATGGCCAAATGAGCATTAGCCTAGTTTAAAGATTGAGATTTAGTTTATGTTTCATGGGCTTTGAAGGTAATTTTATAGGATTATTGACATTTATGAATGATAGAATCATGCTCAAAATTGGGAATGAGAAGGAAATCCATAGCCAAATTATGAAGTTGACTATAAGTTTCATGATAATGACCTTAACTAACATGAAACCAAAAAAATTATACAAGATCAAGTTCTCATATGAGAGGATTTGGTAGATGATTTTATTAATTATGCTAAGGATAAAGGTTTATTAACATTTATGTTATTTTTTGAAGGTAAATTATGATTAGTGAGGTGGTTGGGAGGAGAAGCTTATTTTGGATTTTGGTTGGGAAAAATAGCTTGAATGGTATGAACGATATCATAAGATTCAGTGACCATTTTTTATAAAATGATGATTCTTATTCTTGATTAACATTCAAGTACCCATATAAGGTTAGGATGGATCGAATTGATGCATGAGTAAATATTGATGCTTGGATTGGTTAATAGATTCCTCCAAATTTTATAAAGAGAGATTCTAGACCCAATATTGTAACTTGGGAAAAGAGCATAGGTAAGTAGATGAAATAGGTTTTCATCTACCATATTATGCTCATATTTTTTAGACAAGGTTTTCCATTATTTAATGAAAGTTTTTGTGGTTTTGTTCTTAAGTTTCTTGCGATTGATGAAATGGGCCAATGTATTTTTCAAAGAGATCACTAGTTTTGAACTCTTTGACTAGAGAATTAACTAAATCTTCCAAACTAGTGATGGAATGAGATTTGAGTTGGTTTTACCAATCTAAATAATCACCCATGAGAGTTTTTGTTAATATCTTGGTATCCAAAAGGTATTTAACTTGACATAGTATTTATATAGATTTCTAAATGTTTTTAAGTGGAGAGTAGGATCCATTGACCCATTATAAGTAATGGTAGGGGTGATACCTCCTATATCAATATTAGCAATTTGAAATGCAAGAGGCTAATTTTGAAGGTTATTGATTTTTTTTTATTAATAAGGGTATGTTGAGGGATAATAATACCATGGGAATATCAAAGATGATGTAGTGGAATATTTTAGTTATGGGTTCCTCATGAAACCTATTGAGGATGAGTTTCAATATGGATAAGATTATTTTACATTTGCATCATTTGATTTACATTTTTAGTTTGGAAATAATTCATTTCATTAATATTTTTTAATATAAATTGATGGGTTTGATTGGTATTATTAACATTGTGTGAAGCATTGGAATCGGTATTAGTAGTTTGGGTACTACTATGAGTGTTAGTAGTAGCTTGAGAAGATTTATTAGTAACTTAGGCACTAGTATCATGATTGGATTATGTGGAAAAATATGATTAGTAGAGGTATGAATGGAAGAAACACTAGATTCATGGTTAACATGGCTACTAAATGACATGTTAGTGGAAGAATTGAGAAGATCATATCTTGAAAGAGGCCCATTAGATGTAAAACCTACCATGTTAGTCGAGATACTAGGCAATGAGGTTGAGAAAATCAAAGAGTATGATGTCATGGTATGAGAAGGGGTAAAAATAGAGGGAAGAGGTTGAGAAATAAATATTATAGTGTCTTTAAATTTATGGGAGAATGTGGGAGAAGGTGAATGTGGTTCCTCAGCTTGACCACTTATCATGACATGGTAAATAGTAGAAGGATATTTTCTTTGATGTTGAGGCAACTAATTGATGATGAAGAAAATTTTTAAGTGTTTTTATATTATTATAAAGTGTTATTTTAAGTGTTATATGGAGTTGGATGAAAATAGAGAACTAAAAAATAATCTATGGATGTTTTCAAGACATTTAGGTTGAAAGGGATCCATGATGGTAAAGGTATTGGCTTTGTATTGGAGCCTACCTCCTTCACAATCCTATAGTGATAAGGGTGTTAGATGATTTTACAATATATACCATTAACCACATGTTTATACTTGGCCACAAAACCAAGTCAGCTTTCCCCTTGGTGATGAAATCCAAGTAGGTAGGCCTTTGGAAGAAAAATGTTAAATGCATTTTCAATATTGTGTGATTTGATAGTGTGTGAAAAAATAGAAAAATAGTGAAACTAAATGGAATTTTTAGAAACAACCTAATTAGACTATTTGATCTACTCTAAGCATGCAAATAGCTAAAAATGAAAGTGTGAGTTAATTACTAACATATAATTATTAATTCCCAAATTAAGAATGGTATAGAGTTGGTCTAGATGACACTATATGCAAACATTATAGAATATATTTGATTAGGTTGATACTATTATATATAATCAAGAGTCCTTAAGAACTAAGTCAACCAATTCAACTTAATTTTCTATATGATTATAGTTTTGAAGACTGCAAATTTACACAAAACATAACTATAATGAAGTAATGAATTTAAAGAGATAGAAATAAAAAAAACCTTGGTGGGTTGGAAGATGCTGAGGACTGAAATTTTTCTAATGAAGTGCCTTGAGTGCTACTTTTAAGTTATTCTAACTAAGTCAACTAGGTCGAGCTAGTTCCATGAAACCCTATTTGTTGAACCCTGTTAAGATGACTAAATCAACTTATTCAATATAGTTTGTTATCTAGATGCTGACTGTAATACTAGGTTGACCTATTTGACATATTTTTATATTCTAAAACTAAATAATATTACTATTTTGACCTAATTTATCTAATAACCTATATTTGATGAAGACATAAAAAATAATAGAGTCATTTTAATGAAACTATTTGTTAAACTTGCACATAGGAGTTAAAACTATACTGGCTTGATCTACCTAGTATCATAAATATAGAAAAATAATAAAATTATATAAATTAAGATCATGAAAGAAAATTTAAAATGTGAAATGAAATATATCTACAAATCAATCCTATCTCAAAGAAGATAGATCCTACTTACACTTCTAATTGGGGAAACATTAGATAAGTGAGGTCATGACCAATATGAATCTACTAGACCTAATCAGGGGATCTATTACCATAATAATATCACTAGGGTTTGTTCCAAAACCTCTATTCAAGAAAAAACTATGAAATAACCCTAAGTCCTATGTTTTCATATTCACTAAACTAATAATAAGTAAACCAAAATCTAATCTAGTGCTCATCAAAGCTTGTGGCGTAAAGTGGGGGTAATAAATAATAAAATTAAACATGCATAGAATAAATATACTCATGTAAATGTATATGGAGTCATAATTCATGGAAGAGAAGTAAAAATTCATATCTATCTACTCTTACAAAAGAGGAATAATGTTAGGAATATTTACCTTTGAAGATGAAACTATTGAGCCTTAATCTCTCCCTTAGCCAAGGTGTTTTGCAATAGGTTATTGTGTTATGTAAGGATGACAAGGATAAATCATATCTAGGCTACACAACCTATAAATTCATCTAAAAGACTTCTCCATAAGAAAATATATGTATCTCTAAAGAAAGTATGAAACCCTAAGCTTGCTCTTTGAGTAATATGGTGGATAAGCAGATGCATAATATATCTTAATTCTTCTTCTGTTCATGATAAATTATGGAAATGAATGTATTTCTATAGGTGAATCTAACTCTAAATATGTCTAAACATTTTGGATGATAAGGTCGACCTGATCTTGAGAAAAAGGGTTTTAGGTTAGGGAAAGGGCTAATAAAGGTGGTAAAATACTAGAGGAGTGTGTAAAATGGGAGGAAAGTATTAGGGGAATGGTTTTTAGGAGACATGTGTGTAGAGAACAAGTGGTAAAAGGGACAACAATCCTATGAAACACCAATGGTCTACCCACCCCTTTCTTGGTGCACCCTTTAAGGCATGTGCTTAGAGAGATTCAAACTCAATATGTTCCTACAAGATAAAGATCATCAATAATTGATAAAGTTTAAAAATATTTTATATATACACCATGTTCATTGTTAGATTGGTATCACATTTTGGTTCATTCATATTAACTTTGTAATATGGCTTGATCTTAATTTTTTTATGGGATGAGGCCAATTTAGTGGCCCCATACTTTAGCTTATTTAATGCAAGGAGTTTCCTTTCTTTGTCATGCTCTCAAGGTCACCCTTCATGTTTCTCATAAGTAGGAAATTTATATGCTACAAAGTTTTGTGTCAAGAGTTGAAATGATACCTATAATTCAAGAGGGATATGCAAGACATATTGTGAATCAGTCCCATATTTGTATTCCTTTTAGGTGTTTTTCTCAATGAAAGAATTTTTTTCCTCTAATGCTTTAACCATTTGTAATGAGGATTATAAAAAAATACACACCTTGGTTTAAAGTATTAATTTAAATTGACATCAAGGGGGATGAATATGTATTCCCACTCGATGTATGCTCAATTTTTGATGTGATTAATGGACTTGAAAGAGGAACATCCTTTGTATTGTTCTCTATCATATTTGATATCTGACCATGCCAGATGTCTATTGTGTTATAAGTGTTTAAATTAATTGATAGAGTTACAAGTGTAAATTCAATAAATGAAACTCACTATCATAGGTATTTGAATTGGTGAATTTTATCTCAAAGGTATTCCAAGTAGGCTAAAAATTAAGGATTCAAATCATTATTAGACAATTTAATCATGTAAATTAACAAATATAAATAAAATTATTTAATAAGAATAATTATAATAAATGATAAAAATATGTAATTATTTTTATATTAAAAAACTATGTTAATTATTTATTTTTATTTATCATATTTAAATATTTTTACTAAATAATTTATGTTTAAATGTTCTTCTAGAGTGGTTAGTTTTTTCCTCCTCATAAAATGAAACATTCTTGAAGGGAATTTTATTCTACGAAATTCATTATTCATATTAAAATGGTGATAAATATAAGTAAATCCATACTGATAAAAAGATTTAAACACTATCACAATTCGATTACAAATATTTTGACTATTTTTACACGTATAAATATCTCTAAATCTAGATAAGGTTTTATACTTCAACCATAGAAATAACAAGAATCCCTCATGTATTTACCAAAATAAACCATGCCAATTTTTGTATACAAGTCCACCTCTAATGTAATTTTAATGACTTGGCATGCATGTTTAGAGTTGTTTATATATTCCACTTGAATTATAATCAAATGATTAGAAACATATTTCATCCTTCATATAATTTTGACTACTTCACGTGCCCTTGATATTAAATTAAATAACAACAAACCATTAACAATGGTAGCTATCTAGGTTTCATCCAAGAATTTTTGAAACTATAGATCTCTAACTATGGCCTGTAAATATGAGTTTTTTTGTTTGACTAAGATTCAAAATAGCAACAATTACTAGATGGTTGTATAGCATTAACTAATTAATTTTTTAGTAAACCTCATCCATATGCATATAATACAATGAACTAATACATCACATAGTATAATTATCATAGTGTCACTCCATGGTTCATCCATCCAATTTCCATGCCTTTCCATAAATGCAAACACATGAAATTGACACACCTTTATGTATATGAAGTACAACATGACTAGTTATTTAAAATTATGATAGGAAGCCATTAGTTAGGCATTGAAAATATTATTTTAGCTACTCAATACTACCATAATAATATATGGTGGCATATTGTGTGTGTGTGTGTCTATATATGTATATATATGTATATATATGTGTGTGTGTGTATATATATATATATATATATGTATGTATGTATATATATGTATATGTATATATATGTATAAATGTATATATATATACACATATATAGATATATACAATATATATCTACATATATATATATATATACATATATATCTACATATATATATATATATATATATATATATATATCTACATATATATATATATATATATATATATATATATATATATATATATATATATATATATATCTACATATATATATATATATATATATATATATATATATATATATATATATATATATATATATATGTAGATATATATATATATATATATATATATATATATATGTAGATATATATGTATATATATATATATATGTAGATATATATTGTATATATCTATATTATATATATATATATATATATATATATATATATATATATATTACATGGTACATTCTATAATACAACTCAATATGGCACTACCATGTTTATTGTTTGATTAAAGTATCATATTTTGGTTCATTAAAATTAACTTTGTAAGATGGATTGAAGTTAAATTTTGTATTGGATGAGGAAAATGTAGTGGCCCCATACTTTAACTTGTTTAATGTAAGGATTTTCATTTCTCGGTTATGCTCATGGTCACCCTTCATGTTTCTCATAAGTAGGAAATTTTAGTGCCACAAAGTGTGGTGGCAAGGGTTGAAATGATACCTCTAATGCAAGAGTGTTATGTAAGACATATTGTGAATCAATCCCATATTTGGATGCATTTTATGTGTTCTTATCAATGAGATTTTTTCCCCTCCAATGCTTTAATCATTTGTAATGAGGATTGTGAACAAGGCTACTTTGGTTCAATGTATTCATCAAAGTTGACATCAAGGGGGAAAGATATGTATGAAATGGGAAATGCAGAATATATGGTGGACATATTATGAATATAGTAATCTTTTTAATGGTTAATTTTTTAATATAGCTCGATGTGGCACTATTATGTGTATGCAATGGAAAATGTAAAATATATGCAAATCAATCCTACATCAGAAAAGATAGATCCTACTTAAACTTTTAATTGGGGATACATTAGATAATAAGGTCATGACCAGTATAGATCCATCAGACCTAATTAAGGGATATCTTACCATAATAATATCATGAGGGAGGGTTCCAAAGCCTTTAGTCAAGCAAAACTATGAAATAATGATAACTAGGTCCTATGTTTTCATATTCACTATACTAATAACAAGTAAATCAAAATCTAATCTAGTGTTATCCAAATATTGTGACACAAAGTGGGGGTAATAAACACTAAAATTAAATATGCATAGAATACATATACTCACATAAATTTATATCTAATGTATGGAAGAGATGTAAAAATGCATATCTATCTACTCTTACAATGGAACAACAAAGTTAGGAATACTTACCCTTGAAGATGAACCCACTAAGCCTCAATCTCTCACTTGGGCAAGATGCTTCATAAAAGGTTGTCATGGTATGTACGTATAACAAGAATAAATCATCTCTAGGCTACACAACCTATCAATGCATCTAAAATACTTCTCCACAAGACAAGATCCATATCTCTAAAGAAAGTATGAAACTTTAAGCTTGATCCTCAAGTAGAATGGTGGATAAGAAGATGTGAAATATATCTTAATTCTTATAATCTTCATGATAAATCATGTAAATGATTGTGTTTATAAAGGTGAATCTAACCTTAAACCCTTCTAAAAGTTTTGGTTGACAATGTCAACATATTCAACCTAGTATCATAATTAAGAAAAAAGCATTTAGGTTAGAGAAAGGGATAATGAAGATGGTAAAAGACTAGAGGAGTGTGTAAAATGGGAGGCAAAGATTATGGGAATGGGTTCTAGGACATAATTTTTTAGATAACAAGTGGTAAAATAGACAACAATCGTATGAAGCACCAATGGTTTGCTCACCCCTTTCTTCGTGTACCCCTTAAGGCATGCACTTAGAGATATTGAGACTTAATGGGTTCCTAAAAGATAAAGATAATCAATAATTGATCAAGTTTAAAAATATTATGTGTATACACCATGTTTATTATTTTATTGCTATCACATTTTGGTTCATTCAAATTAACTTTATAATATGGCTTGATTTTGAATTTTGTACTAGATGAGGCCAATGTAGTGTCCCCATTCTTTAGCTTATTTAATGTAAGGATTTTTATTTCTCAGTCATGATACAAGTCACCCTTCATGTTTCTCATAATTAGGAAATTTTAGTGCCATAAAGTTTGGTGGAAATATTTTAAATGATACCTCTAATGCAAGAGGGTTATGCAAGACATATTATGAATCAATCCCATATGTGTAGGCCTTTTAGGAGTTCTTCCCAATGAGATAATTTGTTTCCTCCAATGCTTTAATCATTTATAATTAGGATTGTGAAAAATTCCCACCTCGGTACAAAGTATTCATTTAAGTTGACATCAAGGGGGATGAATATGTATTCCCACTCAGTGTATGCTTAAATTTTATGTGATTAATAGACCTAAAAGAGGAACATCTCCTGTATTGGTCCTTATCATATTTGATATCTAACCATGTCAGATGTCTATTATGTTATAAGTTTTTATATTAAATGATAAAATCATAAGTGTAAATTCAATAAAGATAACTCATTATCATAGGTATTTGAAATGGTGAATTTTATCTCAAAGGTATTCTAAAGGGGCTAACAATTAAGGAGTCAAATACATATTAGACAATTTAATCATGTAAATTAACAAATATAAATAAACTTATTTAATAATAATAATTATAAGAAAAAATAAAAACTTTTAATTATTTTTATATTTAAAAATTATGTTTATTGTTTATTTTTATTTATCATGTTTAAATATTTAAATATTTTTACTAAATAATTTATGTTAAAATGTTTTTCTAAAGTGGTTAGTTTTGACTCATAAAATGAAACATTTTTGAATGGAATATTATTTAAAAAAATTCCTTATTCATATTCAAGTGTTGATAAATAGAATAAGTAAATCCATATTGATAAAACGATTTAAGCATTGTCACAATTCCATTGCAAATATTTTCACTATTTTCTACAAGTCTAAATCTCTCTGAATCTAGATAAGGTTGTGTCCTCTAACAATAAGAATAATAAGAATCCTTTTGGAATTTACAAAATAAACCATTCCAATTTTTGTATACAAGTCCACCTGTAAATCAATTTTAATGACTTGACAATACATGTTTAGAATTTTTTATATATTCCAATTAAACTATAGTCAATTGTTCAAAAGTACATTTCATACTTAATATAATTTTGACTACTTTATGTGACCCTAATATTGAATTAAACAACCACAAGCCATTGATAGTGGTAGTTATCTAGGTTTCATTTAAGAATTCTTGAAAGTGTAGATCTCTAACTATGGCCTATAGATATGAGTTGTTTCATATGACTAAGACTTAAAATAACAACTGCTTGATGGTTGTGTAACATTGACTAGTTAATTTTTTACTAAACCTCATCCATATGCATATAATATAATGAGCTAATACATCACATAATATATTTATCATAGTGTCACTCCATGGTTCATCCATATAATTTCCATACCTCTCAATAAATGTGAATACAATAAATTAACACACCTTTATGTTTATGAAGTACAACATCACTAGTTATTTAAAATTATGATAGGAAGCCATTAGCTTAGCATTAAAAATATTATTGTCACTACTCAATACTACCAAAATAATATATGGTGTAAATATTATGAATCTAATAATTTTTATGCATGGTATATTTTGTAATACAACTTGATGTGGTGCTATCATGGTCATTATTTGATTAGTATCACATTTTAGTTCATTCAGATTAACTTTGTAAGATGGTTTGATCTAAAATATTGAATTGTATGTATCCAATGTAGTGGCCCCATAATTTAGCTTTTTTAAATCAATTAGTTTCATTTCTTGGTCATGTTCATGGTCACCCTTCATGTTTTTCATTAGTAAATTTTAGTTCCACAAAGTGTGGTGGCAAGATTTGAAATGATACCTTTAATGCTTGAGGTTTATACAAGACATATTATGAATCAAACCCATATTTGGATGCATTTTAGGTGTTCTTATCAATGAGATATTTTTTTTAATCTAATGCTTTAATAATTTGTAATGAGGATTATGAAAAATATCACCTTGGTTCAACATATTCATCGAAGTTGACATCAAGGGGGATGCATATGTATTCCCCCTCAATATACACTCAATGTTTGATGTGATTAATGGACTTGAAAGAGGAATACCATCCATATTGGTCTATATCATATTTTATATTTGTCCATGTTAGATTTCTATTTTGTTATAAGTTTTTTAACTAACTAATAGAATCACAAGTATAAATTCAAGAAAGGCAACTCGCTATCACAAGTATTTGAATTGGTGAATTTTATCTCAAAGGCATTCTACGGGGATAAAAATTAAGGAGTAAATTCCTATTAGTCAATTTAATCATGTAAATTAAAAAATATAAATAAAATTATTTAGTAAGAATAATTATAATAAATGATTAAAAATTTTAATTACTTTTATATTTAAAAACTATGTTTAGTATTTATTTTTATTTACCATGTTTTAATATTTAAATATTTTTACTAAATAATTTAAGTTTAAATGTTTATCCAAAGTGGTTAGTTTTTGACTCCTCATAAAATTAAATATTCATGAATGGAATGTTATTTTACTAAATTACTTATTTGTATTCAAGTGGTGATACATAGAAGTAAATCTATACTGATAAAAATATTTAAATATTATCACAATTTCATTATAAAAATTTTAACTATTTTTTACAAGTCTAAATCTCTCTGAATCTAGATAAGGTTGTATCCTCCAACCATATAAATAATAAGAATCCTTCTAGTGTTTACCAAAATTAATCATGGCAATTTTTGTATACAAGTCCACCTCTCAATCAAATTTAATGACTTGGAATGCATGTTTAGAGTTGTTTATATATTCCACTTAAACTACAATCAAATATTAAAAAATTCATTTCATAATTAATATAATTTTGACTACTTCATGTGCCCTTGATATTGAATTAAAAAATTACAAACTATTAAAAGTGGTATTTATCTAGGTTTCATCCAAGAGTTCATGAAAGTGTAGATCTCTAACTATGGCCTGTAAATATGATTTGTTTCATTTGACTAAGGCTCAAAATAATAACAATTGTCAGATGATTATGTAATATTTACTAATTAATTTATTTATTAAACCTCATCCATATGCAAATATATAATTAACTAATATATCACATAATATAATTATCATAGTGTCACTCTGTGGTGCATCCATCCAATTTTTATGCCTATACAAGAAATTAACACACCTTTATGTATATGAAGTATAACATCACTACTTATTTAAAATTATGATAGGAATCCATTATTTGCGAATTTAAAAGTTTATTGTAGCTACTCAGTACTACGAAAAGAATATATGGTGAACATATGTGACCCATAAAGATTATCCATAATCAACTAAAGGCCAACCATATTATATAAGATTAATGACATAGTGAGATATAGATATTGAAGGATGTGATAAAATTATTTTGATGACATGTGCCTTATGATCAAAAAATATGAGGCTATCATTATATCTATGTGTAGAGTTTTAATACAATAATGAAATTCAAATAATAATATGTACAAAATAATTATAAAAAGTTCAAATGTATGTATGTATGTACATATATAATTATTACAAGAAAATAAAATGTGAAAATATTAATATAATGTGAGGAAATTTATTGAAATAAATCTATATTTACACTTAAACATAATTTACAAGCTCTCACACCTCAGTAAGTTGTTGTACAAATGAAATCACATTAACAACGTTTATGTCTACTCCTACCCATATAAATGGAGGAGTATCAAATGAGGTAAACAATGAAACAAACAAAGTATCATCATTAGTAGATAACATATATAAAAATACATACATCTACATAAATTACAATTTATGACATTAAAAATTACCTTTGTATATATAAACATCAACCAAGTAGCTATATCAATATATGAGCTATAAGATAGTTCACAATCTGGCTAGGAATAATATGGTATTGTCTACTATTACAACCTAAAAAGTTACATATATATTATTTTAATTCATATGTAAAATAATTATGATCGTTTAAACACTATTTATAATTTAATAGATCCAACAAAAATAATTACATGTCAAATTTGAAAGATACTTGAAAAGGTGTAGGGGATATTTCAAACCAAATGTATGTTTGAAAAAATCATCAATCAAAACCATATCATCTATCAAATTCTAAACACTACTATAATTAGTTTACATCAAGTCATTCTCCTCATTTAAAGGTCTAGTCTATACAACACCACGGGATTTGCATTAGTGTGGTCGAGTATCAGTGTTAAACCCTCTCTATTTCCACTCTCATAAGCATTAATGTGGGAATTTTGTTATTTGAGGGTGTTATTAAGTTCTTTAAGTACACGTAAATAGTGAATATATACAACAATCTTCACTCTAGAGGGAATTGTCTTAGGATAAATTAGTTATTTGATAGAGACTCACAAATGTTGATTAGGCAAATGATATGCACCCAACCTATCCTGTAGAAAGCCTTTTTATTGGCCCTAAAACTATTAAAACCATTCTCCAGCTCAATTTGTAGCACCTTCATCTACAAAAATATCTACCAAGAAACACATCTCACATTAAGACTTCAAAATCGAATCTAGTATGCAATCATTTTAGTCTTAAACTAGAGGACTTACAAATTCCTTTATTTTAAAATGAACCAAAGGATTTCAGTGAAGAAATAAACTCACTATTAATAACTAGAATAGAGATTCATTAACACTAAATAAATTTTAGCTTAATTTTAATCATTCCAATGTCAGGATATAGAACACAAGCTCTGATACCACTTGTTAGGATCCTACTCCTTAAGATCATAATTGATTACCTTTGTATAAGCAACTAAACACGAAATTTAACCAAAAGTAATATGTATCTAAAATTCAAAAATAGCATAGAATATGAGAGACAATACAATCTTGTATTAACACTCTTCTAGAAGGAAATACAATGAAGAAATCACACTCTTCCCACACCTCTTGGGTGTACAGTAATTCTCCCTCAAGAGTTCTCTCTCTCTCTCTCAATTACAAACAACAATCAACTCAAACATAGAGTTGTTGTTTCCACCAGTCAGTGACAATCAACCCAATGGTTGTTGTTACCTACTACCAGTCCACCTGTGATAATCAACTCAATTGATTGCTTTGCATACAATACTAGTACCCAAAGTACCACCATATGTTACAGATCTCCTTGATCTTGCTACCCCACAGATCTAACTAACCTTACACACACACCCCCACAGATCTCCTTGATCTTGCACACCTTGCAGATCAACTGACCTTACTTACCATGTAGATCTCCCTAATCTTGCAACCTATATATCAACTGATCTTACACTTGGAAGAATGCTTGTCCTTGTCCTTGATAAGTCCTTTTGATCCTTACTTACAATACAGCCCCATGGGTCTCTTAAATAGATCCCATATAAACAATAATTAGACTTCCCAATTACAATAATTAGAAATGCAGACTCAAGACTAAAATTAGTCTTTACATGCAAACTAACTGTATGTCTAAAATTAGACCAGTTCTGGAGATGCATGTAAATGCACGCACACACACACACACAGGTTGTCGATGTCGGTTCCTGTCTGACTGATGCCGGCCAACCCCTAACTGATGTTGGTTATTGTGTACACTGAATATGATTGATGTCGGTTGGCTTGACTAACATCGATTACTCTGACACTCAGCAACCTCCACCATTTGCATAATAGTGAAGCTTTTAGCTCCACAACCTAGTAATCTCCCACTTGGAGATAAACAGTTGCACCTATACCTATACCTGTACATCATCTAATTTTTTTCTTGGCTTGTATCCCTCTTCAAGTTCAATCTTGAAGACCAACAGAAGTTGAATGAAGATTCAACTTCTCCTTTATTCCAAGCTTTGTTAACATTTTTGCAGGGTTCTTATCCTTGCTAGCCACTGTGACTGCAACAACCTTCTACATCTTAGAAATCTAGCTAACCGTCGTACCACCAATAGTGAACACATATCCTATGGTGCTTCTCCTATCATCCAAGTAACCTACCATATCCAAATCTACATACCCATGTAGAGAAGTGCTTGACCCTGCATAGCATGAATACTTGTTACTGGTCCCTCTCAGATACCTGAGAATCCACTAAACTGCTTTCCAATGCTTCTTTCCTGGATTGGCCATAAACTTACTGACAACTCCCACTGCTTGGGCAATATCAGGTATAGTACTCATGTACTCAACCTCATCATGTGATTTAGGACACTGTTCTATGAACTGTCCAACCATATGTGTGCTAACCATTTCTGCATCCTGCATATTGAACCTCTCCACTACCTTATTCACACAATCTTCTAGAGACAAAATCAACTTGTGACTTTCCCTGTCTCTAGAAATAATCATGCCAAATAATTTCTTTGTTGCTTCTAAATCCTTCATGGCAAACCTTTGAACTAATTTTACCCTTAGCTCAGCAACTCCCTGCATGTGTGACCCTACAACAAGCATATACACTACATACAGTAACAAGATAATGTAGCTAATATTATCTAACCAGGTAAAATAAACACAATGGTCACATTGACATTAACTAAATCCATGCTTTTTCATACACCTATCAAACCTTAAACACCATTGTCCTGCAGCTTGCTTAAGACCATATAACCTGGCCTTCTGTCTCACCTATCCATTCTCTCCTTTATTTAACCTGTAAATCCATTCATCTTTTAGTACTTTCATCCCAGCTGGAAACTCTACCAAATCTCCCATTTGGTTCTCTTCTAAGGAATCAATTTCTTTATTCATGCCATGCTCCCACTATTTCCTAGATTCTACCTGCATTGCCTCTTCAAAACTTCCTGGTTCTTGACCATCAGTGAGAAATAAGTAGTGTAAAGAAGGGGAATAATGAATTTGAGGCTTACTTACCCTTTCAGTCCTCCACATGGGCATTTGAGACTCCTTGACAACTTGCTGTCCACTCAAAATTTGTTCTGATAGTGACTGATCTCAGTCACCTCTGGCCGACCTCGGTCTGCACCGATGTCAGTTCCCTGACCAATGTCGGTGTCCACCTGCCCAACATCACAGACTTTCATCTACACATGACTGATGTCAGTTCCTACCTTATCGATGTTGGTTCTCACCTGACCGACATCGGTAACTGTGTTTTCTTGTGAGTGATGATTTTTACCTGTAAGCTCATTTTGGATCATAACCTTGTCCAAATCAACACTGCCTTTCTCAAAATTATTCAACCTCTTGAGTTGATCTCTGTCCATCACCTTCTCCTTGAAAACCAAGGCTTTCTAGTTCTTAAATTTGTTAAAAACATCAGATTTCCTCTTCCTGCAATAAACCCAATCCTTTCTTATAGTATAACACTGCTCACAAAAATCTTAGTCTATCAAATCTGAAAGCTTACCATTTGACTTAAGAACATGCATTCCCTTTTCACTCATGTGACCAAGCCTACAGAGCCACATCTTTGCATCTACATCTGAAGTAGATAAAATAGAAGGAGAATCAATAATACAAGTAGATAAATAAAGAGTACCTACTTTCTTACCACATGCTAATACAAGTGCACCCTTGGAAACTTTCCAAGATTTTGCTATGAGAGTTATTGTGAATCCCTCATCACCCAACTTTCCTGCAAAAATTAGACTCCTCTTTAGGACTGGGACATGAATGACATCCTCCAACACCCATGTGTTGCCTGTTTGCAATTTCAGCTGCACTTTTCCTTTGCCAACAGTTTGACAAGGCTCACCAACTCGTAAATAAATCTTTCCAAAGTCTCCATGGACATAATCATGGAAAAATACTCTATTTGGGGTTGCATTGAAAGAGGCATCAGAATCTAAAACCTAAGATTCTACTTTATCCAAGGAACATATAAGAGCATCCTGTGCAGCAATACCTGCATCATTTGCTTCTTTATTTCCTTCATGCTAATCTTCTACCAACCAACAATATTTCTTTACATGCCCTTTCTTTCCACAATTCCATAATTGATAATTCTTGCCATTGAATTTCTCCATTCTTAGCTTACTTTCTTCTACCATTGCTTTACTCCCACTCAATCAGAAACCCCTGAGAGCGACCTATAATCAACAAACACTAACACAATCTAATACCACTTGTTAGTGAACCAAGCTCTGATACAAATTTTTAGGATCCTACTCCTTAAGAGCATAATTGATTACCTTTGTATAAGCAACTAAACATGGAATTTAACTAAAAGTAATATGTAACTAGAATTCAAAAATAGCACAAAATATGAGAGATAATACAATCTTGTATTAACACTCTTCCAGAAGGAAATACAATGAATAAATCACACTCTTCCCACACCTCTTGGGCGTATAGTAATTCTCCCTCAAGATTTCTCTCTCTCTCTCTCAATTACCAAAAACAATCAACTCAAACACAGAGTTATTGTTTCCGCCAGTCAGTGACAATCAACCCAATGGTTGTTGTTGCCTACTGCCAGTCCACCTATGACAATCAACTCAACCAGTTGCTTTGCCTACAATACTAGTACCCGAAGTACCACCGTATGTTGCATATATCCTTGATCTTGCTACCCCACAGATATAACTAACCTTGCACACACACACACACACACACCCGTAGATCTCCTTGATCTTGCACACCCTGTAGATCAACTGACCTTGCTTACCATGTAGACCTCCCTAATCTTGCAATCTACAAATCAACTAATCTTACACTTGGAAGAACCCTTGTCCTTGTCCTTGACAAGTCCTTTTGATCCTTACTTACAATACAACCCCATGGGTCTCTTAAATAGATCCCATACAAACAATAATTAGACTTCCCAATGACAATAATTAGAAACACAGACTCAAGACTAAAATTAGTATTTACATGCAAACTAACTATCCATCTAAAATTAGACCAATTCTGGAGAGACATGCAAATGCACACACACACAAGTTGCTGACATCAGTTCTTGTCTGATCGATGCTGGCTGACCCATAACTGATGTCGGTTACTGTGTATGCTGAATATGACCGATGTCAGTTGGCCTGACCAATGTCGGTTACTCTGACACTGAGCAACCTCCACCATTCACATAATAGTGAAGCTTTTAGCTCCATAACCTAACATCCAATAGAAAAATTACATGTGACTAGCTCAAATCGTAGCTCTAAATATGTCGTGGTAACTAAAATTTGATTATCATTTTGTAAAGTAGAATAGAGATTCATTTATATAATTTATATGTAAATAGTTTATAGACTATTTATAACCAATTTTAAATTGTAGATATAAAATAAATCCATTGCATTACTTGAAAACCATCGAATTGATAATGATAACCAAGTCCATCTACTTTACTGGCCACTATCCCATGCCAAATGTCACCTACAACTCTAAATTTAATGCTTCATGATATGTGAATTAAACTTCATGATACATGGTTTTAAATTATAATTTAATACCTACCAATCATTTAAATTTGATTTATTTGGTCTTTAAAGTAATCTACCTCATATTTTGTGCACATGATGATTGGGTGAGTACACATTAAAGTACCATAGAGTTTTAAATCCATATTTGTGAATGCATTTTTGATCCCCTCCACACATGAATTTTAAATGAAGCAGAAACTCAACCCATTTTCATGTGGTGTAGCATTATATAATATGTTAAAAGTATAAAAATTCATTTAATTTTGCTAAAAATTGAATATTATTTCTATATTATTAATAATATATTGATGTATTGAAATATATTATACTGAAACATATAATATATAATATTGATTTATAAACTATATATATATATATATATATATAATATGATATAATAATATTAAAAGCTATTTTACAAAATATATAATTTATATATAATAATAATATATAATTAATCAATTTAAAATATAAAGATATTATGATACATATTATATGTCAATATTTATATAATAACTAATATTGTGTGTGTGTGTGTGTGTGTGTATTGGTATGAGGGGTTATGTGAATGAAAGAGTGTAAATCAATAGTTAAACCTATTAGTTACTCAAAACTCATGACAATGTCAAAATAAGTTCATCTAAAGTAATTTTGGGTGTAAACCTATCTAGATTTGAATCACCATGCAATGATTTAGTCTATGATGGATTACATTCTTCATGTGAAGAGATAGCCTCTTAGCACAAATTATATGTCAAAATAGCAACTCCCTTGATTTTAATTAGGGGGTATCTATATTCACTGGATAAAGAGCTTAGTTGTGGGTGATCAATTTTTGTCTTGGTGATTACAATGAATTGTTTTTGTTACATTGGTGCTAAAACATTAGAAGTGACCAAGAGGAATTTCATGTTTAAAAATATGATAAAATTTTGAAGTGGACATATATGTTCAAAAGACAACATCTATTCCAATGTGTATGCCTACTATTATACCACTACCACTTGTTTCTCCTAAATATTTTATTAATAATGTTACATCTTTAAAAAATATGGATGAAAGTCCACTTATTATGAAAGAGCCTATTATTTATAAATCATTACCATCGATTCCAAAGTTCCATGATGATAATTTTACTTCTATTTCCATATTTAAACTTCTATAATTTTCATTATATGGCCTTGTAGTAGATTATTGAGCATTTTCTAATTTTCATGATCCCTAGATGTAATCCAAAACCCATGGTAGGAGACACATAAAGTGTATTTTTTTATGATGAATCCATTTCTATTTTATTAGAATAAAATTCCCCAAATTATACAAATCTACATTTAGATACAATCTATAAATGGAAAGTATATATATATATATATATATATATATATATATATATATAATGGAATTGATCATCTTAGGATGTACCAGTTAATTATTAAAATTCCCTTGAAAATCCTCCTAAGAGATATAATTAAATCTCGTGTTTCATCTATAATTTTTATAATTTTGATAAATGAAGTTTTTGTGATTCCTAAATTTAAATATTTTTTCAATAGGAGTAAATTTACTTGGCTTGATTTCCTGATTAAATTTAATTAATTTTACATGTATGTTATTTATCCATGTATTTTTAACCCCATTATTGGGTTCCAAATTTGAAGTACTTATTTGTTCGTC
The DNA here is from genome assembly GCA_037957365.1 of Torreya grandis. Lineage (NCBI taxonomy): Eukaryota > Viridiplantae > Streptophyta > Pinopsida > Cupressales > Taxaceae > Torreya > Torreya grandis. The sequence continues at coordinate 1,025,335 of JARHVA010004095.1, read as the reverse complement.
AAAATATTTAACCCTAACTCTGCATTGAGATGTCATACCTTGTTATCATGAATGAAAAGTTAATGTTTATAGATTGGTATGGTGTAGACTGATTATGCCCTTACATAACCATAATTTAGATAAGCACACAAAATAATTTTTGAAGAGGTCTTTGAGTTACTAAGTACGATTTTTGTATCACTTATTTTAATTACCATTTTGGGTCAAATTCATCTCCAAATATTAGTTTGTAAATTCAATAAATCTAAATCACCCTTATAGGTATTTCAATTGGTTAATTAAATTATCTCTAAGGTATTCTAGGGGGACTAAAAATTAAGGAATCAAATCCCTATTAGACAATTTGATTATGTTACATCTTCAAAAAATGTAGATGAAAATCTAATTATTATGCAAGAACCTATTATTTATTAATCATTACCATTAGTTCCAAAGTTCCATGATGATAATTTTACTTTTATTTCCATATTTGAACTTCTATAATTTTCATTATATGGGTTTGTAGTGGATTATTAAATATTTTCTAATTCTAATTATCCCCTAGATGTGATTCAAAACCCATGGTAAGAGACCTGTCAAGTGTAATTTATTGTGATGAGTTTGTTGTTATTTTATTGGAATAAAATTCCCCAAATTATACAAATATACATTTAGATACAATCTATAAATGGAAAGTCTATGCATAGAAATACTATATATAGTAGGTCTTCTGAGGTAGCTTAAAATAGTGTTGATCATATTGATATGTATAAGTTAATTATCAAAATGACCTTAAAAATCTTCCTAAGAGATAAATAAATCTTGTGTTTCATCTATAATTTATATAATCTTGATAAATAAAGTTTTTTAATTCTTGTATTGAATTTATTTTTCAAGAGTAAATTTGATTGGATTACTTTCCTATTTAAATTTAAATGATTTTACATAGATGTAATTTTTCCACATATTTTTAATCCAAAAATTGAGATTTGAATTTGAAGTACTTATTTATTATCTAAAATGTTTAATCCTAACTCTGCATTGAGATATTACACCTTGTTTTCATGAATGAAAAGTTAATATTTATAGATTGGTATGGTGTAGACTACTTATGCCCTCACATAATCATAATTTAGATAAGCACACAAAATCCTTTCTCAAGAGGTCTTTGAGTTAATAGGTATGGTTTTTTGTCACTTATTTTAATTACCATTTTAGGGTTAATTTCATCTCCAAATATTAGCTTGTAAATTAAAAAAATGAGACTCACCCTCACAAGTATTTGAATTAGCGAATGAAATTATCTCAAAGGTATTCTAGGGGGGATAAAAATTAAGGAGTCAAATCCCTATTAGAAAATTTACTAATGTTACATCTTCAAAAAATGTGGATGAAACTCCACTTATTATGTAAGATCCTATTATTTATAAATCATTACCATTGGTTCCAAATCCCCATGATGATAATTTTACTTCTATTTTCATATTTGAACTTGTATAATTTTTATTGTATGTATTTTAGTGGATTATTAAACATTTTATAATTTTTATGATCCTCTGGATGTCATCCAAAACCCATGGGAGGAGACCCATCAAGTTTAATTTAGTGGGACTTGTATAAGTCTTGAAGCTTATATCTCAAGAAAAAGCATATGTTAGTCGAATGTCTATGGCCCTCATAGAAATAAAAATATGCATTCTTATCATAGTATCCTTATGGAAGAGGTTTACTCATATCAACCTTTATAGGTATAGGGAGAGATATGAGTTGACACTTATCCAACATCATAATAAGAAGCATAGGAGACCTTGTTATTCTAGTAATCTTTTTTCATGGTGAATTTTGTAATATAGCTCACTGTGGCACTGCCATGTTCACTTTTTGATTCATATCACATTTTGTTTCATTAGGATTAACTTTTTAAGATGGATTGATCTTAAATTTTTATGTATTAGATGAGGCTAATGTAGTGGCCCCAAACTTTATCTTTTCTAATTTAAGGAATTTCATTTCTTAATCATGCTGAGAGTCACCTAGTTGTTTCTCATAAGTAGGAAATTTCAGTGTCATGAAGTGTTGTGGCAATAAATTAAATGATACATATAATGAAAGAGGGTTATGCAATACATATTGTGAATCAAGCACATAATTTAGATGCATTTTAGGTGATATTCTCAATGAGATATTTTTTTCCTCCAATGCTTTAATCATTTGTAATGAAGATTGTGAAAAAGTCCCACCTTGGTTCCTTTACCTTAATTTACAATATTTTATCTCAAATACAAATATATATCTAAAGGTATATATAAAAGGAAAGTCTATATAATAATATATGTAAATATATTTATAGACACACTATATAAATAGAAAGTGTTATTGTGATAGGTGGAAATGAACTTGGTCACCATATAATGGACCAATTAGTCATTAAAATGCCTTATAAATGCTTTCCAAATGAGTTCATGGCTAAAATGGAATTGAACATCTTTGGATGTACTAGTTAATCATCAAAATGCCCTTGAAAATCTTCCCAAATGAGTCTGTTTCTATTTTATTGGAATGAAATTCCCTAAATTATACAAATCTACATTTAGATACAATCTATAATGGAATGTCTATATGTAGAAATATTATATATAGCAAGTGTTCTAAGGTAGATTAAAATGGAATTGATCATCTTGGGATGTACTAGTTAATTATCAAAATACCCTTGAAAATCTTCCCAAGAGATATAATTAAATATTGTGTTTCATCTAATATAATTTCTATAATCTTCATAAATGATGTTTTTATGATTTGTGTATTAAAAGATTTTTTTCAAGAGAAGTAAAGTTTCTTGGCTTACTTTATTATTTAAATTTAATTGATTTTACATGGATGTGATTTGTCCATGTATTTTTGAGCCCATTACTGGGATTTGAAGTTAAATTACTTATTTATTGGTCGAAGTGTTTAACCTTGACTCTGTATTGAGATATCACACCTTATTATTATGAATGAAAAGTTAATGTTTGTAGATTAGTATGGTATAGACTGATTATGACTTAATATAACCATAATTTATATAACTCCACATAATCCTTTCCCAAGAGGTCTTTGAGTTACTAGGTATGATTTTGTGTCACTTATTTTAATTACTATTTTGGGGTCGAATTCATCTCCAAATATTAGTTTGTAAATTTAAGAAAGGTGACTCACTCTCATAGGTATTTGAATTGATGAATTAAATTATCTCAAGTATTCGTAAGGGGGCTAAAAATTAAGGAGTCAAACCTCTATCACACAATTTAATCATGTAATTTAATTAACAAATATAAATAAACATTTTTAATAAGAATAATTATAATAAATAATAAAACATTGTAAATATTTTTATATTAAAAAACTGTCTGAGTTTATTATTTATTATTTATTTATGTTTAAATATTTTTATTAAATAATGTATGTTTAAATGTTTAATATGTTTAAATATATAAATATTTTTTAAAATAAGTTTATATGTAATTTTTTTTATAAAATTTTAGATTATTATAAAATTAAAAATTCTTATGCGCTTAAAAATTAGGGTTAAGTTTATATTTTTCTCTTTCCATTACTTTCTCTTTTAGTTTTTTACTCTCCCTTTAGAAGTTGAAAAAAAAATCTTTTATGGACTGTTAGGTTAAATGTGGCATTAGTGGTGGAAGAATTGATCCCATTCTTCACTATCATTTTTATAGGTCATTCTTTTTAGTTATTTAATCTATTTGATGTATTATTTTATTGTATCTAAAATGTGTGATTTGTTTGGCTTGACATGGCCCTTTTATTCATTGTTTACTACTTTAATTTATGAAATAGTTGAGATTTATAATGACTTCAATTTTTGTTATGAAATGGTGGAGATTAGGATTGTTTATCACTTACTTATATTCAATAGGGACCCAAATGGTTAATGTGAGGGGAAAACAAACAATTTTTTATCAACTATAAGCAAATAATCATAGTAAATAAGTGCCATGATATGAGAGGGTTTAAATGGTTCCACCTTGTATCTATTTCCTTGCATCATTCATCTGTTGGCTCTATTCATGATAGTATGAATTGTTTCCATTTTAGACTGAGTTAAAAAGTCATTTTTGGCCTGTTCCAAGTTATTTTTATTTGGGTTGGTGAACTTTTCCCTCATGCCACATCATAAACTTTAATGAATGAATGATTGAATAACACCTAAAATTATTATTTGGGGTGGTGAATGTTTCCATCATGTTTCTATATTCTTTATTATAGAGATCCCATGCATCATTATATATTAAAAAATGCTTATAAAATATTTTCACCTTAAAAATTGGAGCAATTACTATTTAAGGAGAAGTTTTTGAGGGGTGGGAAGTAGCAGTGGGTTGAATATTTGTATGGTTGCTCCTTTTTTTTTTGGTTTCCAGCTATCATTTGCATCCAATCAATTTTTTATTTTTATTTTTCAATTTTTTTTTAGTAAAATACTTCTAAATTCTCACAGTATCATGTATTGCACAAAATTTAAAAAATCATGAGACCATAATAAGGAAAAAGACTCTTATAATTTCTTAGTAGTGCCCCCTTAAAAATAATTAACTAGTCCACAGCATAGGACCCTACTTTAGTCCCTCATGGCAAGGATTTTGAGAATTTTAAATTACTCACATCATAAGCATGACATTTTGGGAGATATACATCACTCATCCAATGTTTATGAGAATCACCCTTGACCCTTATGTTCACCATGTGATTATACCCTTTATTTCCCTCTATGTACACATGTGAAATAGTGAATCCTTTACATGTGAGGAGGAGAGTTTTAAATTATTGAATCATTAAATAACACCTAGCATCAAGATTTATCCCTCATGACATTTAAACACATGATAGGGGCTTTTCATTTTTTATAATAAGAGTGACCCCTTTTAGGAGATCCACATCACTTATCTAATATTTATAGGAATCACCCCTAACCCCTATTTTTTCCATATGATAATTCCATTTATTTCCTTCCCTGTACATGTGGGAGATAAAAAATCCTTTGAATGTGAGGAGGAGATAGTGAATCCTTTGAATGTAAATTAATTTAGTTTTGTTGGAATGATTATGTGGCTACGACTTTTAGTCTGCAAGTAGACCTTATTGTAGGGTCATCAGGAACTTAGTAGTAATATGATATATATGAATTTTTTTAATTATTATGATGTAAATTGCTTTGTATTTTACTAATCTACTACCCAAACTCTAAATAAGTAAAGTGATTATTTATAGTTAGAATTAATCTAAAGTGATTCATATTAAAAAAATAAAAAAAGGGAAGCAGGGTAGATTAGAAAAGAAGGCTTGCCTTGTAACAACAAAGGACTAATAGATTTCCTTTATTTCTTCTTGATAATAATGAAAATAAAGCTAACATTCATGAGATCCTAGTGATAGAATCAAAATATCATAAATGAAATGAGGATTATATAGTAAATATAATGCATATATGTAAAAAGTATGTTTAAAAATAACTACCTACAACAAATTACTTTTGAACACATTTATTTGTAGGATAGAAGGAAATAAATCATACATAGAGAGAATTTATTAGCATAGCAGGAGGCACAAACTAACATGATTCATTGAAGACACTACTATCAGACTTAACCATTAGAAACATAAAATTATCTACCATTATCAAAGCTTGAGAAACAAGAAAATATGAAAGTAATGAAGTAGTGAACAAATTAAAAGATTTCTTATCTCTATTTGCATTAATTTCATAAAATTTCTATTTTGAGTAAAATTAAGGGGGGAAAGCCTTATATATAGGTCTTTCTTCGTAATATGGTTACATTGGTTTCAATAGAACCAAACACATGACATGTTTCAGTGGACAAAGTCTCTCATGTCCTAAAAACTAAAGAGTATTCCCTATTCAAACAAGGACATATTTTACAATATATTGAGGGGAATTAAAACATTACATTCATCAAAAGAAAGCCTAACAAATGGCTATATCACTCTTGAGGTATCAGTATGGTATCTTTCTAGTGTCGATGATGATGAGGCTACTAGTTTATAGTGTAAGTACTGGAAGAACTTAGGGATTAATTTAGTCATACTAAAATTATTATGTGTCCACCACCTTTAACCTACAAGTAGGCCATGTTGTAGGGATAGTAGGAACTCAGTAATGACACAATCTATCTAAAATTTATTTATATTGTTATGATGTAAAATTGATTTTGTATTTTGTCAATATATGCCCAAACTTTAAACTAACAAGTGGTTATTTATAGTGAGCAATAATTTAAAGTGATTCATGTTAAAAAATTTCAAAAGGTAAGGTAGGGTAGAGAAAAAAATAATTTTTTATTTGCAATAACAAAGACTAATAAATCTCCTTTGGTTCCTTCTAACTATAGTGAAAATAAAATTAACTTCTATGGGATCCTAATGCTAGACTCAGAATATCATAAATGCAATAGGGATTATAGGGCATATACAATGCATATATCTAAAAAGTATGATGTAAAATAACTACCTATAATAAATTGATTTAAACACATTTGTTAGTAAAATATAAATGAAATAGAGCACACATAACAGACTTTGTTAGAATAGCTAAAATCATAAATTAAGAAGAGACATTCAAATAATTACTATTATATTTAACCATTGAAAAAATGAAATCATGTTTTATTATCAAATCTTGGGAGAATGAACATATGAAACTAATAAAATAATGATAAAATTACAAGAATTATTCCTTTTATTTACATTACTTCCACAAAATTAAGTTTTGAGGTACAATGAAGGAGGGGCTTATATATAGACCTCGAATGCCTAAGATGGTTACAAGAGAACTGGATATATGACACATGGTAAGTGGACAAGATCCATAGTGTCCTAAAACTTAGACAATATTATATACACACTTAGATTGAAGAAACATTTGGTGGACTAAGTCCACATAAGGGAGTACCTCTGGGTTGGATGAAACCTTATGTAATCCTACATACTTGAGTTATAGGATATCCAACCTATATTCTACATCACTAGAGCCTTCCTCATCATCAGTATCTCTATCTATAGTATTTTTCAAATGGTAGAATAGATCATTGTAATGCTTGTATTTAGTGGCAAGTGAAATAGAATTGAATAACCTTATATATATGAAATTTTTTATTTATTTATGTGTGTGTGTGTGTGTATAAATCACCTAATTTATTACAAAAATCTTATATATATTTATCACCTTATATATATAAATAAATAACCTTATATATATGGTGTTATTTATTTATATATATACTATGCTTCTTCTTTTTTGTGTGTGTAAGAAAAATATATACATAAATAAAAAAACCATATATATAAAGTTATTTATTTATATATATAATTTTTTAAATATGTTGATGTATATATGTGTCAAAAATATAATATAAATAGTAGAACAATATTCCTCTTTAGTTTCTCTGACAATAATGAAAATAAAACTAACAACTATGAGATCCTAATTCTTATACATAGAATATCATAAATGCAGTGAAGATTCTACAGTAAATATAATACACATATCTAAAAAGGATGATTTAAAATTTTACCTACAATAAATTAACTTAAACACATTCACTAGTAAAGTAGGAAGGAAACAGAGCATGCATAATAGACTTTGTTAGCCTAGATGAAAGTACAAAATAACAAGATACATTTGAAACACTAATACCAAATTAAAATCATTGAAGAAATGATATCATATATCATTAATAAATATTGATAAATAATAATGCATGAAAATAATGGAAAGGCATTGAGTCAAATACAAGAATTTCCTTTCTCTTGGCATTAATCTCACAAAATTCTCTCTAAATTACAATGAAGGGGGAGAACCCCTATATATAGGCCATTTGAATTCCTCATTCATTTAGAAAAGGAATAAGACAATATGACACCTATTAGTAGATAAGGTATCCAATGTCTTTAAGTTAGATAATATTCCTCATTCAAGATAGGGGAATATGTTATAATGAAATTTGAAAGACCTTAGGACATAATTCCTATTTATAAAGAGGCCAATAGATGGTTGAATTATTCTTGAAGATCTGGGCTAGGATCCCACTGCTATAGTTGATGTTGAAGCTCCTCTGTAGAAGAAGATGGAATGTTAGTGCCAGTTGAGGAAGAATACATTCTTATGGATGATGATGTGGTCTCCTGTGATGGTAGCTTGTTTTTGGGCCTCAAATTACCATTTATAAGATTAAAAACATTTCCTATATTCACTATCAATCAATCCCAGATTGAGATAGGCTTCTTCAAAATCTTGGTTATGAGTCTAGACATTACATCATGTTTTCTTAGGTTAGGAGTCATCTATGATAATAAACATGAGTGGAACCCACTTCTCATCCATATGGCTAGTGTCTTATGTTCCAAGTAACCTATTCATCTTGTCCATCCCCATCCTCATCCCCTTCTTGAATTGGGTGATCAGTATCTAATTGGTTTTGGACATGTAAAATATCTTCCATAGTTTTTATGCCCAATTTATCAAAACTTCTCTAATTTTATGTGAGTTGATCCATTGGGTTACAATTTCTTGATTATAAACAATTTTAGGCCCAGGTAAATCATAGTAGGCCTTGAAGGCTAACCTAGATATAAAGGAAATATCATTACCCAAATTGAAATATTTGATCATGTTATATATACACTGAGAATGGATAAATATTTGGTAGACTAAATCCACACAGTGGAGTTCCTCTAGGTTGGATACAACTTTGTGCAATCCCATATACTTAAGTGTCAAGATGTTAGACATTTCTTCTATAATGTTGAAATCTTCCTTATCATCACTATCCTAGTCTACCATCCTCTCCACATGTTATAGTAAGTCATTTTAGTGTTTATCATCTATGGTCAATGCAATGGTATTTAAACTGGTGTCTCAAAAGACTATGTTTCTCTTATATGAATAGATAAATGGGACCTATTCTGACTCAATGGTTCCAAACATTATTGATTTATCCATGGATTTTGAAGTTTGATTGATAAACTTGTATATTGTCTTAATGCTATATGAATGCATATAAGTCAATTAACAAATAGCATAGAGTGATTTGGAGTTATTCAATAGATAGTAATTGAAAGTGAATGCAAGGCCTTGAGATTATAAACTTTAAACTCTAGATTTTCTAGAATTTGTAACTACAGAATATGAGATATAAATGGAAATTGTATTTTTCTTGTTTTGACTTAATGATAGGTTGGATCTTTATTTTTTTCTAATGGATTTGAAAATCCACTTTTGGGAACTAGCCAGTCATTGATCTCTATTTATCCACACATCTTCCCATCATAGGATTGACTTTAACCTTGATGTGATTTGGATTTATAACCACTTAAATAGGTCCTATTAGCATTCAATTCACACCAATAACCAATAATTTGTGGACAAATACATGTTTTTTAGGTGTCATACTCAACACATAAATTACACATAGAGTTACCCTCTGTACCTTAGCCTTTTATTTTGAGTACCAGGTTACCCAAGTGTGTTGCATGATATTTTACCAAGTGGTACCCTTTTATTGGCTCACATTTCATTATATTGAGTAACTTATTTTGATCATGTATTACCATGAGGTAAGGGGTCCATTTTTCATCAACCTATTGGTCCTAGCTATTAGGTAGCTTTAAAGTAAAATCTAATTATTCAAGATTAGGTGATTGAGTGATAGGTGTCACATTGTTGTGCACTCATAGTGTTGTCATGATGAAGTTGGATCACTTTATCATAGAACTTGCTTTGACTTAAATCCTAGGTGGATCTTTAGTTTTGTTCTAACGACTTTGAAAATCCATTTTTGGAGATTGTCTAATCACTGCTCTTGGTTTGTCCATGCATCTTCTCATCATAGGCTTGTTTTTCCCTTTAGATAACTTGGCTTTACAACTACCAAAATGAGCCCCATAAACATTTAATTTATGATATAATCAACATTTTATAGATAATTATTATAACCATATAGATATCTATGTGCCATACTTGACACATGCTTGATGCTTGGTGCCTTTTCAAATATTGGGCTATCTAGGTGGATTACATGATATTATACCAAGTGTCATATTTTGATTAGATCACTCTTAATTGGGATCCATGTGGCCTACTATCATAGGCTTGAATTTTTTTCATGAAGTGACTTGGATTTATAACTACCAAAATAAGTCCCACCAATATTTAATTCACACTTACAACCAATGTCATACTTGACACTTACTCTACACTTTCTCTTTTTTGTGCACTTTAGTCTTCTATTTAAAATATTGGGCTATCTAAATGAATTGTGTAATATTGTACCAAGTGTCATATTTTTATTGGATCTCTCTTTTTTGGGCTTCACAATTTCCATTGATCACATTATTCTTGTGAGATAGTGGTCCACATGTCCTTAGTCTATTGGTCCCAACTACTAGGTGGTTTCCATGTAGTATCTAGCTATCTAAGATTTAATTGACTAGCTAACAATTATTATTTTGTCATGTGATTACATTATTGAGATATTGAATATTACACCTTATTTATGGGGCTATGAAGGGTGTGAGTGAGTGCCAATTGGCATAATGCAATTGGATCATTTTATCATAAGACTTTAGAAATCAATTAGGGCATTGGAAGGCTATGATTAGGTACTATGTGGAATTCATTGGTTGGGTTATAACTCATTTATGGGATGAAACACAATGATTGAATGATAATTTGCACATTCCTATTGGGTGACTAGGTTATGAAATTTATAACTCTTCCTTGAACTTGAAATGTTGTGAATGGTTGCCAAGTGGAACGATGTGATAAGATCATGGGGTTGAAAAACTTTAGAAAATAATATGATCCTTAAAAGGTCATGATTAGGTTCCAAGTGGTAGATTTTCATTGGGTTTCTAGGTTATGATAATTTTTAAAGATTAAAAGATCTGTGACAAAGCTTGAAACTTTATATAGATGAGTGACTAGTGCATGCCACACTATCACATGTTAATTGAGGTTGAGTTGGCATCATATTCTATTACAAAGGAAAAAGTGTGAAAGTAATACCTTCATGGGTAACTTGAATGTATCTCCTATGAGATACCTTAAATGAGAAATCCACTCTCATGCATGTTTGAAAGGTATCTCTTAGGAGATACCTTAAAGGAAAAATCCACTCTTGTGCATGCTTGAAAGGTATCTCCTAGGATATACCTTGAAGGTATTTGAAGGGCCTTCAAAATATCACCTAGTATTGCCTTTCACATAAAGGAAAATTGCACTCATGTATGTTGAAGGTATATCTTATGAGATACCTTCAATGTTCCCTTAAATGTATGGCAATTCCCTTTGAAGTGTCTCCTAGGAGATTCCTTTAAGGGCCTTGTAATTCCTTCAAGGGGCTTATAATTCCTTCAAGTTACCCATGAAGGTATTTCAAGACCCTTGAAGGAATCTCATAGTACATACCTAAAATGTAATTGTCATACATTCAAGGGGGATGTTGAAGGTATCTCTTAGGAGACCTTATACATAATAGTCAATGTATTGATAACTACCTTCTTTGATTAAAACACCTATTAACTAATTAAATCCTTTATACACCTCAATAAGGCTAGATAAGTTCAACCTCAAAGTATCTACTAAGAGATTCCTTCAAGGCCTCTTAATACCTTCATGGGTAACTTGAAGGTATCTCCTAAGAGATACCCGTTGACCACTTTCTAGTCTTAGACTAAGAAATGGCTCAATCTAAGGTCTTAAATTCCATATCCATCATTAGTCTCCATGGTTGGCATTCACCCTTATGAGGTTGGGTTGTTCAAATAGTTCTTAATATTTTCATGCTATAACATTGATTGATGATTTTCCTTACCTCTATTTCAACTCATATCAAGTGTTTTCATGATTTTTGAACATATATAAAGGTAACTAGTTAGTTTGATGAACTTTCAACATTCAAAAGTGTCATGGTGGAGGTGAGTTAAGAAGGAAACCTAGTGAAGGACCAAGAACACCTCTGATCTACCCAATTATGTAAGGTATGATCTATTTTAAATATTTTTAAAACATCATGAGAGTTTTTTGGAGTCAAATTGAGGTCTTTGATAGGTAATATAGGTATCTCATATGTGTTGATATGATTTCCATTTGCTATGTCTCTTGAAGATTATTAATATGTACTAAAATCAATATTTTTGACCATGTTGAGACCTAATTTAACCTTGATGGGTCACTAATTCACTATACACACCTTAAATAGACCTCATGATCTTCATCAAGCCATTACTAAAGAATTTCATACACCATTGAACCCATTCCCAGTATGGTCAATGCTTAAATCATCAATAATGCACCCTAGACAAGCCAATTTATGACTTTTTAGCTTCCCTAATTCATACCATGGAATTAAAAGCATCACATTACTCCTAATTTCCGTCCATCATGATTTTTAACAATGGTCTTTGGTCTAAAAAAAGAAAAATACAAGGAAATTACAAGATTTAAAGGTTTTCTAAATGGTATGAATCCACACAGTACGGAATAACTTAGGTGGAGTCAAGGATATGTAGGTGGAAGTTAATAATGGTAATAAAAGGATAAATTAGAGTGTTTTATTACTTTGATACTACAAAACTAACCCACCTTGCCATCGATCTTAGTGGCAGGCCTGGAGAACACTTTAGATTTTTACTTAAACCATACGAGGGAGAGAGAACGAAGACCCAAGATCTTGGTGAGAGGAAGTAGACTTGGTCAGCTTTCATTTATGGGAATTTATTTCTATATCTGACCCTTGAGAATTATGAACATTCATTAATAACTTAAGGGATATGAACATCATCCATGTTTGCACAGGCCAAATGAAACATAATGATTTTGATGGGTTTTTATTGTGTTTGGCCAAACCAATGGTGGTTCCTATTTATTGAACCTCTCATGGCATATTCAATGTTTATATCACATCTGTGAGCTTATGGAACCTATAGAATCCTATTTTGGTAATGTATATAGTCTACAAGAATATTTGGTAGTGAGTAGAGTGTTGAGTGCTCTAACTAGAAAGAGTTGAAAATGTTGAAGGATTGGTTGAGTGCTTCAATATTACCATATATTTTTCTCAAGTTTGATGTTCAAATTATCCTCCTATATTTTTAGGGTTTCTTTAAGGAAATAGATCGTATGCATCTGAATTTCACTATGTGGGAGCATTATATTTTTTTAAATGGTGCCTTAAAAACCTTCAAACATAGTCAGGAGTATGAAATGGGGTGTTGAAGTCATGATAGGCCATCATCATATCCTTATGAGTAGGATCCTAAGAATCCATGATATACTCAAAAGAGAAAAACCACCCTCTTTGCCTCTAAGGCTCACACAGTCAATTTAGCAAAGATTAAGGTTTCTTAGCCAAGGTTAAGGTTTCTCTAAGATTCTTAGGTTTCCATTTTTGACTACATATGCATTTTCTTAGTCTCCAAAGCACCATGTTTTGATAGGTATATATATTAATGTCTTCAAGGTTAATGTATCTTGTCTTGGGTGGATTTCCATGATTTAATTCATGTCATATTCATACCTCTACCATTTCATGTTGTTTTCAATGCCATTACTTTGTGTTTTAGCCCTGTCTTCATGTTCCAACCCCTAGATCACTCCATAATCATACTCATCCACTTGTCCACCCTTCCCTCCAAGTTTGAACCATGTAAGATAGTCCTATATACCCATTTTTACCCTTAAAATCCATAATATCATATAAGTTTAGATATATATAGGTCATAAACCCTATTGAAGTAGCAAATGGCCACCTATAGGAAATCACCCTGAGCATACTGAGTGAGAACCTCCAAAGTCATTATGTTTAGAAAAATCATGGGAATATGAAGTGGTATGATATAGATAATGGAAACCCTAAATAGATATATTAGAATGTGAGAAAATATCATAGATGTTTCAAATGGCTCAAAACACTCTACTCTATTAGGAACTCATCTCATAGACCCCTGTAGATAGTCAACATATATGAGTAATTTCTTATAACATTATTGATACATATGAGGAGCCACATCTAAATTATGGTAAGGGTAATAATTAATTCAAGTAGAGGTATGGTTAAAATTGAGTAAGAGGAAAAATCTCAGTGATCACTCCATCTAAAAGGCAAAAGGACATCAGACTTGAAGATAAATAGGCCTAACTAAGCATAGACCCTAAGCCTAAGAAAGGGAAGATATGAAATAGAAGAGATGTTAGAAATTCATATATAAAAGTGTCTCTATCCTTTATACATATTATTTATATCCTCTCACCATGATAATCTCAATAAATAAAGGACAAAGGCCCTCAAAACCCTCATGTTGCTAAGTACTAAGAGTTGTAGGTATCCTACAACTAGTCAGGATAAAATGGTTGTTTAAAGTCTATATAGGTATGACCAAGCCTTAAAACTTAGTAAAAATGATAATTATTGGTATTTTAAGGCACAATTGTTTCTATTTAGGTCATAAAATAATGGGTGTACCCATTGTTTTATCTCAGACCTAGCCAAGTCTATGACAATCAATAATGGGGCTAGGTTATTGATTTCATGTTTTGAAGGGATTACAAGAAGACTAGAGTCTGCAGGTGGTTCTAAAATAGTTAAATATGATATTTAAGGCCTTAATATAGTCTCAAAGGGAATAAAAACCCCAATTTATAATCATATTCCCTTGAGGGTAGGCCAAAGCAGATAGGCCTTAAGTCTAGTCTTAAACCCTACTACCATCTTGAAGAATCCACAAGTCCTAATAAGGTTGATAGCCATCAATAATGTGTAAGAGTGTTTCAAGACTATATAAAATGGTTTAAAGTTAAGGGAAATAAGGAAATTTATTTTATGGTTTCAAAACCCTACTCGAGCCATAAAACCCTAACATAGCCAACTCAAGGTGTAAATTCAAGTGTTCATACACTTCACCATTGAGAGGCTTAGGCCTAGGGCCTTTAGGAAAATTTAAGTCTCCCTATGAGATAAATCCTCATTAATTAATGGAAAAACTTAATGGGATAACTTTTATGAATGATACTTAAGAAGTTAACATATTGAAATTGGCTAACAGAGAACCTGAATATCACCATTCAATGTTCCTCTCTCCACATACCCTTTAAACGGGACCCAAAGTTATTCATGGTATATGAAGGGGTCAATGCAGTATAGGTTAAAAGAGATTGGTCCTAGTTTGGATTTTTTTATGCTATGAACCATCATTAATATGGTGAACATCTTAAAACCTTATTAGACCCTAAATAATACTTAATAGTGGATTCTTACTCAAAAACACATCCAAATGGAGTTGTTTGACACCAAAATGACCTTTAAGGTCTTGTCAAGTATTTTAAGCATCATATTGACCTACTAGTTAGCACATATATGGGTAAAATTATATAAAACAAGCCTAAGAAGACTAGTTTGATCATGAGAATAGAGAAATAAGGAGTATTTTTATGAATCATGGGGTTAAGGAGAGGTAATAGCTCCTAAAACTTTTTAACAACCCTATAATAGTCATCTAAAAATACCTTCATGATTGTTTGTATAATTAGATGTCATATATGTTGAGATAAATGGTTTTATGCATTTAATAGAATCTAAATGGTTGAATAAATACAAATTTCTACTCCATGAGACATCTGAAGTGATATTCAAATTGAAGACAAGATATAAGTACATCAAAACCCATGGTTAGTTCCAAAGCTCAAGATCCATGTGTGTAATCAAATTAGTCCAAAACCTTCATTGGATTAGTGACACTAGAAGGTGGAATAGATAACCAATTGAAAATCAAGTACACTTCAAACCTTCATGGGAGAGGCCATCATGAAGTTTAAGGACCTTTTATCACTTTGAATTCTAGGAGAATCCATATAGTTGTCATTTTGGTCTACAGACACCCTAAAACTATCTAAGAGTCGTGTTTCTCACCTAATGAGAATTTTCAAATGCTCACATCTATACATATACTTTATATGGGGATCCAAGCACTTTAAGTGAGGTATAGGGGTCTATCATCATACATCTAGTATAATTAGTTTAGAGGTTTGGTCCCTAACCTCTATGAACCATTGCTAAGAGTCATAAGTACTCTTAAACCCCTTAAAAACACTAAGAAAGACTCAAATAGAAATATTTTATGAGAATCACATAAAAACAAGTAGAAACAAATGGGAAAACATGTGGAACATGTTGTCAACTTAGAGGAGGCCATGCCTATGGTACCTAATTATATGGAGACTATACAAACACCTCCAAATAATGTTTATAGATGGATTATTATTGAAGGGTATACATTAAAATTTGGAGGGTTAAGCTAGGATTAATCTAAGTCTTCTTAGATAATTTTAGGATTTGATTCAGTTGTCCTAGTCATTCAAATAGTGAATATGTAGAAAGATGAAGAACTTATAGGGGAGGCCTATTTACTCATCAAGTGAAAGGTCCTAGTGGGTGTATAATGAAATTATGAAGATAATGAGACACCATTTATAATTTATAATTATTTATTTAGGTGATAAAATTCCATATTGAAGACCATTATTAATGAATGTAGATAGTTTCACTGTTAAGTCAACATGTACATTGAAGAGGAGGATTCTCAATGCCTCTCAAGGACTAATCACACCCCATGTAGACTTTTTAACTATAATTTTATGGGTAATAATATATTTTTGATGTGTTTATGATATACATAAAGTCAAATACGGAAGTTACAGCCTCCATACCTCACCTCAATGCCAAAATGGAGTCATTGAATAAAAGATAATGCATGGAAAGAGTTATTATGAATGTTATAACTACCATATGGCCACCTTGGTCTCATTAATTAGCTCTAATATGCTTGGATCCTTATATATTATATCATGAAAATTATATATAAGGAGGTATTGAGCTCTTTATTCTCATTCCTTGACTAGGTGTAAAAAAGATCTACCAAAAATTATACCTTGTACCTTTGAATTAATAAAAGAATAGTTGTAGACTTATTTTTTGAAAAATTTTGTGTATTATGAGAGTTTATTTGTAGAATTTATGAGTTTTATTGAATTATATAGTACCTTTAAAGACCTAATTTCATGTTATCAGTCTATGCATGTTGTGTGAAGTACTGATAGGTATGAGTGTTCTTGAAGTGTTGATGGGTTAATAATATCTTAGCAAACCTAGGTTCTTATCCTTCAAGTTGCATAAATTTCACTTGACCTTCACATTAAATATTAATGTCTATAACTTTTTTGAGATGTATAATCAATTATTAGTTTTCATCAGGGCCACAAGTGTGTCTAAGGGACAAACTAAGAGAGGATATTCAAGTATTAGTACATCACCACTATTAGTGTAGGTTTACTTCTAAGTTTCATATCTATCCATTTCCATCCCAATATAATTAGGTTTTTAGAGAGATAAATTAAGTGATAAATTATGAGAGATATCCCCATAAGCTATAAGTTTGGCATAGACTATAGGTAACCCACAACTTATAGGTCAATCCTATGTTAGTCCAAGTTTGAGGAGCGTTTGACTAGTCTTTTCCAAGAGGGTGAAACTTGGGTATCTAAAAGTTTTAGAATGCTTGATGGGGCCATATTTAAATTTATTTAAGACATTATTTGAAAACCTTGGAGGAAATATAAAGGCTAAAGACATTTAGTGGTAGATTTGTAGATAGTTTCATGCAAAAGGTATCTAATAAATCTTCTTCAAAAGGTAAGAACATCAAATTTATTAAATTATCATTGGATATTTCAATAATAAATAGGTTCCCTAGGTTCAATCCTAATCATACACCTCATATTTCCCCCAATTATACCAATTCTACCTAAGAAAAATCTACTGCAAGTCCTCTAATCCCAATGGCTAGACCTAAAATACAAGTATTTGTACCTTTTAATGGTGTCAATATTTTGATTCTTAACTAGTTTCATGATATCTTAGATTATAACCTTAAAATCCTTCCCTATATTATAGGATAAAACTCTACCACCCCTATAAAACACATAGCAGACATAACTAGTCTATGCTTAGTACACAACATAACCCAAGATAATGTGGCTATGAGACTCTTAGCAACCTCCTTGAGGGGTAAATCACTTCAGTGGTATAGGGGTCTTACACCTACCTATATAAACACATAGGGTGAATTTTGTGAGAAAATATGTAAACATTTTGAGGATATGAGTGACCATGTCTCATTGGTAGAACAACTCACCTCAATTAAGAGAGGCCCCTAAAAATCCATGGTAGATTTCAATTATGGGTTTCAAAACAATTGGGATAGGATTATCATCATCATCATCAAGCCCACGCCTAATTATTCCTTATTTTACTATCCAAGAGACTTGAATTATATTGTAGATATGATGATATAGTCAATGGGGGGACTACCTTGCTAAAAACCTATGAGATATCCATCAGAGCATAAAACTACCTAATTCAAGTAGGCAAACTTAATCCTAGGCCTCTCATGCCATTATTCCTATAAATTCAACCCCCTACCCCTATCATTTCTCCATTACCATACCTAAATAGTTAGGATCAGAATGATGGTAGCCAATTGGATAGGCTGGATAAGATAGAGGGATTTTTAAAGGCCCAAAATAACAAATTAGTAAATTTGGAGATGCAACAAAATACATCATATACACCCTATTAATACACTTATCAAGTTCCATATCAATATTACCCAAATAATAAGAATTTTTATCAACCTAACCAAGGCCAAGAGTATATTACACAAGCTATTAATAGGGTGTATATGATGTATATGATGTAAGGGTATTAATAGGGTGTATATGATGTATTTTACATAGGCTATACCCTAAAATAGTTTCAACCACAATACTATCAGTAGTTGAAGGGCCTTAGTCCCAACTCAAAATAACTATGCATAATAAGGTTATTAGTCCACTCTATGGTGGAAATCAGGTGAGATGATAATGGATACAAGTGGTGAAGGATGTGATAATTCTTATATGTAGTAGGATCCTACCTTTTATACACATGACAACATGCCTCGTCCACAACATAAAGAAGGTTTGCAAATGCCTCATGGATACATGATTTTCATGACACTAACTGAAGTACCAACTCAACAAGGAGTAAATGTAAATAATGCACCTTCCTAAATTAATTTTTTTAACTTTCAAGAAGGTGAACACTCATTTGAGCAAGTTGCTAAAATCAAGTGTAGAATGTGTTCAAGGTAGATAACTTAGTTTCATCCCACGCAAGGGCTAAGATAAGGATGGTTGATTATAATTTAGGGTAGTCTAAATCACCTTTAACAAATCCCAAAAACACTCAAGAGAATTCCACTCAAGGTGCAATCCATAAAACATGTCCAACATAGTAGACATCACAAGGACATGAGAAGAAATAGAAGAGTCCTTTCATTCCCCAAGTCACACAAGTTACAAATGATGCTTTTGCTTCCAAGTTAAATCCTAAGATAGTCAAATCTCCCTTTAGTATTATATATTACATTAATAATTCCAATTTAAGTATTTTTATGTGTGATTCTTTAGTCATTGCATGGTAGAAATACCTCTTTCAACAAGAGCTTTCTAAGCTTTCACTCATGAACACACAAGTTGATAAGGTAAGTGAAATGTTTATTGATGATAGTCAACCTAATGAACCCCAAGTTACTAAAGTAGTTAATCCACCTCCCTTATACTTATCAATCATAATAAGAGACTCCATTTTACATAAATGCATTGTAGATAATGGTTTCAATACTTTTATCATTCCAAAATCCATAACTGATAAGTTAGAGCTTAAGTATAAACCTAATGAAAAGGGAGTTTTGCAATTTGATATGTCTTCCACAAAGACTTTATGTGTTCTTAAGGACCTCAAGATTGTGTTAGTTTCCTACCTTAACTTTACCATCTCCCAAGATGTCATGGTAGTTGAGCTTCCTCCATATTTTCCCCTATACTTATATAGGGATTTCACTACAAAAAATGGGGGGTATCTTTTTTATGACTAG
The DNA here is from genome assembly GCA_037957365.1 of Torreya grandis. NCBI lineage: Eukaryota > Viridiplantae > Streptophyta > Pinopsida > Cupressales > Taxaceae > Torreya > Torreya grandis. Next base: position 1,005,310 of record JARHVA010004095.1, on the reverse strand, counting down.
TCATACATGGTATTTAGGACTATGTATGTGATAAGGGTTACCATTATGTATAAACCTATTTATAGGTTACACTTATAACCCTACATGCCCAACCTATCTGTTATGCCTATTTTCTACAATCCCCTAAATTTTTAAAAATCTATACTTGCTGCCATAGAGATGACCTTGTCATAAAGCCTAAGACTATGTTGGGGACCTAATTGATTGATAATATTTTTAGATGCATTCTTGATTGTGAAATGGTAATTATTTATTGGTAAATTTTATAAATTTTTTAAGTGGTTTTGAAGAGCATGGTGGACTAATGAATAAAATATGTATATATATTTATAACATGTGATCAATTGTTCAACTTAAATTTAGTTTTGATAGTTTCAATTGATCATGGGATTTAGTTTTCATTATTACAGTTGATTTATGATTTTATTCAATCTTCATAAGTGGATTTGATTTATAATTTAAATAAAAATGGTTATATGATACTTTGAAAAACATTACAATTAAATTTGGTACATTTGAAGGTTATTTTGAAAATATATGAATAGCTTAGTTTTATTCACTACTTGATATGATGGTTATTTAAAATACCAATATGATTTGGATGGTTTAGAAATGATCATATCATAATTTATACAACTAACAATCTAGTTTATTTTGATTCTGCAATTGAGGCATGGCTCAATTCATGAAAACCTGATTGGCGTAATATGTTTAGTTGTTTCAAGTTTTGAGTTAATAATCAAATTTGGTGATCATAGTTCCCAAAGCATGTTTTTAATTTCTTGTATCTTGAAGATTAATGTGATAAGAGTATTGATGAGATAGATAAATATAATACCAATTCTTTGAAAATATCATAAATTTCTTATGAGAGGTTCACTTTACTAGAAAATGAGCAAAAGGGAATTTATTTATCACAATGTTTTCATCCATGTTCAAATTGCTTAAGGGGATATATCCTATAATTCATGGCATAATTCAAATTTCTGATGCTAGGTTATATTTGTTGCATTATATAAAATTCACATGGGACTAGCTTAACACCTAAGTATCAAAGACCCCTTTTGATTTGATTAAGAAACATATTAAACATGACTTAATTTGGTTAGCTAGCATGTGGTCTGTTCTAGAATATGAGTTAGCATGGGTATTAAATGTTGAAGTATAATATCAATGCTTCAAGATTTCCTAGAGATTTAGTGGTAAGGGAATTAATGGAAATAGTCTATTCCTCAAAATTTGGTATTTGGCTAAGGTGATAGTATGAAAAGATAATCTTGGATAATTTTTTCAATGTTGATAAGTAACTTAGAAAAATTGATAAGTACACCATTAGTTAATCAAAACCAATAAAAAGTAACAACCTCACTCAGCTGGTTATGAATTCAAGTTAGAAAAAAAGGCTAGTTTTTCTTGATTATTGATCATTTATTTGTAAGCTTTGTGCAGGATTGAAGCCCTGGCAGGATAGTGGGTGAGTTACAGAACAAGAATCAGTGAGAACATTTGGCAAAGAATTCAAGTGAGAGTACTAGGTATGTCCATGATAATTTTTATCAGTCTCTCTTTGAAAATATTTTGTGGATGTTTAAAATTTTGGAATGAAGAATAAAATTTTAAAATTATTTCTGGTTCACATGAAATAAAGTTCTGATCTTTTATTATGTTTTGTTGTAGAAAATATGGGAAGTAGTATATGGTTTTGGTAAACCTTATTGCATGCAATTGTTATAAGAGTATTTAGGTTTTTTGTTCCTTGGATGTTTGAAGTTATTATCAGTGGTACACGGTTTTATTTGAGCAAATGATAATTTTTAGTATTGGGATTTTGTTAGTAGTTACAAACAATTTCTAAAACACATGAGTCTCTATGGAATATTAAGAATCAAACACTCTATGTTTAATTTGTGATGAAATTGATTTTGGGTATGTTTATCTTCTAATATATTTGAAAGTTTTTTAGTTTTGATGCCACTAGTTTTTTTTGTCTTTGAATCATCTTTGAAGTTGTTCTTATTTTATGGAAAGTCAGAAGGATGGATTTTAGGTTTTGGTCACTATGTATATATAAAGATGTTGTGGTTATGAAATATTTGTTAGATACATCAGTATGAAGGTTTATGAAAGTGCCTCAAATTAGTATATTATTAATATATTCTTAAATTCATGAATTTGAGAGGATTTAACTTTTGAGAAACTTCTTTGCAAACTGATAGTTTCATTTTCATTTGGGATTTAACTATGGAAAGATAAAATAGAAAGTTGACTTTTAGAAAATGAAAAGGCATATTAAGAATGTTTTGTTAAGATGATAACATGAAATGCATTGAGGGTCTAATTATTGTTTTTAGATTTTCTTCATTACAGGCAAGGGTTTAGTGAAATATGGTTGAAAGATATAATTTTTAGGTTTATCATTTGTATGTACATAAAAGGTTCTTATCATATGGCATAAGTTTAGTGCATTTATTAAAATTTTGTTGATTTTCCTTGATCATTCAAAAGGTTGTCTTATGTGTAGTTTATGTTATATTCAGTCATGCATATATAAATATGTCTACCTTGCTTTGAAATATTATTTAGATGAGTAGACCAACAAATATCTTTTGGTTTAGATTAGTATTGGGCCTAGAGTTTATGTCTCAAGTTTGAATCTATGGATAGTGCTTAAGCATTTATGTCGATAGAGAAGTAAATGATTCGGAAGTAGTAATGGATAGTTTCACCTTGGTAAATTTTTTAAAATATTTTAAAATCATGCAAAGTTTTTAGGGTATGTTGAAATGGTTTTGTATGTATTTGATAGTTTATATCAAACATATTTATAAAAGATCAGTTTGCATATGTTTTGAAAATAGATGATTCTTGGCTCATGCATATATATTTGGATATCAAAATTCATGAGGTCATAAAATGGTTAGTTTTAGTTGATTATCTATTATGGATTTGATATGATAATGATCATCTTGGAAATCTAGTCTAGTTTCAATATATAAAATGTGATTGACAGTGTTAGAAATTGGAACCATTATGTGAAAATATGAACTGAATTAGTCAGCTATATTGAAATTATAATGGCACAAGTCTATATAAATGTATGTGGATATTTTGAATCGACACAAAGATAATTTGAAGAACATGAGGTTTTATTTGAAGTTTAATCACAATATTGAAATTTTCAATTTTTCCTTGAAAACAAATATTGAGATTAAGTTTCTTTGATACTAGGAGTTAATATTAGAATATTATATTTAAATTATGAGAATCATCAGATTTTGATTCATATAAAATATTTTTCAATCATAATGTATTTTTAACTTCAATTGTTAAATTATTTCAATTTATAGTTTATTTTGTCTCCCAATCTTAGGTTTTGTTGTTGTATGTCAGTTTGATCAGTATGTCTCAGTAGGATCAACCCATAAGAAGTAATGATGATAGAGGATGGGGAAAAATTACAATAGAAGAGTTAGTCAAATTCTAGTAGAGCTTTTTATAGGGGTGGATTTTGTGTAGGTCATTTTGGACTTGGGTTTCATAGAGGGACAATAATGCCAATTCACTTTGATTCCTATGATCTAGAGTTTTGGAATATTCTAAGTCTACTTGTTAACCAAACCAATAGGGGTTATAGAGGTTATAGGGGTTTTCATGGACACAAAATTAGAACCTCTGCATATTCCCAAAGTATCTCATCTCACCATCTTGAGCATCATCATCGGTGTTTGCCTATATAGGCCCCCAATTTTAGAGGTGAACCAATTGATGATCCTTTACCTACTAACCAGTCTATGTAGATTGAAGTAGAAATTGATCATGCCAAATACCTTAGGAAGATGGCCATTCCTTTAGATGCACCTTCCACTTCTCATAGAGATCATTTTGAAAAATGTATAAGGTTGAACCTGTCAAGTGCACATAGTGAACCCATTTTGAGGTCAAAGAGATTGAATTTAGGGATTCATAGTTATGCTGGTAGAAGATAAACTATAGATTTTCTACCTCAAATTGATGAAAAAAATGTTGTTAAGAAAAGGACTACAATTCAAGCTAAACTTGAAGCACCAAGAGAGGTCAGATTATTAAAAAGGATTAAGCTGGAGGTTGATGACAACACAACTAATTCAAGAACTAGGTTGTTGTCATTTCCTACAACTGAAATGGAGTACAATGTTTGTCTTCATGAGAAAGATAAATAAATAATTGAAGTATTATAGATTTGGATGACTATTTGTCATCCAAAGGATAATTTATGATTAAGTGCCAAACTTTCTTTTTCATGACAAAACTTGATATTTTAGTATGACACTTTGATTTCTAAACTTTGACAAATTTTGGTACACATGACAAATTTTGGAGTTTGATATAATTATATATGCTTAAGTTAATTAAATATGAGTTATGGCTAAATATGAATAGAATTTATCAATTTTTTTACTTATTTATTTTATGATTGATATGTATTCTATTATATTATTAATTAATATGGTTTCTCACCCATTAATATTAGTACCCCAAGTCTATTATTTTTAAATATCTTGGTCAAATGAAGAATTTTAAAGTCTTAATTAAATCTGTCCTAATCAATTTTAGTTTATAATTAATTGACTTTGTTAAAAGTCAATTATTTAACATGAACTAATAACTAACTAAAGTTAGTTATAATTTATTTTACACATAAGTTGAAGGTATAAGAAGAGATCAAACACTCATTTGAAGATAGAAGCATAATAGGTATTGAAAACTTTAGTATTTTTTGAAGTAAATTATTTATCTCTTCTTTTTATACAACTTCTTTGAGATAGTAAAACTTTTATAGATAGACCCAATGGTAATTTATCTGATAGTTGAATAATTGATTATGCAACATAGATATATCTAGTTTTTTATCATCTATTACTAATTATCTAAAGTTTGATAAGTTTAATATCTTTGATAATTACTATTTGTAGTCTTATGCACATATTTCAAGTATTCAATCTGAATAATGATGATCATTTTGTTATTCCATGACATCTCATTGATCTATTTTGATTGCAAAGTTGTCATTCAAAGTTTTATAGAGAAAGGATGTTGGTTTTCTCAATGAAATTTATTTTTTTCTGCTAAGACAACTCTCCTTTTGAGACTCACACATATTTTATAATTATTTGACTCTAACTTCAATATAAAAAGATCTTCCATATTTCTTCTAAATCTAGTTTTTTTTTTTTTTACATAAATATGGTTCTAATCTTTAGATATTTTCTATTCAATCTGTTTCTTTTCTTATTAGTTTTTAGTTTAGATAGTTATAGACTTTGTTTAGTTTATTATTTCATTTGGTTTGATATATATATATATATATATATATATATATATATATATATATATATATATATATATATATATATATATATATATATATATATATATATATATATATATTAGTTTAATTTTATTTTTATATTCTAAAGTTAATCATTTGATGCTTTCTCATAGTTTACGTCCTTTAGTTTTACTATTTTAGATTTATATCAAATAGGTTATAAGTATGTTTTTCTTAGATTAATTCTCTTCTCTTTACTTTCCTATTTTATAGTTTTCCCTTAATTAGTCTTTTTTTTAGATTTAATATTATCCTTTAGTCTTTATTTGTCTCTAATTGGATTTCTTTAGAATCATTTTCTTAATTATATTTTCTAGTTTTGCTTGCTTTAGATAAAGTGTAGTTTGTTTCCTAGTTTAGATTATTTTCCGTTATTTCATTTAAAGTTTATTTTATTCTTAGAATTATTTTCTTAGTTATTTATTACATTTTACTTTCTATTTTAGAATATATCCTTTTCTTAGTTTGTTGTCTATTATATTTTATTTCTCTCTTTGCTCTAGGATTAGTTGTTTAGTTTATTTGTATTTTATTTTCTCTTTTGCTTACATGTTTTTCTCTTCCTGTCTTTCTTTGATCTATCTCCTATCTTTATGATATTGTTTAGAATTAAAACATTGCAAGTAAGAAACAATGATATTATCTGAATACATATATATTATAGAATCATATTTCTATTCTTCAAGATACTATCTAACTCATATCTTTTTTCTGTCAGATATAATAGATTACACTTTTTTTATTTTAACTGATTCATGATTTGATAAATAGATTTCTGATTGTTATAATAGAATAAGTTGTCTTGACAACTTGTTGATTATTTTTGAGAATTTATAATAAAACCCCCCTCACATCTTTAGGATCTTAGATGAACCTTTAGAACCCTCACGATTAGACTAGTACAATTCTAATTTAACCTTTATGATAAGAAAAAGAGTTGATTCATTGATGGTATAATTTCTATCATCAACAAATTTGGTGACTCTGTTGGGGACATCATTCAAAAATGTAATTTATTTAAATTTATGTTTACTTCTTGTTAATGGTTATTATAGATCAACAACCTCCTATCATTCAACCTTTAATATCTTTAGAATATGATCATGTTGATATTGCTTTTGATCTAACTTTTTACACATGGTATAATCATCCTAAAAGTCTTCATCAAGTTATTGATGTCATAAATCAAGAAGAAGAGATTGGTGAGTTTGAAATTGATTGGTATTCAAATCTTACACATGAGACACAATGGGACATTTTGAACTTGAATAGGAGAATTTGAGAAGATAGAGATAGAGTTTTCATTTTCTAATCCTAGGTCTAGAACTCCTTTTCTTTTTTATTCATTTCTATTTGATGATTTTATTGTGCCTACTAAAATTGCTTTGATAAATATGTAATTAAGTCAAGAAAGTCAGGTTCAAGATAATCACTCTGTTTAGGTAGAATCTACTAAAGCTTCTAATGGTAGATTAGTTAGTGAGGAATCCACTAGCAGGAATTTTTAGCCAAAAATCAACTAGTAAGAAATTAGTTAGTGGGAGAACAAGCAGTATTAGAATAGAGATTGGAGGATCTACTTCATGGATTACAAAACAATAGATAGTATACAAATCTAATTGAATGTGAATATGAATAATAATATTTATTAGAGCATCAAATAGCTATAGCACCATGGATTTTTGGTAATCCAATCAATGTCAAAAATCATCTAGGTAAGTTACCTTCTCTTAAGGGATTACATATACCAAAAAAGTTTGGTGATACTGGAGAATCTTGGGAAGATCACTTAGAAGCCTTTAGGTTAGTTTGTGCAACTCTTTGGATAATTAAAGAAAATATTTTTTTAAGATTTTTTTCCTAAACATTAGAAAGAAATGTTTATCAAGCATTTGTTAGTCTACCTACTAAAGTTATTGATAATTGGAGAGATGTAAAAGACTGGTTAGATTTATCTTTTGGTAAAGCCAAGAAATATTTTGATTTAGTAAATGATATTTCAAATATTTATTTAGACCATGGTGAAACCATGTATCATTTTGTTACTAGATTCACCAAACTACGTCAAAAGATTCTAAGTGATCTTAGACCTTCAAAAAAATTGTCTAGACTTTATCTTTCCAATGTTTTACCTTTGAAATAAAAAATGGCTTCAGAAGATAAAAATATTTTAAAATGATGAAACCATAATATTTTCTATTAAATACAAAAAAAATATTAAGCATCTAGGTTTCAAAGATAGGTTTACTACAGGCTTAAATTTAAACAATACAAAGATATTAAAAAAAATACAAAGTTTAGGCAATGAGTCGATTGTTATTAAAAGGTAGCTAAGTGATAAACTTTATTCTTCATATAAATTCATGAAAAATGATGGTATTGTTTAATATTTCAATGTTTGTGAACTTGATCATAATATTTAAATATGTCAAGCTATTATTAAATTCAAAAAGTGTCTTCTTAAAAAAAGATGAAATAACTGAAGATTTAACTTATAACATAAATACTTTTGATGATCCTTCATAAAATGAAAATATTTATGTTATAAATACTAGGAATATAGATTATAATACTTCACAAAATAATAAAATATAAAATGATAAATCTATTTCAGATGATAAAGGTAAATCAGCTCAAAATAATGCTAATGTTGCTTAAAACAATCATTTTATATCTAGATGTAATAATACTTAGTATTAGCATTATAAATCAAATAATTTTGGACAAACCAATGCTAGAATTTATAATATAATTAATGACTTGTCAATAATTAAAGCTAAATTTTTTTTTGTTGTAAGTTAGTCTTTTTGGATAGTTAGATAAGATTAATGAAGCAATAAAAAATCCAAGAGCTGATGTAAGTTTGTAAGAGGAAAATAATTTTGAACATATTTATGCTCAACATTTTGACCCCCCTATTGATTATATACCTCATTTCTATGTCACAATTAAGATTGAAAATAAAATAATAAATAATAATATTTTAGACATAGGTGCTTCAAATAATATCATGTCTAAATACATTGTAGATCAATTAGGTATATCTTATGAAGTAGACAGTAGGAAACTTACCAGTTTTGATGCTAGATAAACCAAAAGTTGTGATAAATTTCATGACATAGTTATTAAAATTTTGCAAGGTTAATGTATTAGATGTATGACTAATATTCAAGTATTAAATATTCCTAGTAATTATGTAATGTTATTAGGAAGTGATTGGTCTAAAGCCACTAGGGCTTTCATTAGAAAAGATATAACTTATATTCTTGTTAATAATGAGATTGAAATTATTAAAAGAGAAGATTTTTATGACACTCTAATTGAATCAACTTCCTTATCTAATATTTCTTACATTGAAACTGATATTAGAATTTATGAACTACTAAATGTAGATGAATCATAAAATCAGGATAAGGAAATATTTAAAAGAAACATTTTAGGGTCTCTTTACATTGATGAAGATTGATCTCAATAAGGCAATGGTGCTAGAATTTGTTTCATATATCCTGTTGGTAAAATATTTCATTATTCTTTCAAATTATCTTTTGAAAACATAAATAATATAACAAAATTTGAAGCATTATGTTTAGGATTTAAAAAAACTATAGAATTGAATGTTAAACATTTATAAGTTTTTGGAGATTTAGAGATAGTAGTAAGACAAGTTCATAATATTTATAAGAGAAATCAAACTTTTTTACATTGTTACACACAAAAAAAATTTTATTACTTGATAATTTTGAAGCTTTTAATATGAAGAGCTGATAAGCTTGTAGTTTATGCTTCTAATCCAAATTTGAGTGAAATTGAGTCCACTATTGAGTTTCCTTTAGTTGAAAATTACCATCCTAAGATTATTGATTTGAATGACAGTTGGCCTATGTTTAACTATGATGAACATATAGATTCATTTCTTAAATGCAATTACTTTGATCATGATGACTATGTACTTAATTGTGGAGATTATTTACAGCTAAGTATTAACAAGTTATTTTCTATTTTGGTATATTTAAAATATATGTTTTCTCCAAATGATTAGCCAAAAATATATATAATAGAGAAGCCATGAATAATAATCATAGGTGAAACCACTTCCATAAATTTAAGCACTGAGCAAGATTCTAAGAATGTTTATTTAGGAATTCCCGTGACTAAAACTGAAAATTTTAAGTTCATTAAATTATTTAAAGATTTTATTGATGTATTTGCATAGTCATACAAGGAATTTAAAGGTTATGATACTAGTATTATTAAACATGACATTCCTATTAAACCTGATATCAAACTTGTCAGTCAAAAAAATGAAAAATCAACCCTTTGTTAGAAGACACCATTAACAAAGAGCTAGATAAAATGATTGATGTTGGTGTCATTTTTCCTACAACATATTTAGAATGGGTAGATAATCTATCTCTAGTAAAAAAAATAATGATATTAGACTTTATGTTGAATTTAGAGATTTAAATAAAGCATGTAGAAAAGGTAATTTTCCTCTACCTAGCATAGATCAGATTTTACAATAGATTGTAAGATCTAAAATGATGTATTTATTAGATGGATTTTTAGGTTATAATCAAATATTTATGAATCCTAATGATAGACATAAAACCACTTTTACTACTCATAAATTTAATTTTGCTTACAATCAAATACCTTTAGGTTTGATGAATGTAGGAGCCACTTTTCAAAGAGCTATGCATGATGCTTTCAATAATTTAATAGGTATTGTTATTCAGGTTTATTTGGATGATCTCACCATTCATTCGAAAAAGATAAAGAAGCATTTGGACCATCTTTGTGAAGTATTCACAAGATGTAGAAAGTTTGACATTTCTTTAAATTAAAAAAAAAATCATGATTGAGGGTAAGTTGTTGGGTTACATAATCTCTAAAGAAGGTATTTCTATTAACCCTGAATGTGTAAAAGCTATAAAGAAACTACCTCCTCCAAAGGATAAATCAAGTTTAAGATCTTTCTTCGGCAAAATTAATTTTTTTAAGAAATTTATTTATGATTTTACTGATAAATCCAATCCTTTACAATTATTGCTTAAGAAAGATAAAATATATATTTAGGATGAAAATGTTGAGTTAGCTTTTAATTTTATCAAAAATGTAATTATAATCGATCTTGTCCTTGCTAAGCTTGATTTGAAAAAAACATTTATTCTCTATTTTAATGCTACTAAAAGGCTACAAGAGCTATTATAACTCAAGAATTTGAAAATAATGAAGTGAAACCTATGGGTTATATGAACCAAGTCTTAAAAGATGTAGAAACTAGGTACCCCCTTATTGAGAAATTTATTTTCACTTGTTTCTTCTCTACTTAAATTTTGATATTTAATAATAGGAAACAAGATTTTTATGTGATCGAATGTACCTATTTTTTCATATATTTTAAAACAACCAACCATTCAAGGGAAGCTTACTAAGTGGATCTTATGCATTCAAGAATTTGATCCTAAATTTGAAACATCTAAAGTTATTAAAGGTAACTAACTAGCAAAGTACTTAGCTAAAAATGCTATCTCAGATATTAATATCCTAGTTTTATCAGTTGATGAAAATTTAAATGTGAAACTACGCTTAAAAACTATGAAAGCTATCAAATTTTCTATAAATTTTAAGTTTGGTCAAGAAATCAATGAATGGGACTATTTTTTGGTTGAAGATGATTGGTATCATGACTTATTTTATTATTTTTAGAATCAGTCTTTCCCTAAAAACTTAAATAAGAAATAAAGGCATTACTTAAGACTAAAGGCATTAAATTTTTGTTTACTATAAAATTTCTTATTTTATCATAATCGTGATGGTGTATTATTCAAATGTCTTATGCATAATTAGGCTCAAAAAATTCTTAGGGGATGTCATGAAGGAAAATATGGTTGACGCTAAGCTATAAAAATAATAGCTTATAAAATTTTGATAATAGGTTATTATTCATCTAAGTACTATCCACAAGGAAATGGACAAGCTGAGTCCACTAATAAAAACCTAATTTCTATTATGAAAAAATTAGTTTTTGATAACAAATGAAATTAGCATCTTAAGATTTTTGAAGCCTTATGGGTTAATAGGACTATTGTTAAGGTAGCAACTAGTTATTCACCTTTTATATTAGCATATGGGTTTGAAGCTACTTTGCTAATAGAGCTTCATATTTATTTAGCTAGGACTAATTTACAATATGCAGTTGAAGATATAAATTTAATTGAATAAAGGTTGCATGATTTGGTAGCACTTGATGAATCCAAGGCAATATAATTTAAAAAATTAGACAAAGTTACACAAAAGCTAAAGAAAGTTTTTGATAAAAAGGTTTCTAGTAAAAATTTTAATGTCAGTGACTTGATTTTATATTTGGACAAAGTTCATGAGGACCCTAAAAACATCATAAGTTTGATAGATTATAGCTTGGACCTTACATATTTGCCACAATTCTTGAAAATAATGTTTTTCATCTTAAAGATCGTGAAAAAAATTGGCTATATTATTCAGTAAATGGACATCAATTGAAATTATTTCATGATTAGTTAGTTATTTTTTACTTTGTTTTATGTTTTATTCTTAGTTTATTTTTCCTTTCATTTGTTTCATTGTTTTGTTTTGTTATTTTATTTTATTTTGCTTTACTGCTCTTTGTTTTCAAAAAATATCCATGAAAGGTTGTAGAATGAAGAATGTCACATTATGAAGGAAGAGTGCAAAGAATCTTTGACAGTACTGAAAGTATCATTCTTTTTTAGAAATTACTTTTAAAAATTTAGTTTTTCATAATAAATAAGTAATATGGCTGACTTATGTTTGGTTGTAGAAGTATTATTTCATTTTTATATTTTGTGCTTAAGGCATTTGTAATTGATTTTACATCCAGCTCAAACTTCTTTGTTATTGATTTCCATTTCTTTGTGCCATGCTAGACAAATAATCCATCCCTTTACTTGAATTCATTATTTAAGGGGTTCATGCTTAGCTACTTGAGAAATAATTTTCCTGGATCACACTCTCAAGGCAAAAATCCATTTTATAATCAGCAATTTATTGCTACTCAAATTTATTTCACAAAATTGACTAGCTAGGTCACTAGTGTTATGCATATTTCCTACACCCCACTAAATTTTTCAAAATCTATACTTACTATCATAGAGATGACCCTATCATAAAGCCTAAAATTGTGTCAAGGACCCTATTGATTGATAGTATTTTTAGATGCATTCTTGATTGTGAAATGGTAATGATTGATTGGTAAATTTTATTTATGTTTTAATTGGTTTTAAAGAGCATGGTGGACTAATGAATAAAATATGCATATATATATTTATAACTTGTGATTAATTGTTCAGCTTCAGTTCAGCTTTGACAATTTTATTTGATCATGGGCTTTCAATTTTTATTATTGTAGTTTATTTGTGATGTTTTTTGATCTTCATAAGTGGATTTGATTTATAATTTAGATAAAAATGGTGATATGATACTTTGAAAAACATTGTAATTAAATTTGATAAATTTGAAGGTTATTTTTAAAATCTATGAATCACTCAATTTTATTGACTACTTGATATGATGGCTATTTGAAATGCCAATATGCTTTTGATGGTTTAGTAATGATCATATCCTAGTTTATACAACTGATAGTCTATTTTGTTTTGATTTTAAAAATGATGCATGGCTTAATTCATGGAAACCTAATTGGTGTACTAAGTGTAGTTGTTTCAAATTTTGAGTTAATAGTCAAATTTGGTGATCATAGTTACCAAAGAATGTTTTTCATTTCTTTTATCTTCAAGATTAATGTGATAAGAGGATTTATGAAATATATAAATAACATAAAAATTCTTTGAAAATGTCATAGACTTATTTTGAGAGGTTCACTTCACTAGAAAATGAGCAAAAGGGACTTTATTTATCACAAAGTTTGCATTCATGGCATAATTCAAATTTTTGATGTTAGGTTATATTTGTTGCATTATATAAAATTTTCATGCAACTATCTTAACACCTAAGTATCGAATACCCATTTTGAGTTGATTGAGAAACATATTCAATGTGACATAACTTGCTTAGCTGGCATGTGGCCTATTGTGGCATATGAGTTAATAGGGGTATTAAATGTCAAAGTATAATATCGATGCTTTGAGATCACCCAGAGATTTGGTAGAAAGGACATTAATAGAAATGGTCTATTCCTTAAAATTTGGTAATTAGATAATGAGATAGTATGAAAAGATAATCTGGGATAAATTTGTCAGTGTTGATAAGTAACTTAGCAAGATTGCTAAGTAGACCATTAGTAAATGAAAAAAAATTAAAAGTAACCACGCCACTCAGTTGGTTATGGACTTATATTAGAAAATAAAAGGTTGGTTTTTCTTGATTTTTGATCATTTCTTTGCAAGCTTTGTGTAGGATCGAAGCCCTGATAGGATAGTGGGTGAGTTACAAAATAAGGTTTGATGCGAATATTTGGAAAAGAATTCAAGTGAGAGTACTAGATATGTCCATGATAATTTTGATCAGTATTTCTTAAAAAATATTCTATGGATTTATGAAATTTTGGAGCAATGAATAAAAGTTTCAAATAACTTTTGGTTCGCATGAAATAATTTTTTTAGCTTTTATTCTATTTTGTTGTAAAAAAATGGGAAGTAGTTTATGGTTTCGATAAACCTTATCGCATGTAATTGTTATAAGATTATTTGGGTTCTTTGTTCCTTGCATGTTTGAAGTTTTTATCAATGCTACATGGTTTTATTTGAGCAATTGATAATTTTCAGTAGTGGGATTTTGTGAGAGGTTACTACCAATTTTTAAAACACAAGTTTCTATAGAATATTAAACATCAAACACTTTGTGTTTAGTTTGTGATGAATTTGGTTTTGGGTATGTTTATCTTTAGATATAGTTTAAAGTCATTAATTTTTTTATGCCATTGGTTTTTATTTGTCTTTGAAGCATCTTTGAAGTTGTTTTTGATTTTATGGAAAGTCAGAAAGTTGGATTTTGGGTTTTGGTCACCATGCAAATATAAAGATATTTGTTTTGGTTATGAAATATTTGTCAGATAGATTAGTATGAAATTTTATAAAATTTCTTTAGATTATTATGTGATTAATCTCTTCTTAAAATCATGAATTTGAGAGGATTTGAGTTTTGATAAATTTCTTTGCAAACTGACAGTTTCATTTTCATTTGGGATTTGATCGTGGAAAGATAATATATAAAATTGACTTTTAGAAAATGAAAATGCATTCTAAGTTTTGTTAAGTTGAGAACATGAAATAAATTAAATATCTGATGATTGTTTTGAGATGCTATTCATTTTGTTCAAGGGTTTAGTGAAATATGGCTAAAAGATGGAATTCTTGAGTTTATTATTTACATGCAAATAAAAGGTTCTTGTCTTATGGCATAAGTTCTGTGCATTTGTTAAAATTATGTTGATTTTCCTTGATCATCCAAAAGGTTATATTCTACATATTTTAAATTATATTCTATCATGATTATATAAATATGTTTACCTTGATTTGAAATATTTGTCAGATAAGTAGACCAACAAATATCTTCTGGTTTGGATTGGTATTAGTCCTAGGGTTTATGTCTCAAGTTTTAATATGTGAATAGTGTTTAAACATTTATGTGGATAGAGAAGTAAATGATTTGAAAGTAATAATAGATAGTTTCAACTTGGTATATTTTGAATATATCCTAAAATCATGCAAAGTTTTTAGGGTATGTTGAAATGTTTTTGTATGTATTTGATAGTCTACACCAAACATATTTATAAAAGATCAATTTACATATGTTTTGAAAATAGATGATTCTTGGATCATCCATATATATGTGGATATCAGCATTGACAAGGTCATAAAATGGTTAGTTTCAATAAATTATATATTATGGGTTTGATATGATAGTGATCTTGGAAATCTAGTCTAGTTTCAATATATAAAATGTGATTGAAAATGTTGAAAATTGGAACCATTATGTGAAAATATGAACTAAATTAGTTGGTTGTATTGTAATGATAAAGGCACAAGTCTGTATAAATGTATGTGGATATTTTTATTGGATACAAAGATAATTTGAAGAACATGAGGTTTTATTTGAAGTTTAATCTCAATATTGAAGTTTTAAACTTTTACTTGAAAATGTATATTGAGATTAAGTTTCTTTGATAACAGGAGTTAATATTAGAATCTTATATTTAAATTATTAAGATTAGTAGATTGTGATTCATATATAGTATGTTTCAATCATCATGTAGTTTCAACTTCAATTGTTGAATTGCTTTTGTTTGTAGTTTTATTGTCTCTTAATCTTAGGTTTTGCAATTGTATGTTAGATTGATCACTATGTCTAGGTGGGATCATCCAACATGAAGTAATGATGATAGAGGATGGGGACAAAATTGCAATAGAGGATTTACTCAGTCAAATTCTAGAAAAAGCTTTAATAGGAGTGGATTTAGTGCAGGTCATTTTGGACCTAGGCTTCATAGAGGGACAATAATGTCAATTCACTTTGATGCCTATGATACTAAGTTTTAGAATATTCTAAGTAATCTACCTGTTAACCTAGCCAATAAGGGTTATAGAGGTTATAGGGCTTTTAATGGTTGTATAATTATAACCCATGCACATTCACAAAGTGGCTCATCTCACCATTTGGAGCATGATCCTCAACATTTGATTATCTACCCCCTTAATTTTAAAGGTGAACCAACTGATGACCATTTACCTATTAACCAGTCTATGCAGCTTGAAGTAGAAACTGCCCATGCCAAAGACCTTAAGAAGATGGCCATTATTTCAAATGCACCTTCCCCTTCTCATGGAGACCTTGATAGAAAATGTAAAAGGTTGAACCTATCAAGTTCCCATAGTGAAACCCTTTTGAGGTTAGAGAGATTGAATTTATGGAGTCATGGTTATGCTAGTAGAAGAAAAACTATAGATTTTCTACCTCAAACTACTGAAGAGAATGTTATTGATAAAAGGACTACTAGTCAAGCTGAACCTAAAGCACCAAGAGAGATTAAATTGATAAAAAAGATTAAGCTAAAGGTTGATGAAAACCCAATTGATTCGAGAATTAGGTTACTATCATTTCTTGCAACTTAAATAGAGTACAATGTTTGTCTTCATGAGCAAGAGAAACAAGTAATTGAAGTATTATCAGATTCAGATGATTATTGGTCATCCAAAGGATAATTTTTCATTAAGTGTTGGACTTTATTTTTCATGCCAGAACTTGATATTTCAGTATGACACTTTGATTTTTAGACTTTGACAAATTTTGGTAATTTTTGTAAATATATCAAATTTGGAGTTTGATATAATTATATATGATTAAGTTAATTAAATATGCATTATGGTTAAATATGAATAGAATTTATCAATTTTTGACTTATTTATTTTATGATTGATATGTATTCTATTATATTATTAATTAATATGGGTCCCCACCCATTAATATTAGTACCCGAGGTCTATTATTTTTAAATATCTTAGTCAAATTAAGACTTTTAAAGTCTTAATTAAATATGTCCTAATCAATTTTAGGTTATAATTAATTGATTTTATTAAAGGTCAATTAGTTAACATGAACTAATAACTAACTAAAATTAGTTATAACTTAGTTTAGAACTAATTTAAAGGTATAAGAAGAGATCAAGCACTCATTTGAATATAGAAGCACCAATAGGTATTGAATACTTAAGTATTTTCTAAAGTCAATAATTTATCTCTTCTTTTTATGCAACTTCTCTGAGATAGTATAGCTTTTGTAAATAGACCCAATGGTACTTTATCTAATGGTTGAATAATTGCTTATGCAACATAGGTATATCCATTTTTATTTATCATCTATTACTGATTATCTAAAGTTTGTTAAGCTTAATATCTTTTGATGATTGTTATTTGTAGTTCGATGCACAGATCTCAAGTATTCAAGATAAATAATGATGGTCATTTCTCTATTTTGTGACATCTCATTGATCTATTTTGATTGAAAAGTTGTCATTAAAATTTTGTAGAGAAAGGATGTTGGTTTTCTCAATGAAACTTATCTTTTTCTGATAAAATGACTCTCATTTTGGGACTTTCACATCTTTTGTAATTATTTGACTCCAACTTCAATATAAATAGATCTTCCAGATTTCTTCTAAATCTTGGTTTTGTTTCTATTTTGATTTTTTTAGATATATTTCTTATCTTTAGCTATTTTCTATTTAGTTTCTTTCTTTTCTTATTAGTTTTTAGTTTAGATAGTTATAGACTTTCTTTAGCTTATTATTTCCTTTGGTTTGCTATAGGTTAATATCTTTAAGTATTTAAGTCTATATATTTTTTAGTTTATTATTATATTAATTTTATCTTTATATTCTAAAGTTAATCATTTGACATTTTCTCATAGTTTAATTCCTTTAGTTTTCTTGTTTTGTATTTATATCAAATAGGTTATAAGTATATTTTTCTTCGATTAATTCTCCTCTTTACTTTCTTAGTTTATAGTTTTCCCTTAATTAGTCTTCTTTTTAGATTCAATATTATCATTTAGTCTTTATTTATCTTTAACTATATTTCTTAAATAAATAATTTTATTAATTAGATTTTCTAGTTTCACTTGTTTTAGATAGAGTGTATTTTGTTTCTTAGTTTAGATTAATTTCCATTATTTCATTTAAAGGTTATTTTATTCTTAGTGTAGACACCAAAACATTGCACACCTATGATTTTGAATGTCAAATTAGCCTTGGAAGTAGTGCTAGACCCTCTTAGGACCAACCTACACCTATCAGGCCTAAACCAACCAATCTGCACTTAGTTTTACCTAACTAAGTAACTCTAGCCTTCAGGACCCTATCCCTAGGGACCCTAACCATCCATGGTCAGGATCTACTTTCTCACTAAGAGAATGCAAGCTCTACCAAACCTTTTATAAATATAACTTATCTAATTTGTGTTGTGAGAATTTGTATACACAAATTATATTTAGATGACCAAATTACACCTTCACTTCCACCTCTTTCTTATGCCAATAAGAGAGAGAGGCCTATGAGGTCAAATCTATCTATAATAATTAGCAGAAGCTTAGGCATTCAAGAGTTTTATTTTGTAGGTCAATTAGCATCATCAATGTTATCAAGCATTATCAACCATATTATTGAGAGCCAAATTTCCATCATCTCTTAACCAAGCTTTCAAGTACCATTACTCTACTAGAATCGAGCCAGTTTCCACCAATAGGAAAACTACATCAACCACCTACCCAAACTAAATTTGGTAAGATAAGTACTTGTTTATTACTACTCACATACTTTTATTTCATTTCATAATCAATGTATCCCTTGCATAACTCCCAAAATTCATCTATATAATCTTGTCATCTTCTATTGATCAAACCCATAATTCCACAATCAAGGTTGGGCCCAACCATCAATGGTTAAGCGTAACCACCGATGGTTACCCAAACTACCAATGGTCACCTATGGAAAAAAGACCAAAAAGTTGATTTTACCCACCCATACCCAACCAAATACACTTTTCTATGTTTCCAACCACTCACAAAATCTCTTTTAATTTTTTGAACCATACCCCAACCCATTAGCACTAATATTAATTGGTTTATCACTAATTAGATCATTTATAGTCTATTTTTCTATTAAAATTTCTTTTATTCAATTTTAGTACCTTTTGATTATTGATGTAAGTACCTTATTTCTATTTTATCAACTTGATTATTTACAATGTATGGATCAATAGTCCCTAGGGAAGCTTTTGCTTTTGGGATTCAGCCATCGATAGGAAATCTAGCCAACTATATCTCTAACAAACAAGTTTTCTTTAGTGATTTCTTATTTTTAGGTCTTCCTCCCAAGCCAAATAAGATATATCACAATCATTTAGATTCAACACGTGCACAAAAAAATAGGTTTTTCAACCATACCTGTATTGAGTTTCTTTTCTCTTTTTCTTTACAACTTAAGTGAAAGTTTACATGAAACATTATAGGATGCCCAATGGGACCTAGGTTATTTACTCATGTTTTCTTTGCATTTGTATGCTCTCCTCTATATATATGCTCATAATTAAAACTATAATTTATTATGTGCTTAAAATTAGTTGCATCCATTTCTTGCTTTAAAATTAGTTCACTTTTAATTAAATCATATTAATCTTATTGTAACATCACCTTTGTTGCACACACTAGCTAGACCACTTTCATCAATCAAACATTAAAATAGTTTGAGATGAGGCCCGACTAGGATTTCATCACCTAGAAATCACCTTACCCATTCCAAGTGATCCTACTTGGAGATCATTACCATGGAGAGAACCAACTTATCTCTTTGGTTGAGTATAATCTTTGGATATCAGTATATATTGGTTAAGCACCTAACACCCTTATCACTGAAGGAAAATGAAGTGAGGGGGTAGGCCCCAATACCAAGCCACATGTTGATTCTAATATAAATTATTTTAAGCACCTAAAAACCATAAAACTAACCATAGGCTTCTTTTATAGTACCTAATCTACAAGCCAACTTCTATCACACATTCTCATAAACTAAGGCATAAGTGAAAAGCGAGATTAAAACTAACCTCTAGGATTAACATGATTCATAGTGTGTGTTAATATTACCTTGATAATTTTTTTGTCTTCTTCTTGTTTGATTGGTGAGTTTGTTCTTATTTTCTCTCCCCTTTTTATTGCATAGTTCTCACTAATCAGCAATGAAGAGACCTAGTAAAATAAAACCCATCACTTAAATTAGCCTCTTATACCTCCTCATCTATGGAGTACATCTCTAAGGTAGAAGATTCACCTCATCCATTGAGAATCCCTACTTTCCCTTGGGTATTTCCCTAAGGAGACATGGATTTTACCACTTTCCTAGATAACAACATAGTTTTTCTTCAGCATTATCTTAACATCTCTCCTCACCATATCCCAATTTCAACCCCACCTCAAGATCATCCTTATGGCATACCATTTGACCTTATGAAGGGTATCCCTATTTTCATAGTCACCACCTAACCTTCAACCACCCAAGCATCTTCGTCAACTAACCCCTTTAAATCTATGACTAAGAACCAACCTATCGAACCAACTATTACTTTTACACCTTCCACCCCTACTAATAACTCCTCTATCTTTGGGACAACCTAAACATTGACCCATCATACCCAACTTTTAGTTGGAGCACCCACCACCAATATTACCAACCTCCCCTATATCGAACCTAACCCATCAGTTAATACCCCTTTACCAAGCTTAGGGATATCTATCCCTTCTACCTCACCACCCATTAGCACAAAGGTCATTACCTCCCCTCTTATCTCCAACCCAACTATCACCATGCCCAATCCATAGGGACTTCTCATCAGTCACCCATTGCACCCAATTTAGGATATATCCCTAATCCACAAGGGTATGTACTCACTACCCAAACACCATTATCCACCTACCCTACTCAACCTCTAACATCCACATTTCAACATGTGGTAGCCTCTTAATTGCCAAATAATTACCACTATGTTGCCCAACCTCAACCACAATACCAACCTTACAATCCTTTTGGTGCACCACCTCAAACTAACCTAATGAAAATGACCATAGACAAGATGACCAACCTTGAGCCATCCATTTTAAGATCTCATAACATCTTATCCTATGATCAAATTTTTAACTAACCTATTCACCCTTTTGTCCACATCATACCTTACCCTCCTCAATTAGAGATTCCAAAATTTACTAAATTTCAAAGCAAGTAGGACCCCCAACACCACCTTAGGGATTTCATGTATGCATGTTACACGATTACTTATGATGATGCCCTTCTCCTTTAAACCTTCCCCATGTCTTTATCCAACCTATCACTCAAGTGGTATAGTTCCCTCACCAATAATTCCATATTTTATTTCACCCAACTAGCACAAGTCTTCTTAGATCACTTTTCCATTAACATTTCAAAGAATGTATCTATCATAGACCTCTATTATATCAAGAAATTTGATAATGAGTCCACGCATTGGTGAAGTTTGATTAATCAAATTTCATTTTCCCTACCTCAACTTGAACTTATATAACTTTTAACTTGAGTTTGCACTAAACATATATCTTCTACAATGTATGTCTTAAGCTTCAGAACCTTTGATGAGGCTATTACCATGGCATATAAGCTATAAAATTAGGCCATAGGTCAGGGTAAATTGAAGTTATGAAAAAATAACTCTACCTTCAAAACCAATGAAACCTCTTCCTCTAAATCAGACAACCAAGCCAATACTAAAACAAAGACTAGGGGAACCATGAATGTCATCATCCTTAAAACTGCCCCTCCACCTAATGTCAATCAACAAAATTATTCCATCATTTCTAATCAAAATTCAAGGAACCCAAACTGAAGCAACCAAAAATAATTCACTCCACTTGGAGAATCTTACACCTCAATTCTAGAAAAGCTACTAAAAGCTAACCTTATACAACTTATACCTATCAAACCTTGCCAACAATTTGATTCTTCTTATCTAACACCTAATTTTTATAATGATAATGACCTAAATGCTTTTCATCAAGTAATTAGGCATGACATCAACCCATGTAATAATTTCAATAATGTTGTTTAGAGTCTTATCGATAAAGGGGAACTCATGTTGGATAATCCTAATGCCCCTCAAAATAAAGCTCTTGACATCTTCAGGAAACCTTTCCCTAACCATGCCCCTACTAAAAATGAGGACATACCAACTGAATTTTGTCATGATGCCAACATGATCAATATGGTTTGTAATGGACATACCCATGAGGACCCAATCATTCCATCTACCTACTCCTCCACCACCTCACCTATTGAGGTGATGGGGTCACTATACCCTCCTTCAAAGACCTAAACCATAGAGGATCCTTTCTCCCTAGATACACATATAGAAGCATTGGAATAATTACATATTACCTCAACTAGCACATCTAAATAGATAAATGTTCTTGATCTGCCACCTCCACCAACTACCATATAAACTACCATAATATGGATTTCATCCCTAGAGGAGAAGTGGTTCACCAGCACTTCTAATGGAGGAGCTATATATCCCACTCCTACCTTCCTCAACTTAGGAGATCAAACAACCTATCGATAATATTCCTTAACCTATAAGTCTATCTATTGCATCCACTGCCCATGGATTAGGACCAATACACAAACCTTTTTCCACATTAGTATAAAAATTATAATTCTCCTTAAAACTAGACATGGATCGAACCAATTTTTGTAAATAGCTAGTGATTTCATCCATCAACAAACCTAAACCTTCTATCATGACTCTAACCAACCAATCCATCATCTATCCACCACCTCTTAAACCAATCTAAACCTCTAATAACCTCTCAACTTCTTAGTCAACCAAAACAACCACCACCCTACGAGCTAAACCTTTCAAAACTCTTGGTGCCTTCCCTAATTAGATTTTGGTTCACCCATCCATGAAAGTAGACTTAACTTCACCCAAGCCTGTACCCAAGTTTTAACACACACTAACAAAGAAGATGAAAACATTAAAAGGATGCATAACTAAGCCTTTACCTCCTTCCACCTTGCCCTCTATCTTAGGCCCTCACCCTTCCACTTTTCTTTAAAAGTAACCCCATTTTGACATGCCACCCACTACTATTGATTACACCAACATATTTATTATCCAAAACATCATTCCTTCCCATATTAAAACTAGTCAGACCACCAAACTCAGCCACCGCAACTACCCACATACCTAGGCCAAGACCATCCACCAGAACCACCTTACCCAAGCCATCTCCCACATAACCTATTACCACCCCCACACCCATCTCATCAACTAAAACCATGAGCCCAAAACCTTATTTACATCTAGTAGAATACTATAAAAAAATTATTCAAAGTTTAGTGTAGACCTCCTACCTTACATTACCTCCCATCAATCCTTTTGATCCTCTTGGTTCGAAGCCAACCTAGTTTAATGACCATAAAATTTGCTCCTATCATAGGACACCTAGGCATGATACAAATAATTTTAAAGCTCTCCAAGCCATTATCCACCAGCTCTATGATGAGGATGATATTTTAGGAGAAGATCTTCCATCTATTCCTCCATCATTACACCTAATAACTAGCCACCAACACATTCCTAATCACCCACTCTCACCTCAAAGTAATAGAGAATAGACCCAACCCCCC
Organism: Torreya grandis; assembly: GCA_037957365.1. Classification (NCBI taxonomy): domain Eukaryota; kingdom Viridiplantae; phylum Streptophyta; class Pinopsida; order Cupressales; family Taxaceae; genus Torreya; species Torreya grandis. Next base: position 981,725 of record JARHVA010004095.1, on the reverse strand, counting down.
ATCACACCTTCCCCCTCTTTCCATACCATTAATTTGGTCACATGATCACAACAAAAGGCTAAAGGAAAGGCTAAAGTGTCCATTCCGTGGACATACCCACCAACTCACCCTATCACAAACTAGATCAAGACCTCTACGTCTATAGCTAAGCCTAAAGTTACCATCTTAGGCACTTCAGAGGCTAATACTTTTAAATCCATAAAAAGGGTCATCCTTAAACAAATCCATCAAATCCCAACTAAATTAAGCCTTTATGAGCTCATTTCCAATTCACCCCACCATCATCAAGCCATGATCGAGGCTAAGTAGGCCATTGAAGTCAGACTAGGGGATTCATAACCTATAGAATCCTTTGTCAGCACTCTCTATCTCTCCACCCTTGTCACCATTAAGGACTCAGAGATACCTTTTATCCACCTTGAAGACCTTGATCCCCCTCTTTTTATTACAACCCACATCAACCAGACCTATATAAAATAGGTTATGATCAATGGAGGAGCTAGTATCAACATCATCTCTTCCCATCCCTATGAGTAACTCAAACTCAAACTCAAACTACCAAATAATGTCATGTCCAAAAATTTAGCCATCCTTATATCTTTTAACAACATTATAACCACTACCTTGGGAACCATCATCCTTCATATTTGTCTAGGACCTCACATGCTCCCCAAACTCTTCTATGTGGTTAAAGGTGAATTCTAGTATAATATTTTGGTAGGGAGAACTTGGATCTGGGCCATGAGATGTGTACCTTCCACCCTCCATCATTGTGTCAAGTTTGAACATGAAGAAAAGTTATTACCATATAAGCTAACCCTATCACTTTTGAACCATGTAATATGACCTACTGACCTAATGACATTCTTTTGCCTCTATCTAAAGCACTACAAACAACCACCATCAAGCCCTCACTCATAGGAGTTAAAGCCTTTACTTCTTCCTGTTCTACTGAGGCATCTACTAGCTCATCTATCCCCATAAACTAGATACCCATCACTAATCCTTTAAAACCTACCTTATAATACCTTACCCTTAGAAAATAATATCTCTTCAACCTTGATTCCCTCCTTACTCCTAAAGAATATGGCAAACTCAACCACCAACTAGATTATGATCCTAACATTAGAGCCATTACACCCTTGGGGCCTCTATGTTGTCAAACCCACTTTATCTATGGGGGAATTGACAAACCATGTAATGTTTCCACCACTCCCTCTCCACCTCAACCATTCACCTCCACCTTCTCTTATTTTGATAACCTAGACTTCGTCAAACTATACCTTCATACATGTGCTTGGAAGGGATTTAGTTTGGGATGATATGAGGATAGACCACACATACTAACCTCAATTGAGACCTAAAAGCCTCATGAGAAGCATGGCCTTGGCTTCATTCTACCTAATAAGAATAAATCCAAAAAAACTACCCCTGCCATTATTGAATAAGATACCCCTTCCTCACCAACATCCCCTCTACCTATGGGTGAGGATAAGGACATCATCCCACCTAAATTTTTTTCATCAACATGATTAACCTTGGTGCCCTAACTTATCAAAAGTAAGGGGCATCCATATCCATCTCTTTGACCCATCTTGAACTCATAGGATAAGACTCTCCTACCATTAACATTATTTAGTGTCAGGATGATGATGTTATTCTCACCTACCTTGGTACACTAGATTCATCAATCCACAAATATTTACCTCCAAAAACCTCAACCTTGTTGAATTAATCTACCATAAACATTGACATAAGCACCTTAAATAACCCTGATATCATTGAACTTGGCTAAATTCTCACTCCTGAGGAACTACATGACTCCTCAACCTTCTTATAAGACCGTAGTATTACATTCACCTAGTCATATACTAACATGCCTGATATTGACCTGACCATTACCACCAAAAAAATAATAACCAATCATGATTCCAAACTTATCAGATAGAAAATTTGCCAAATTCACCCTTGTATAGCCCTCATTATCAAATAAGAGCTTCAATACCTCCTTTTTGTTAACTTTATTCAACCCATCAATTATCCCCAACAGGTTTCAAACATCAATCCTATCACTAAATCCATAGGGGGACTATGTATCTATATGTAATTTTGTGACCTCAACCTTACCTACCCAAATGATGACTTTCCTCTACCTAACATTGACCAATTTATTGATCATATAACAAGCCATAAGATGTCTCTCATGGATGGATTCTCAAGTTATAGTAAAATTTTGATTGCCCCTAAAAATTAATACAAAACTATCTTTATCACCCCATGTGGGGATTTTTATTATATATTCATGCCCTTCAGTCTTAAGAATGTTGGCACAACCTACAAATGTTCCATGACCTATATTTTCCATGACCTTATCCATACAATTTTTGAATATTATGTGAATGAACTTCTCAAGAAGTCCAATCTTTGCAAAGACCATTTATCCATCCTCAGGATTATCTTTAAGTGAATTATCCACTATCACATCTACCTCAATACCAAAAAAATGTATTTTTTGGGTCTTGTCAGGCAAACTTCTTAGTTTCATCATTTCACTTTGAGGAATCACAGTTAATCTAGCCAATATCAAAGCCATCCTCAAGATACTACCTCCAACTAATCTTAAAAAGCTTCACAACTTGCAGGGGAAACTTCAATCCATTTGTCACTTTGTCTCCTAGATCTTTGATTAGTGTCAACCCTTCCACCACCTCTTAAAAAAGTATGTCTCTTTCAAGTGGAATATCGATTATCAAAAGACCTTTGTTGCACTTAAAGAGTACCTACTATCTTCACCTATCCTTACACTTCCCAAGGATGTCCAACCTTTTTACCTCTATATCTATACCATAGACCACTCCCTAGGGGTGATGTTTACCCATCTAGATGAATAATACAAGGAGCAATCCATCTATTACATTATTCACACACTTATCAAATATGAGACTCAGTATACACTTACCAGGAAGTTATGTTTGGCCCTAGTCTTCATGGCTATCAAACTTTGCCACTACCTTCTTAACCACAACTTTTGTCATAACTAATACCAACCAAATTAAAACATACACTACAAGCCATACCAAAACTAGTGTATGACTAAGTGCCTCATACTTTTAGTTGATTTTGACCTTGAGTTCCTCCCATAGAAATCAATCAAGAGGGAAGTAATTATTGACTAATTGGCTGAGGCACCCCTAACAAATAACTAACCTCCCCCTCTTGAATTTATATATGAGTCAATAACAAGTTTATCTCAAGTAGATTTTAATAATCATGTAACCATGTTTTTTAATGGTTCCAAATTTTAGTGTGGTGGAGGGGTTGGCATCATCCTTATCCCCCTTATAGATAAAACACTTCCATTATCATTTAAACTCAACTTTGAATGCACTAATAATTTGATTGAGTATGAAGCCATAGTAATAGGTCTCCAAACTACCTTTGCCTTAAGAGTAAGAATAATCAATATCTTTGGTCACTCCCAACTTATGGTCAACCAAGTCATTGGCATTTACCAGTGTAAGAATGAAATGATGAGACTATATAAAAAAACTAGTCACAAATCTCCTAGCCTCATTTGAGCACTACCATATTCAAACCAACCCATGATCCACTAACAATTTTGAAAATGCCATGGCTTCTCTTGCCTCTCAGATATCATTAACACCTTCAAACTCCAAACTATCAGTCATTATCCATCGCCTCACTGAACCTTCCTAAACCAAATCAGATGTGCCAACCATCTTTAGTGTGGAAGAGATTTTACCTAACCTTTGGTATCAATAAAATTTTTAATACCTTCAACTTGGTGTAATTCCCTCTATCCTCTCTAGGAATGCCCATCAAGCATTTATCTAGAGCACCTCTTATTATACCATTCTAGACAAAATTCTCTACAAACATGGTTTTGATGGCCTCCTATTCCATTGCCTTTGTATTTGAGAAGCCTCTCACACTATCAAAGAGACACATGAGGGTGTCTATGGGGACCACTTTAGTGGAATTTTTATGGCTAAAAACATCCTCCACCTAGGTTATTAATAGACCAACATTAACCAAGATTATTGTGATTATGTGAAAAAGTGTGTCAAGTGTCAACAACATGCTAATTTACGTCATGAACCTACCAATAGTCTTCATGTTTTTATAGAATTTTGGCCCTTTTCAAAATGGGGCCTAGACCTTATCAGTGAAATCAACCCCCACTCTTCACAATGATATCATTCTATCATTATCACAACTGAATATTTCACCAAATACGTAGAAATTATTCCCCTTGTCTCAACAAAAGTTAAAAATATTATCAAACTTATTACCCATCAAATCATCTACCATTTTGGTGTTCCCCATAATACCATCACCGATAATGGAAAATATTTCAAAAATAAACAAGTTCAAGGCCTTTATGACATATTTGGTATTAAACATAGCTTTTTGTCACCTTATCACCCACAAGTAAATGGACAAATTGAAGCTTCTATCAAAACCCTTAACAATATGCTTACCAAAATGGTTAATACTTTAGGTTGGGATTGGTACTTACATATCCCTTTTGTCTTATGGGCATATCACACTAGCACGGAAACTCCTACAAGTGTTACACAATTTTCACTCATGTTTGGAGCCAAGGTTGTATTGCCTATTGAAGTCCAAATACCTTCTATTTGCATATATTTACATGACCTTGTTTTAGAAAATGATTATCATCAAGAATGAATAAAATATGCCTATAAAAAACATCTAAAATTTTGATAATTCAACATTGGAGATATTTTCCTCAAATAAAATCAACATGTAACTAATATGGAAAAAAATAAAAGGGGAAAATTTTCTTTCAATTGTCTTGGACCCTACATCATTGCCCATAAGTATGGATCATGAGCTTATCATTTATCTTCTCTTGAAGGCAAACTAGAACTTGAGCCTCTTAATGATTCACACATGTGTCCCTTTTATTGTTAGGTAGGGATCACAATCATCATTTATCTAACTTAAGCTCAACCCTTGAAACCACATTCATTTTCCTCTTTTCAGGGGTAGCCAACTAAAATTGAATCATTTGATTATCTATTATAATTATAGCCTAATCTTAAACTATGGATACCATGACTCTATCCATGCCATTATTCTCATAGTGCTTCCCATCTCCTTGAGATCAGTTCTTATGATCGTTGTCACCTATACCTCTATTTCACCTACTAAACTTTCATGTCATCTTAGTTTTTCCCTCATAAAGGTAATCCATTGAGTATGTATGGGCAAGTCTAAGGGAAAGCAAATCAAATAAAAATAAAAGTAATATCAAATATCAAAAAATGAATCATGGGTCATTCTTAGCATTCAAAGACTTCTCCCTTGAAGGACAACTATTGAAAACTTATTCAAAATTACAAAACATAAGGTGGACTGCTCCCTTGAAGGACAAATATCAAAAGAATTTATACTAGGCACATAAACTTAGACCACTCCCTTGAAAGATGGTTGAGTAAACCATTTGGAAAAGCTATAAATTTCTTAAAAGCTTCTTGCATCGATCAACTTCCCTGACCCTCAAGTAAATAGAAAAAATAAAAGTAAAAGCAAGAGCAAAAGAATTTTGAAATCCACAATAAGCTTTCATAACAATAGTAATCTTGGAAAGCCACAATCAACTCTCTTTAGTAGACTTCCCACATCGATCAATTTACACTTTATATATGGACATAGACTTGTTTATACTACCTCTTTAGACACCTATAGAAAATGCATACTAGTCTCCCTAATGGTTCTAGTTTTACCCTATCTCCCTCCACATATCATATGCACGGGACTATGGGATTACTTGACACAATGTAATTTGGATCCCTATCTATCAACATAAACATGCTAATACAAAGCATTAGAAAGGCTTATTTTCACAAAGCCAATCCAAATTTGGGTTTTTGTGTCAGTCTTTACCAATGAGAAGGCATCTTGTTCACTTTCTTATCTTTTATTAGTTTATGTAGGCATGTCACTATGAGCATGAACAACAAACAACACATCAAAATCATGAACATCATGAACTATGCCAACAAACAATGACATCTATCTATCAATGAGTCAAACAAAAATTAAACATATCATAACAAACCATGAACACCAATCACATCATAAACCATAAGCATGCCATTACACAAACATGAGCATAAACCAAATAACTGAGACAAACATCAAGGCATATACAATTTTCCATTTTACCCATATAACTATCAATAAAAGCATAACATGTATCCATCCATAATATATATTATCATAACCATGAACATAATTAGAGCATCACATGCCTAGGATACTAAGTGAAACATCATAAACATGAACTAAAACCATAGGCCATAATCACAAACCACAAGCAACTATCATATATGACATCATAAACATCCATCATATACATCGAATCATCAAAGAATAATGCATGTTATGATATTTTAGGCTCTCTCAAAAACATATACATCTCACTACATCAACATGTAGGCCAACATCAAAATAACATATCTCAATATAATCATGGGCTTACACCACTACCACTGGCCCCATCTATGCATGCACCTATACCTAGTGGTGGTCTCCCTAGGACCCTTGCCTGTCCCACTGTAGAAGCCCACTAACCCAGAGTAGCTATCAAAAGCCCACTAGTTAAGCTCAATGTGTACTCTATATGCCTTATAGCCTAGGGAAGCTAGTCTAATACCATCACTTCATAGTATTTGAGCTCATTAATGGTAGTTAGATATCATGCTTAGGGAACTATGTCTGGTGGCCCATACTTATGCTATACCTACCCTAGTCCTCTATCTAAGTAGATCTCTCTAACCCATAATAGTGGCAAACTTCCCCTGTTATGCTTGAATTTGGTGTTGTAATATGGCCACCTATCCCTATAAAACCTATATCTAAGCCTAGGCCATAGCCAACACTGCCCCTACTTGTGCACTTTAGCTAGCTAGAGCTATAACCATCAATGCCACCCCTCTATCATCTCCACCCACATCTGCAGCTTCAAGATAGGTTGGTACCAAGCCATGTATCCATCTGTATACCCTGCATCATCTATAAGAGCCTTGAAAGAAGCTCTTCAAACCCACCATCTATAACTATCTGAATGGGCCAAGGCACCAATAGCTAATTCTTTAAGTCATACCTCCTATATTGTGGATGTGGACCCAATATACCCTATAACAAGTCAAATTGGCACTAGACTCAATCGAAGGGAATGAACTCAACCTCACCCTCTTAGTGGTCCACTATCCACCTATAACTCTATATAGTGAAGGTATCCCTCTTATAGCCTAGTTAGATAGAAAATTATAGGTATGATTTCTATATGATGTCCATATCTACCAATCCAGCTAGGGAAACCCTAAACCACTCAACATCAAGTGTTCCACCTCTATCCCTTGATGCAACATAGTCATCCCTCCACCTCATAAATCCCATAGAGAACTCTAGCTATGTGTACCCCATCCATAGTAATCCTATTAGCCCTAGAACCTAAATGTTCTCATAGGCCTAATAGTGCATAACCATTCCCACACTTATGCCATACCTCTTGAAGTGTTTGAATCCCCATAGATCTCTATAAATCTAGACTAGTAGAACTGGGACCTAACCATATAATATCCTCCCAAGCAATATTTCAATCAATTCAACTAATAATACATAGGGGAATCTCCCATTGTTAGAATATAGAAACCCAAAACAAGTAATTATGATCATTAGCATCATCATAAGTCTCATTTCTTTGAGAGCCCTCTCATATAGTGTTGTATAATTAAACCCTCCAAAGTGTTAGTGGACTTGGTCACTATCATCTCCATATAAGTACTCCACATACTCATCCCGCTCCTCTTGCTCAATTTGGTAGATCGCCTCATCATGTAGTGGGAGTTCAGTGATCTTATGGACATCTTTTAGGAGAATAGTCATTTCCTTGATCATTAACAAGAAGGTATGAGTAATAAGATCCCATCCCTTGATGAGTGATACTATCATGGATGTATCCCTAGGCATGTGTTGGTAGTTCCTCATCCCTCCTCACCCCATTGCCTTCATATGTGCCAATCACCAATAGTCATCCCCTCGATTAACATAAGGAATATCTATGGCACATAATCACACATCTATATCTATTATTGAGCCTACATGAAATCAAAAATCTTTTATTAGACCCAAACTAGTTTGGTCTAACCTATATTTTAAATGTACCCCTAACCCTAACATATTGGAGCTCACTTACCCCTTACACCCAGCCTAACTAACTAAATTTTAGGCCTAACCACTTATCTTAAACCATAAACATTAGAATCTAGGCCAAAACCATGCCTATGCCCTAAAAACCTTTAAAACCATACCTTATCTTGGCTAACCATTGACATTCATGTTGACCATCAATGGTTGGGGACCCCTATTTCTTAGGGTATTGATTGTTGATGGTCACCTATGGGTGTTCCATTATTGGAATTATTATAACCCCCACGACCCAAAACCATGACCAAACTTGAAATAAACTAACTTAAGTACCTTATCTAGCTAAAATTCCACCCATTTTCCCTACCCACCTTATCAATTTGACACTCTACCCATAACTTTGACTAAAACCTCTAAAAAACCCTACCTAGGGCATACTAACCAAAATAATAATATAATCAAATTACACTACCAATTTAAATGCACCCCTACCTCATTCCATGACCTCCTCCATAATTTGAGCCTATGAGCAAGATTTTGACTGTATCTTCATGTTCCCTACATCTTGGACCCATGTAATTATCTACATGCCTCTAGCTACTGAGCAACACCGACCTCAACAAATACCTTCCTCACAAAGCATTAAAATCACTTAGATATTTTTCGAATAATGCCCAATATTTAAAATGACAAATTAAATTTTTGTTTTTAGTTTTACCCCCCAAATTTTTAGGGTTTCCCCTAATCATCAGTAGTCAAGGTGACTGTCGATAGTCATATTTTGGGAACCCCTAATTGTTGATGGTCAATAAACCCTTTAAACCCCCAATTCCACTATTTACCTACAACCCCACACATCCTAACATAACTATACCATGATCTTGCTGACTTTAGAGGTGTCTTTGTCCCACAAACTTGACCACCTCATCACCTCACCATTGGTCTATTTTGGCCCATTTGGCATGCAATTTTGTGACACTTATCACTTGGTCATTTGGCCATAGTGACAACATTACCATGTTGACCCTTTTACATTTTACACCACTCACACATATTGACCCACTTGTGTCTCAATAGGAGCACTTCCTACCTTAGATACCTATGACACTTGACCCATTTGTGTTTTCCCTAGGAGCACTTCCTACCTTAAATACCCACTATATACACAAATATTTCTTAGGAGACTTACATTTATAATTGTTCCCAACCACCACACCTATAGGTAGTCACATGGTTAACTCATCCCTTTTTTTCTTAGCATCAACCCTTATTTTTACCAACATTGGAAACCTTTTCTATGCATGATCTTAGCTATCACACCTTTTATTGCATTATGTGTGCACATTTTCATCTTAAATGCCTAACCTCATGTCACCACCTAGTGACTCACAATCTACCACTTATCAAACTTGTACCTAATTTAGATTCACCTCATCAAATTTTGGTTTGATGAGGAACACCTCCTTCCACTCTTGAGGTATCCAGACCCATGACCCATACTCCATTTTAATTTTGTATCTCATTTATGCAAGCTGTATAAAAAAAGGGTAGAATGTAGACACCAAAAATCTGCACACCTATGATTTTGAATGTTAAATTATCCCTATAAGTACCCTTGGACCTAATTAGGACCAACTTTCACCTACTGGACCTAAACCAACCAATCTACAGTTAGTTGTACCTAACTAAACCTAGCCTTCAGGACCCTATCCCTAGGGACCCTGACCATCGATGATCAAGGTGACCATTGATGGTCAGCCTTGGGAAGCCCTAACCATTGATGGTTAGGATCCACTTTCTCACCAAAATCATGCAAGCTTTATCAATCCTTTTCTAAATATAACTTATCTAATTTGTGTTGCAAACCTTTTCATGCATAAATTATGTTTAGATGACCTACTTACAACTTCAATTCCACCTCTTTCTTCTACTTATAAGAGAGAGATCCTGGGAGGTCAAATCCATCTATAATAATTATTAGGAGCTCATGCATTCAAGATTTTTATTTTGTAGGTCAATCAGGTCAATTAACATCATCAATGTTATAAATCATTATTAGCCATCTTATTGAGAGCCAACTTGTCATCATCTCTCAACCAAACTTTAAAGTATCATTACTCTATTGAAATCTAGATAAATTCCACCAATAGGCTAACTACATCAACCACCCACCCAACTGACTTCTAGTAAGACAAGTAATTATTTATTACTATTTACATACTTTTATTCCATTTTGTAATCATGCTAACCCTTGTATAACTCCCAGAACTCATCTACAAAATCCTATCATCTTCTGTTGATCAAACCCAAAATTCCATAGTCAACCTCCAATGATTGGACCCAACCATTGATGGTTAGTCCTAACCACCAATGATTATCCAAACCATTGATGGTGACCTATGGCAGAAAGACTAGTAAGCTGATTTTACCCACCCACACCCAGCCAAATCCACTTTTTTGTGTTTCTAACCACTCATAGAACCCCTTATAATTTTTTTTAAGCATACCCCAACCTATTAACACTAGTATTAAATTTTTTATCAATAATTGGATCATTTATAGTCTATTTTTTTAGCAAGCTTTCTTGTATTCAATTTTAGTAACTTTTAATTATTGATGCAAGTAACTTATTTCTAGTTTATCAACTTGATTGTTTAAAATGTGTGGATTGACAACCCCTAAGGAATCTTTCACTTTCAAGATCTAGCTATTGCTAGGAAATCCACCCAACTATCTATCTAACAAAAAAAAATTATTTAGTGTTTTCTTATATGTAGGTATTCCTCCCAAGCTAAAGAGGAGCTCTCATAATTGTTTGGATTCAACGCACATACAAACAAATAAATTTTTCAACCATACATGTATTGAGTTTCTTTTTTCTCTTTATTTACAACTTAACTAAAAATTTACATGAAACACTTAGAAGTATTTTCTTATTTATTTATTATGTTTTACTTTTTGTTCTAGAATATATCATTTTCTTAGTTTGTTGTCTATTCTAGTTTATTTCACTATTTTCTCTAGGATTAGTTTTTTAGTTTGTGTGCTCTTTTACTTATGTGTTTGTCTCTCCCTCTTTTTCTTTGATCTATTTATTCTATTTCTAATCTTCTTTAGAATAAAACATTATAAGTAAGAAGAAAATATATTATCTAAATACATATATATTATAGAATCATATTTATATTCTTCAAGAGACTATCTAACTCATAGGTTTTCTTTATCAGATAGAATAGATTATAGTTTTTATCTTAACTGATTCATGATTTGATAAATGGATTTTTGATTATTATTATAATAAAAGAAGTTTTTTTGATAACTTATTGATTATTTTCCAAAATTTACAATAAAACCCCCCTCGCATATTTAGTATCTTAGATGAACCTTTAAAACCCCCTGATTAGAATTCTAAGATTCCAATTTGACCTTCATAATAATCAAAAGGGTTGATTTGTTAATAGTACAATTTCCATCATCAATACTATCCAATGTAAATTTCACTATCTTAGATGAAGATGAGATTATCAATGATCAAGAATCTAAAGAACCACTTGAAGGCATCTAAAATCTTCTCCTTGATGAGTGGGAAGAAGATAACCATGGATACGAATCCTACAAGACCATTAAGGAGGTAGGCCTAAGTCTATACTTTATGCATGAATAAGGATCCATTATTCCTCGTCTCACTATTTCAAGTAAACAACATGAAGGCATATAGAGTTTATTCTTTGATGGATCAAGTTCAAAGAATGGGAGTGAGGCAAGTGTTATGCTTATTTGCCCTTCTAATTAGAGCTATTATTCTACCTTAAGGTTTAAATTTACATGTACTTAAAACACTATAGAATATGAAGCCCTCATTAATGGGATATAATGGAAAAGGAGAAGAGGAATCAAGATATTTTAAGTGAAGGGAGATAGTGAACTAGTGGTATAGTAGGTGAGATGTATTAGTGCAGTAAAAAATTCACTTTTTAAGGCCTATAAGCACTTAGTTTGTGATCTCTTGGAGGAATTCATATCCTTTGACATCCATTACATACCTAGGGAGTCAAATCATCATGTAAATAGACTAGATACCATTGGTACATAATATGGCATAGATGATGTAGTTAAAGGAACCAAAGGGAAGTCACAAATCAAGGTGGTGTGTAGGCCATTAGTACCTAAAAATGAGGTGAGTTAGAAAGTTATTGAGAGTAATAGTTGAATTGCTTGCTTTTTCTAACAAGAAACAAAATGCTATCATAGGAACTAAGGTAGATTGTAGCATCATTTTGGTGATCAGATTGTGTATTTAAGGATAAATAAATTTCCTAAAGTTTTAGTGACATTGAGAGTATTTTCAATGAAGATGATCAATTGTTGAAGGATAAGGTGAGTATCTCCAAAGAGGAACATTATGAGATGGTGGATATTTTCAAAAATAAGTTACTTAAGTTAGGAAAAGTGTATACCAATGATGATAGATCTACCTTCATATCCTTATGTTAGGAGTTTGTAGATGTATTTACATGGTAATACCATGATTTGAAAGGGTTTGACCCTAGGTTTTCCCAACACACCATAGATTTTGAGGACAATTCAAAACTAGTAAAGAAGAAACAAAAACCAATCAACCCTAAATTTGAGGTGATTATGAGAAGGTAATTAACAAAATTGATTGAATCTAAGATCATATTACCTATTAAACACTCCTCATGGGTTGAAAATCTTGTGCCTATGTGGAAGAATAATGGGTAAATATGTTTATGTGTTAACTCTAGAGACCTCAAAAAGGTGTCATTGAGAGACCATTATCCCCTAACATCCAAGGATCAGATCCTTCAGAAGGTCTTAGGATCTTAGAGGTTTTATTTACTTGATGGATACTCTGGGTATAATAATATATTAGTGAGGGAATAAGATAGACATATAGTGTTAAAGGATGGCCTCTTAATTAACCCTAAGAGGGTTTAATTAATCTTAGCCTTATCCTTTCCCAATCACAAGAAAGGTTTGCAAATATTCCTTAGAAAGATTAACTTCATAAGGATATTCATTCTAGGATTTACAGATTTGGTAAAGACACTTAATCATATGCTCAAGAAGCATAAGGAGTTCTCATCGAGTAAAGAAGGAAAAATAAATTTTGAGTCCATCAAGTAGGCCATATCTCAAGCTCCCACCCTCCTTAACCCTAACTTTAATGAGAAATTTTTCATCTATGCATCTCCATAGCTGATGCCATTTCTTTTATGCTCATGCATCAAAATGATGAAGGAATAGAACAACCAATTGCTTTCTTAAGTCAAGCATTAGAAGTATATGAATAAAGATAAACATATGTTTAAAAACATGTCCTTGATGTTATTATATGGCTTAAAATTTTTATACACATGGTGTCTAACAACAAATTCATTGTAATGGTAGTGCACCAAAGCATAAAGGAGTTCATACTTAATAGAGACTTAAGTGAGAAGAGAGATGGATGGGTGATAAAATGTATGAAGTATGACATTGAAGTGAGAATTATGAAACTAATCAGTTGTACGAGGATATATGAACATCTTACAATAGATTTTAAATAATAATATGAGATGGTGTTGGTAGTCCATGACAGTCAGTAAGTAGTTTCAAACATGACCCCTCTCAGAGGGATCAATGATGTGGCAACGTTTTTCTATGTATATGAATGTGTTATGGGCTTAGATAGGAACAAAATAAGACTCTTTAGGCTAAAATACACTCCTTACATCTTGGTTGATGGATTGTTATTCAATAAGGATATAGGTTTTACATTTTTAAGGTGTGTTGAATCAAGCCAAGTTGATAAGTTACTAGAGTAGTTTCATGATGGGCCTATAGGTGGGAAATTTGTATCAAAAACCAAAACCTCTAAGATCATTAGAGTAGGCTAATTTTGGCCCAAATTTTTTAGATGCTCACATGCTTGTGTCAGGAAGTTTTCTAAGTGTGTCATGTTCACCAATAAATAAAGGTTAACTACCTTACCCTTACAACCCTCAAGTTAAACAAACCTTCATGAAATGGGTCTTAGACTTCATAAGCATGATCCATCCCTATTTCAGTGTTCAATATAAGTGTGTTTTAATAGCCACTGACTACTTTACAAGGTGGGTAGAGGTAGATGCACTCAAATAAGATAATGAGAACTCAATTTTGGAGTTTTATGATAGTATTATGACCAGGTTTGGTGTCCCTTCAACTATCATATCAAATAATTTATTGAAATTTAATAGTGCCAAATTATGTGAATGTGACCTTATTCATGTCATCTATCTCAAATCTTCCTCCAAATACTACCCACAAGGTAATGGTCTAGTAGAGTCCACCAACAAAAATTTGATAAGGATCATTAAGAGGATAATGGAGGATAGTCAAAGAGAATGGAACACAAATTTGAAGATTACCTTATAAGAAAATAGAGTAACACATAATAGGTCTAATATACACTCTCTTTACCTCTTTTTTTATGGTAGAGAGGATAAACTACCTATTTCCCTCAAACTCCTAGCCTTAGAACTTGCTTACCAACTTGAGTTCATGGAAGATGATGAAATGGAAGTAAAAATGAATGAGTTGAGAGAGTTATATTAAACAAGGGATAGTGGTATACATTCCATGTGGTATATTTCAAACTAATTCAATAAATCATTTGATATGAGAGATTCATCCAAGACCTTTCAAAATGGAGACATAGTGCTTAAGTGGGATGAAGACCATGCCAAGCCATGTAAACAATCAAAGTTTGATAGTCTTTAGAGTGGACATTATATCATCACCAACTAGAAGGAGAGAAATGATTTTAAATTATCCAATTTTAATGTTTAATAAATCCCTATCCCTATCATGGTATATTCTTCAATTTATAATAGTAGTTTTCATCATAGTCCTCTTGTACATAGTAGTTAGTATTTGTCTTTTCCCTCTAAGTGCCTCTGCACATGCTTAGTTATTTTTCACATTATATTTTTATTTAATTTTATGTGTGTGTTATATTTTATTATCAATTATTTTTTGTGTTTTTATTTCTCATTGAGTCTTAAAGTCTTCAAGGTGTTGAACAAAGTCAATGTGCAGTCAAATATCCATTTTCTAGTCATGAAGAACAAGTCAAGGCATTTTGAGTTCCCTTAACCATCAAGCTAGTCAAGCTAGCTAAGTCACCAAAAATGTTTACCACTTTCTAGTCATATACCTAGAAATGGGTCAACATAAGGTCTTAAATTCTTTATCCATCATTAGTCTCTATGGTTGCCATTCACCCTTGTGAGGCTAGGTTGTTCAAATAGTTCTCTATCTTTTCATACTATAACATTAATTGATGATCCTCCTTACCAATGTTTCAACATGTATCAAGTTTTTTCATCATATTTAAACATAAATAAAGGCCACTGGTTAGTTTTATGAAGATTTGAAATTCAAAAGTGCCATGGTGGAGGTGAGTTAAGAAGGTAGCCTAGTGAAGGTCCATGAACACCTCTGATCCTCCCAATCATGTAAGGTATGATCCATTTTCAAGATTGTGAAAACATTATGAGAGTGTTTTGGAGTCCACTTGAGGTATTTGATAGGTAATAAAGGTCTTTCATATGTGTTTATATGATGTCCATTTTCTATGTCTCTTGAAGATTATGAATATGTTATGTTAGGGTTCTAGATTGCACCCTAGTTGAGCAAGCGGATTGTTTAGGTCCTCTACTCTAATCTAGACCAACATGGGACTGATCCTAGGTTATGGGTATCCTAATAGTGGATCATACCTATTAATAAGGCTAGATTATTTATGGATCTATCACCTACACTAAACCTAAACTAGCACTTGCTTAAAAAAGGGAGAGAGAATTGATAAAACTTATAAAAGAACATAAAAAAGTGGTGATGAAAGAATGATTTGATCACTCCAACTCACATAAAACACATTATGAGACACTTTTCAGACCAAAGAATATCAATCTCACATAAATATTTAAGAACAAGGCATTAATCAGTTACTAGATTAGCAAGAGAGGGAAAATATCCGCTTTCAAGATAGATAATAAACTGTAAATAACACTTATAATGAGCTATGAGAAATATTAAATACTTCTTGAAGATGAGAAAAATCTAGACATGAACAAGAACATACATTCACTTAACTATAGTGCATGAATTCATAGAACACACTTCAATCTAGATTTTAAAATGATGGAATTCAATCTTTATTACATCAAAGAGGTGTCATAGTATAAATTTTGGTAGAGTCTAGTCATACCAAAAAGAGGGATAGGTGGTTTTTAAGGCTCTAGAAACCTACATTTATAAAAAAGGAGAGAAAGGGAACTATGCATTGTAAAAGGACCAACCACTTATGATGGATTAACAACAATTCAAAGATGTTACCGAGTTAGGATCTTATTAATAAGGCACAATTTCAAAAGCCTTGATAAAGAATTTAATGATCCATGACCATTATGAAACCATTAGTTATTTATCTCAGGACTTTCATACTACTCCTACCTAATCTACTTACAAGGATCATGTCTTGGAACTAGTTGAAAAGTGCCACATATGCATCAGGTTGCCAACTATACTTACATTATAAAAATGATTAATGATGATAAGTGAGACATAGGTCCACTATAGGTGAAAATAAATCTTAGACCATTGGTTTTCACATAGTCATAATATATATGAAAGTCTGAAAACTACCCAACTTTGCTTCACTATCATTGGTTCATCCTCAACTTCTATAGTAGACCCAAAGATCTATAAATGGATAATTAAGGGTAATGTTTGGTCTCTAAACTATGGCATTTATTCAACTCTATTTTGCCTCTAAGGTTAGCCCCTTTATATTTGATTTTCCTAGGTCAAAAATAGCCTCTTCAAATTTTGTCAAAAATGTCTTAAGATTTCTCTGACTTATTGGCTATCGATTTCCAAATCAGACTATATAAATCATGCTCAACTATATTTATGCTTATTAGTTCTATAGATACTTTAATTTATTGACTTTAACTCACTTCATTGATCTACCTATGTATGGATTCCCATGAGCCATTGATTTTTTTCCAAATGAATATAATTATGCCACTCATCCTTGACTCATTATATCTTTGGATTCAATAACCTCTTTGACTCATGTGCATCATTCAATCAAGATGTACAAGTTAATGTGCACCATTGATCCCCTAGTCCCACTTTCCTATTAGATATTTCAGTCCATCAAATCATTGGTATGATTGAGTGTAAGTCCTTAATTGAGCTTGGACCCATGTTTTTATTAGTGAATTCACTCCACTAGATCTTGGCTTGATTATCTCACACCATTGAATTATTTCCAACTTGTAGATCCTTAAAGGCTTTAACCTAGGAACCTTTTGAATTGGTTGACTTAGCATAGATCATTAAATCTTATGTGTCAGTATGAGCGTTCCCATAGACCATTATATCTCAACTAACTTTAAACCTTTTAAAGACCTTTTGAACCTAAATAGCTAATTACCTTGATTAAAATTGATGTTGACACTATTGTTTTACTACACAAGGCCATATTTGAAGATTTATATCTTGAGCTAGAAAGATTACACGATTTTGAAAACTTTTGTGGATGATCTTGGCATGTAAATCTACATTTTCACTTGATCCACTATTCACATGAGGATTCCTAATTGAGATACTAAATTCACAAGTTGGTTTTCCCACTTGCTCTTGCATGACCTCTTGGTGATGATCAAGCTTAAATGACTAAGTGTGGGAAACCTAGTAGAAATGCCTAGGATCCCAACTTTGCACATGTATAAATTTATTTTCAGTTTATTAGAGGACCTCATACTTGGTGCATAGCAACTTGGGATGAAGGTAAACAAACCCATGTGATCATTTTTTCCTAAGATTTCCATATGTATGAGATATAGGTTTGTGAAAATTGCTTATTCAAAATTTCTAACACCTAACCCAAAATGTAAAGATGCAAAAAATGAAGAGATAAATGAATCCTTTTCTTTCCCATACTCATTTCAAGTAGTCTTGACCTCTTTTATGGCCTCTACAACCTATAGAATTTTTCCTTGGAAGATGAAAAATTACACTTTATGTAGACTTAAAACATTTCAAAGGTTTGCATTTTGCATGATCTAATTGGGTCCACTTATTCCATCTAGAAATATAATAAAACTAAATTATTGGACCATTCTAATCTTAGGATCCTACTATTTCCATTGAATTCTTGGACTAGACACATTTTTAGTATATAAACCAAAATTGGTCAATATGTCCTAAAATTAATATTTTTGACCAAGTTGAGACTTAATTTTACCTTGATGGGTGACTAAACCATTATGCACACATTTAATAGACATAATGAGCTTCATCAAGCCATTACTAAATCATTTCATACATCATTGAACCCATTCTCACCATGGTTAATGCTTAAATCCTCTCTAATGGGCCTCACATGTGCTAATTTATGACTTTTCAACTTCCCTAATTCATAACATGGACTTCAAATCATCACCTAACTCCTAATTTCCCTCCATCATACATGTTAGTAATGATTTTTGGTCTAAAATAAGAGAAAATGTATGCAAATTATAGGATTCAAAGGTTTTCCAAATGGTACAGATCCATACAATACATATTGAATCCTAGGATCTATAAGGGGAAGTCAAACATGGAAAGCGAAGGAGAAAGTAGATTTTTTAAATACTTACAGATCTCAAAATTGACCCACCTTCTCATTGAGCTTAGTGTTAGGATTTAAAAACACTTTAATTTTGTGCTCAAATAGT
This sequence comes from Torreya grandis, assembly GCA_037957365.1. Taxonomy (NCBI): domain Eukaryota; kingdom Viridiplantae; phylum Streptophyta; class Pinopsida; order Cupressales; family Taxaceae; genus Torreya; species Torreya grandis. The sequence goes on along the minus strand of JARHVA010004095.1, from coordinate 962,748 downwards.
AAGAAGGAGAGAGAATGAAGACCCAAGCTCTTGGCTAGAGGAAGTTTACTTGGTCATCTTTCATTCATGGTAATTTGTTTCTATATTGGTCCCTAGATCTCTATGAGCATTCCTCAAGAGCTTAAGGGATCTAGACATCATCCATGTATGCAAAGGCCAAATGGAATATATGGGTTTTTATCATGTTTGGACAAACCAATGGTGGTTCCTATTTCCTTAGGTCTTGATTGAGCCTATCATGGAATATTGAGTGTCTAGTTCACATGTTTGATATTATGGAACCAATATAAACCTTGACTCTTAAGGTCTATAGTTTTTAAGAGGATTGGTAGTGAACAAAGTGTTGAGTGTTCTCACCAAAAGGAGTTGAAAATATTAAAGGATTGGTTCAGTGATTCAATCTTCCCCATATATTTTTCTCAAGTTTTATCTTCACATTATCCTCCTATCTTATTAGTTTATCTTCAAATAAAGGGCTAATATGCATATGAAGTTCACTATGTGGGAGCATTGTACATTGTTAAATGGTGCCTTTAGAACCTTCAAAGATAGTTAGGAGTATGAGATGGGGTGTTTAATTCATAATAGTCCATCATAATATCATTATGAGTAGGCTATTTAACTTCCACAATAGCCTCATAGGCCTAAAAACAAACCTCTTTGCCTCCAAGGCTCACACAGTCAGTTTAGCAAAGATGAAGGTTTCTTATCCAAGGTTATGTTTTTTCAGAGATTCCTAGGTTTCCTTTTTTGATTTCATATGCATTTGCCTAGTCTCTAAAGCACCATATTTTGATAGGTATATGTATTAGGGTCTTCAAAGTTCTTATAGTTTATCTTGGGTGGGTTTTCATGATTAATGTCATGTCATAATCATACCTTTTCCATTTCATGTTTTTTTTGCCATTACACTATGTTTCAACACTATCTTCATGTTCCAACCCCTAGATCACTCCACAATCATACTCATCCACCCATCTACCCTTCCCTCTAAGTTTTAAACATGTGAGATGATCCTATATACCCATTTTTACCCTTAAAATCCATAATATCATGGAATGTTTGATAGATATAGGTCATATACCCTATTGAAGTAGTAAAATGACCACCTACATGAAACCACCTTGGGCATACTAAGTGAGAACCTCAAAGGTCATTATGTGCAGACCACTTATGGGTATAGTAATTTGTATGATCTAGATAATAGACACCTAGAGAGATAGAGGAGAATGTGAGAGAATATGACTAGAGGTTTTAAATGGATCAAAACACTTTACTCCCTTAGAAACTCATCTCATAGACCCTTGTAGATAGTCAACATATGTGAGTGAATGCCTATAACATTGTTGATACATATGAGGAACCACATCTTATTTGTGGTAAGAGGAAACATTAATAGAAGGAGAGGTAAGGTTCACACTAAGGAAGAGGAAAAATCTTAGTGATCACTCCATCTAAAAGGCAAAATGATATCAGACTTGAAGATAAATAGGTCTAACTAAGCATAGACCATAAGCTTAAAAAGGGGAAGATATGAAAAAAAAAGATGTTATAAATTACTATTTGAGAGTGTATCTATCCCTAAGACATATGATTTATATCCTATCACCATGATCATTTCAATAAACAAAGGACAAAGGATCTCATAAACCTCATGCTAATAACTACTCTGAGTTGTAGGCAACCTACAACTAGTTAGGAAAATATGGTTGTTTGAAGTCTTTGTAGGCATGTCCAGGACTTTAAAATTAGTATGAATGATCATTATGAGTTTTTAAAGTCACCCATGTTTCAATTTAGGTCAGAAAAATAGTAGGTATACCCATTTTTTTGTCTCAAACCTAGCCTAGTTTGTCATAATTAATTATCAGGCTAGGTGAGTCAATTAATATTTTAAAGGGCTTAAAAGCATACTAGAGTCGACTAGTGGTTCTAAAATAGTGTAATATGGTAGTGAAGGCCTTGATATAACTTCTAATGGAAGTGATACCCTAGGTTATAGTTAGATGACCTTGAGGGTAGGCTAAAGTAGACATGCATTAAGTCTAGTCTTAAACCCTAATACCATCTTGAAGAATCCCCAAGTCCATCTAATAAGGTTGATGTCCATGAAGGATGTGTAAGCATGTTTCAATCCCAAATAATATTATTTCAATTCAAGGTAACCAAAGAAATTTTAGTTACCCTATGGACTAAAAATCCCTGAAGGAATGATAGACATTGAGGGGCTAACTTTTATGAATGATCTTTAAGAAGTTAACTTGTTCAAATTGGATAATAGAGAACCTCAATGTCACCTTTAAATTCTCCTCTCTCTACACACCCTCTACAGGACCCCAAACTATTTATGGAGGATAAAGGGGCCAATGAACTATAGGTTATTGGCTATTGGTCTTGGCTTGGATGTTTGTATGCTATGAACCATTGTTAAGATGGTGAATATCCCAAACCTTATTAAACCCTAAAAAATACTTTATGGTTGATTATTAATCCAAAACAAATACAAATGGAGTTAGTTTACCTTATAATTATCTCTATGGGGTTTCCTCAAGTCTTCTAGGCATCATATTAACCTACTAGTTGGCATGTGAAGGGGTCAAACTATATAAAATAGGCACGATAAGAGTAGTTTGAGCCTAAGAATAGATAAATAGGGAGTATTTGTGTGTATCATGGGTTTAAAGAGAGGTAATGGCTCTTAAAAATTTTGAACAACACTCTAGTAATCAGTTTTAGAGACCTTCATGATTGGTTATATAAGAAGATAGACATAGATGTTGGGATAGATGGTTGTGTGCATTCAATAGAAGCCAGATGGCCTAATCAAGACATTATTGATTTTTCATGAGACATATAAGGTGACATTAATATTAAATACAATGTATAAGTACATCAAAACCTAGGGTTAGGACCAAATCTCAAGATTCATGTATGAAGGTAGACTAGTCCAACACCTTCATTAGAGTAGTGCCACTAGAAGGTGGAACAAAGAACCAATTGAGAAGAAAGAACACTTAAAACTTTCATGGGAGAGATAATAATTTTTAAGGACCTTTTGATCACTTTGAGTTCTAGGAGAATCCGTATAGTTGGTTATTTTAGTCTATAGACATAATAACACTATCCAAGAGGCATGTTTCTCACATGATGAGAATTTCCAAATGCTCAAAATTGTACAAATAATTTTTATGGGGAGCCAATAAATTCAATAGAGGTAGAGGAGTCTATAAACATGCATCTAGTGTAATTGGTTTAGAGATTTGGTCCCTAACCTCTATAAACCATTAATAAGAGTCCCAAGTACTCTTAAACCCCTATAAAACGATAATGAAGACTCAAATAGGGATATGTTATGATAAGTTCATAAAAAAAATCAGAAACCATTGTTTAAACACCTATAACATGTTATCAACTTAGAGGAGGCAATGTCCATGGAACCTGATTGTATAGAGACTGTATAGACACATGCAAAAAATGTAAATTTGTAGATTTTAAAGTGGAAAATGTGGTCAAAAACATAAAAAATGGTTATAAACCATGTGGAATTTTATTTAAATAATTATTTTACCCTTCGAAGGATAAAAAATTTCATATATCTACTTATAGGTATCTATGCTAACTTCTCTTATGTGGTCAGTCTATGGAGCTAGTCTAAGTGGCCTAGTCATGTAAGGTAGATGAGTTTGTAGATGGATGATGATTGAATGGTATAAATTACAATAATAAGGTTAATATAATAGTAATATAAGTATTTTTATATTATGTGAGAATCTGGTTTATCTATCCTAGTCAATTAAATAGTGAATATGTATAAAGATGAAGAACTTATAGGTGAGGCCTATTTGATCACCAAGTAGGTCTTGATGGGAATATAATGAAATTATGAGGATAATTACCCACAATTTTTACCTTTTAACTATATATTTATGAGATAAAATTCCATATTGAAGATGATTATGAAGGAATGGAGATATTTTTAATGTCAAATCAACATACACATTGAACAGGAGGTTGTTCAACACCTCTTAAGGCCTAGTGACACCCCATATGCACTTTATAACTATAATTGGAGGGGTAATAGTATATTTTGGACATGTTAATTATTTTCATAAATTTAAAAAAATAATTTATATCATCCACACCTCACCTTAATGCCAAAATAGAGTCATTAAAAATTTGTCAACACATGGAAGGAATTATTATGACTATTGTAATTGTCATATGACTATCTTAGTCTCATTCATGACCTCTCCTATTATTTTATCCTTATTTATTATCTCATTAAAATTATATATAAGGATACATTAAGATATTTTTTCTCATCCCTCGGTTGGGTGTAGCAAAGCTCTACCAATAATTATACCTTGTACCTTTGAATCAATAGAAGAATAGTTGAAGATTTCTTGTTTGAATGTTAGTGTGTATTGTGAAATTTTATTTATAGAATGTATGAGTTTCATTATCTTATGTAGGTCATTTCATGCACATTATTTCATGTTATCAGTATATGCAAGTTATGTGAAGTATTGATAAGTGGGAGTGTTCCTGAAGTGTTGATGGGCTAATAGTGTTTTGGAACACCTAACTTATTAGCCTTCAAGTTACATAGCTTCCACTTGATATTCACATTATATATTCATGCCTAGAACTTTGTTGATAAGTTTTATCATTTTTTAGTTTTCACTAGGTTCATAAATGTGTGTAAAGGACAAACCAAGAGAGGATATTTAAGTATTGGTGAATCACCACTGTCAGTTTAGGTTTCCTTATAAGTTTCATATTTATTCCTTTCCATCCCAATACAATTAGGTATTTTAGAGAGAAATAAAGTGATAAATTATGGTAACTAGCCCCATAAGCTATAGGTTTAGCCTAGACTATAGGTAACCCATAACCTATAGGTTAATCCCATGTTAATCTAAGTTTGAGGAGGGTTTGAAAAGTCTTCTTAAAGAAGGTGAAACTTGGGTAGATAAAAATAACTTGAAGGAGAAATCCACTTTTGTGTATGTATAAAAGCTATCTCTTATGAGATACCTTGAAATTATTAAAAGGTCCTTTAATTTATCACCTAGTAGTGCCTTCAGGGTCAAGTAAAATTCCACTCGTGTGCATATTGAAGGTGTCTCTTATGAGATACCTTCAACATTCCATTTAATATATGAAAAAAACCTTAAAAATATCTCTTAGGAGATTCCTTAAAGTGACATATAATTCCTTGAAGGTATAGAAACACCCTTGAGAGTAATTATTATTCAATACAAAATGATGCAATGAAGGATCTACTTTATCAACTCTCTCTTGATGATCTTATGAGGTTTATAATTTTGATGGGTTTCACATTAAATCTTATAATTAAGATACTTTGACTCCTTTATAATATCTATAAAATTTATTATACATAAAAATCAATGTATTAATAACTACCTTATTTAATTAAAACACCTATTTACTCATTGAATCCTTTGTACACCACAATAACAGTGGGCAAGTTCAACCTTGAGGTATCTACTAGGAGATTCTTTTAAGGGCCTTGTAATACCTTAATGGGTGACTTGAATTTATCTCCATGAGGGTAACATCAAGGTATCTCCAAGGAAATAACTTCAAGGAGAAATCCACTCTTGTGCATATTTGAAAGGTATCTCTTAGGGAAGTTTTCTCATCATCAAATTTGTATCTAGAAGTTCCCTTTTGAAAAGTTTCACTCTAGGAAGTTTCCCATCATGAGATTTCACGTCAAGAATAGGAATGAGAATGGTCTAGATTCTATGTTGACTAGGGAGGTAGAATATCTATAGACATGAATTAAAAATGCATCCCTAAGCATAGTCAAGGGCATAGGTGATCATAGTCGTACCTCCCTCACAATAGTTGGTACTATTACTAAGCCCAAGCTCAGGGTTGCATCCTTTTGACACCATTTTAAAAAAAATCTAACTTTTAAAAATTGTAATAAAATTAATTAATTTCTTATAATAGGTAAAATTGTTAAACTATATTGAGGTGGAAAGTGCATGTGCATAGGAGGACCTAAAATGTGTGTTCTTATGTATGGTTTATCAACATCAATACACACTCTCCCAATAGTTTACATCTTCATGTTCATAGAATAATATTCTTTATTCTTCACCTCTCTTGATTTTATATATGTTCATCAGAAAAAAATTAGAAAGCACATGGATTTGGCCTAGAAAGGTGTGTATGAAGGGGTTTGCTAAAATAATAAGGTATAGTTTTGAACCCTCACATCTCAATGATACTAATCATTCATCTATTGGTGGTGATAAAAGTCATGGAAAATTAGAGGAGAGGAGAAGAGTTTGATGTAGGGAATAAGTAGATCCATTTCATATTGTTCTTATATTTGAATCCATTATAGCATGTTGATAGCCTCTTGTAACAATCCAAGCTAGCCTAAACTAAGCCAAACCAAGCCAAGCCATGGGAAACATAGTCATGCTGATTTTGGTGTTATTTTAGGTATTTTTGGTGTGGTCAATTATGTGTCACTATGTCAACCTTATCCAATATTTTGGAGAATATAAAATTATATGCCTCAATGAGAATAAAAATAATTAAAAGACCTAAACCAATCCCTCTTCATGTGGTGGTTTGGGAACAACAACATAGGTTTGATTCATATATAAATTTGTGGGAATTTAATACTAACATAATGACAATGGGAAAGTTTTGGGAATTAATCTCCCTATAATGAATCTCTAAGGAGGTTTCCCCAATGGCTTGATGAATATTGATAGCGTGTCTTACTTGCATGTATCTAGTAATAGTCTTTTAGGAAAAATCCCAAAGTATCTTTGTAAATGGTTTCCCTTTCTTGTGAAATTATATCTCTCTAAAAACCATTTCACATGACCCATTACCAACTAACTCATTAATAAAACCTATCTTAATATCCTTCATCTCAATCATAACCAACTTAGTGGCTCGATCCTATGGGAATTAACACATCTTGAGCACCTAATGACCTCAATTTTGTAGATAATCTACTTACAGGGAAAATACATTGGGTTATTGAGTAAATCTATTAAGTGGACCTTTAATAGCACCAAAATTTTATATAATAACTTGATAAGGGGAACTTATACAAAACAATCATTGTATTAATAACTACCTTAATTTATTAAAACACATATTTACTCATTGAATCCCTTATACACCTCAATAACATTGGGAAAGTTCAACCATGAGGTATCCATTAGGATATTCCTTCAAGGGCCTTATAATACCTTCATGTGTAACTTGAAGGTATCTCCTAAGAGATACCTTGAAGATATTGCAAACCTCAAATAACACTAGGCAAGTTCAACCTTGAGGTATCCACTAGGAGATTCCTTTAAAGGCCTTGTAATACCTTCATGGGTAACTTTAAGGTATCTCATAGGAGATACCTTAAATATATTATAAGGATATTCAAGGTAAAGGAAAATTCCACTCATACAACATGGTAATTATTTAAATCTAAAACTATTAAACTAACCTCATTCCATACACATCAAAGAATGGGTTATCTAACTTACTCAAATCTCTTAGATTCTTTGCATTAAAAACATTCATGTTGGAAACTGTATCTATAGAAGAGTTCCCTATACGAATTTTCATGTTGGAAGATTTATATCTACATATTTTGTTATGAAATGTTTCTCATCCATGACTTTCATATCAGAAGAATTATTTCAAAAAGTTTGGTCCACAAAATATTTACTTCAGTAATTTCCTTTTGGAAATTTTGTGGTAGCAAATATTACTTTGGTAGGATTTTCAAATGGCATCTTTCTTCATAGTCTTAGTCTTTGAGAGCTTTTATATCAAGAACTTTTTATTTGGAAACATTCTATTTGGGTTATATCTTTGGAGGATTTTATGTTAGGAATTTACACACCAAAAAAATTCCATCAAAATTTTGCATTTTTGAGACTTTCCATCGAAAGGATACTTTTCATAAACTTTTGTTTTGGAAAATTTGAAATTAAATCCTTCAAAAATGCCTTTTATTGTTCAAAGTCTTTAGACCATTCTGAGTTATCAATCAAGGAATCCACCAAGTACACTAATACTATGTTTGATTCTATTATTCTCAATGACCAGTATGCTAAACTATTTAGATCCACAAGATGCCATTGATGTAGTTGAGGTTGATTTCCTTTCAAGTGATGGCATGCATAGACCAATTTTAGGATCTCTTCTTCACTAACAAGGTGATGAGGGATGCCTTCTTGCACCATTTGAATCACAAAACCACTATGGTGGGAGATGCATTCTAGAGGTAATTATTTTTACTAGTTGCATATCCTACCTATGATTTTCACAAGGTGTTAGGATGGAATTAGAACAATTCAATTAACAAAACATTGAGAAAGTGTCTTATCACTGATGAAATTATCATCCCAAAGGAGAAGAACCTAGTACCAATCACTAAGTTTAGTATGGGGGTTCACTTTGGGATCTCTATAGAACTAATCTCCACTATAGGGCATGATTTGAAGGTATGTGGTTTAAACAACTAAGTGATGGAATAGTGGGTGAAGCCAGTGGGTTGTTTAACCAATTTTGTGGGAAGATGTGTGGTTTATTAAAAAAAAAATCACTAAGTGAGTTAGATGGTCAAAAGATTAATCTATGGTTTGTATGTCTCAAAGAAACTTCAAAAAAATGGAAGGGTAAGTTAGATAATGATAATATGTCTTTGAATAAAATCTTCTTAGTATATCTCTTTAGTGGTTAAGTCTCTCAATTACCAATTTTTGATGTTTGAAATTGTTACACACTTACAAACAAACATGGTTGGAGGTCTGGGTAATTAGATACAAGGTATTTCTGGGTCTTAACTGAGGGTTTCTCTTTTAAAGGATGCCATTGCATACCTTTATACTAGAGGTAACAACTTAGATCAATAAGTTATCTAAATTAGATATTGATTATTCATAAAATATTGTATCAACTAAGACACATATACGCACTTTAAAATAATGATTCAACCTTTACTAGCTATACAAATCAATGTACACATCAATCCTATATATATATATATATATATATATATATATATATATATATGTAAGATTAATCATTCATAAAAATAATATTCAAATTCATCCATATAAATTACACACATCATAATTATTAAATTAATTATAAACTAAAGAAAATTCAAATTCATGAAAATAGAAAGGGAAGAACACAGAAAAAACACAATTGCATGACAATCAAGATTTTTGAATTCTTACTATATTAAATTTATAAATTTGAACCTTTGAAATATGGATAAAAATCATATATATAGATATTTAGGAAGGGGTCACCTCATCCTCCATGACTAGAACATTTTATTTACATATCGATAGACCATAAGATAAGTCTGAGTTGCATAACAATCCATTACAAATATCCTAGCCATGCAATGTATGCATGCTACTCAAATTTTCATTTTAATTATAGTATATAAATTAAACTAAGACTTTACTATTTGGGTAAATTTTTTACATGAAAAATATTACAAAATTAGTCAATCTAAATTAGCTATTACTTTACTTATCTTAAGACTGTTGTAGGAACTAGAGTAGTGTTTCACTAAATTTTATCTATTTTAAGTCTAAAGGAAAATGTAAAGAAGGATAGGGATAAGTTATTAGAATGAACCTATATTTCATTTTTTCATTGTATCTAGACATTTTGATCACTCCTATTTGGCTAGGGAGGACTACCTATAAATAAGAAAACACTACCACAAGATGTTTGTTAGCAGATAAATGAGTGGGTTGCCAAGCTACACATTTATTCTAGGAAGTGTAAAATTTCCTTAGAGATTACAATACACTTTTGAGAGGTAAAATAATAATAAACAACTAAAAGAGATGTTAAGAGAGAGTGAAAAAGAGATAAGATTACCATTATTAACAAGAGGCTAGGGAATTCATAGTCATTGACATCGATAGGAGTATGACTGATATCAGTTATACTATCAAGGTTAGTAGTGAGATGACTGATGTTAGTTAGACTATTGAGGTCAATAGTGAGGTGATCAACGTCGGTTAGGCTACCGAGATTGATAGGGGAAATAATTATCTAGGAGCTTGCAAAAGGCTTTCTCAGGTCTAGGAAATGGCTTGAATTAGGTCAAGGAGGTTTAGAGAGTTATGAAAGTGAGATTATGGATTAGTTAAGTCTGGTCAAAGGTTTGGTATGTCAGGTAAAGGGGTAGTAAGCAAGGAAGCTTTGTAACTCTGTCACAAGGTATGGTTAAAAGTACATAAAGCAATGCAAAGTAGATATGAGGAAATAGAAAAATAAATATTTAAACAACCTATAGTATCAGTGATGTACTTAGATATGGTGGTCATTGAATGATAAGTACCAAGTCGATGGTTCTTATCAGGGAGTCTCAACCTAAATGCCTACATAGAGAGAATAAGCAAGTGTTGTTGGTCCTCAAGAGCTTAGATACTAATTTCAATTGACTTATGTAGGGTGATTATAAGCTTGAATGTCAAAAAATAGAATGACAAGAGCTTGAATAAGAGTAATAATTGATTTTCTTAATTTATACTGAGCTGAACTATAGGTTGGAATTTGGCCTATATTACTGACATCAGTGATCCCATTGACATCGACTATGGGTTGACTAACATCGATAGCCCTAGAATAGGTAAACCTTTATATTTTTGGCCTATTTTATATTTTTGTGCATGCCATGTGTGACACCTATTATAAAATGGTAGAAATAAGAGGTTAGGAAGGAAGTAGTTGTTTAGGAATTTAGTTTGGAAGTGGGAATAAGTCTTGGGTAATTAGGATGAGTGGACCAGGTCTTGAGGTGACTCATTAGGGGAGAATTACTCGTAGGGTGAGGTGGCCAGGTAAGGTGGAAATAGGATTTTTTAATTAATTTAATTAGGTATTTTAAATTAATTAAATGTGTGAGGGGTAAAAGTATGGTTTAAAAAGATTAATTGTTATTATTAAAATGGGTTTAGGGGGGTTTTGACATAGGGAGTTACACATGTGTGTGTGACATAATTTTGGTGTCTATATTTTCCATTTTTTGTCTTTTAATTTTTACTAACATGTTACAAGAAAAAAAATAGGAGTTAGATTCTCTAAGTATTGGATGAGGTATCCCCCCTTAAAATGGGAATCAATAGAGGAGAAACTAAAATCAGGTACCAATCTGATAAAAAGGTAATTGGGTGACTGCAGGAGAATTGAGAATCACTCTATATTTTTATACCATAATGAGCTATAGTTGACAAAGTCATGAATAGGAAAGGTTAAGGAGGACTCGAATAGAAGTAACTAAAGCACATCATGTAAGTGATAGCTGATAGGTCAAATCAATTAAAGTTGTAACTTTAATGGTCAATGTGTCCCTAGTATATAAGGTAGGAAGTGCCCTTAGAAAAAAAAAGGGTTTAAGGTGATAGTATGGGCTTGGTTTCTATCCACAACACCTAAAGTACATATGTGTGCATAATAGCCAACTATAGAAAAATAACCCAAGTGGTCAGGACAAATAATGCAAGGGTTATGTAAAAGGGTTAATGAGTGAGGAAATATTCATGATATCCAAGAAAAGTCATTGAGCTTAAATATTTAATTAATATTTAATGTCAATTTTTTATGGTTAGGGGAGATATATGTGATCTCTAGTTGCCCAGTGTATGGGTGAGGTTTGAAAAGCTAGGGATTTTATGCTGGAAAATAGTATTGGAATGGTGATGACATTGGTTAGATGTGCCAATATCAGTAATATAAAGTGTCAAAATTTCTATAAATAGGGTAATTTTGATGATTTTGGTAGGCATAAGTATCAACATCAATAGGTTAGGTCAAGAATACCAATGTTGGTGGCTAACCAAACCTAACAAAAAGGGTTTTGGTGGCCAACAAAACTCATTTGTAACTTTGTGATTGGAGAGAATAAATAGAGTTTGAGAGTGATTTGAGATGGAAGGTCAAGGAGGGGACCTAGTGGGAGGTGCATGACAATAGGATTTAGTGGTACCATCCAAGAGGAGATGGAGAGATAAGGTAAGAGCCTACACTAGTTTGACTTGGTATTTTCAATTTTTAGGCTAAATGAGAGGTGGGGTTGTATAAAATATGAGTGGATGGGTAGGAAATAGTGTAGACACTAAAATCATGTCTATCCCTTGGTCATCCTCCCCCTTGGTCTCCTTGATCCACCTCTTAAACATTCCTAACCCACACACTTATTAATTTAAAATAAATTAACTATTTTAAATTAATAATCCCCCTTGACACATCACCCATGCCACCTCACCCCTCCTTGGATACCTCTCCTTGGATGCCTCCCTCACCCCATGCCAAATCTTAATTACTTAAACCCCATTTCCTTCCTCCCATTAACCTCTTGCGCTCATTTAATCTACCTTGGACCATTTTTCCAATGGCAATCAACCCTGGCAGTTGTAAGAATGGGCAGAAGGCTAAAAATAGCCTCTTTTCCCATTCTTCAGCCATCAACATCAGTTAGTATTCAGCCAACATCAATGGTTTCACCGACATCGATTCCTTTAAGACTACATTTCTACTTCTATTCCTGGCCCCCGCGAACGTGAATTCTCTTGCTCCAGGTTTCAAGCTCTCTCACTCTTCAACTTCTTGCAGGCATCAACATTTTAACAGCACTCTCCAGGCATAGAGGTTGTGCACCAGTCATTCCACACCAGACTGAAGGTTACACAACATCTCCAGCATCAGGCACAATGAAAATATACCTCTTACACCTCTGCCTCTCCACCTACAGCTAAGTATTTCTACTAGTTTACATTTCAGTGTCCTTTTAAATACATTAGCAATCAGTCCATTGTCCATTTCCAAGCATTCTTGACACAACCCAGTCTATTCTCCCCAGAGAGGCTCAGAAGCCTTCTCTCACCCTTATCTCCCTTTTTCCCCTATCCTCCATCTAATCTCTCATTCAGCTCATACTTTCTGCCCTGTAAACCTAGCACAAGCCACTAAAACTCCCGCAGACAGCCCAAGCCATTTTATTGACCACAGAACAGACCTGAAACTCATCCAAAGCCTTATTGCCCTGATCAACACTGGCCACCAAGCCCATTTCCCAAACTAACATCGGTAGACTAACCAATGCTGACAGAATTGACTAACTGATGCTGACAAAACCACCGACATCAGTGATTATGGAAGACAGATTGTTGCATATAGGTACGCATTTATTTCTATTTCTTTTGTTTAGTCTTTTATCATTTCTTTTTCTAGCAACATTCTACTTTTTTATCAATCAGTGGACTGTCACTCTTCCAGGAAGTCTTCACACTTCTAGGATCAAACATTGCTTGGCAGTCCACTACCTACCTTCTAACAGTTTTCTTATTTAAGTCTCTCATTTGTAGGTGTCATCCTCCATAGCCAAAGAGGAGTCCCTTCAATGTTTGGATATGGTATGCAAAACCTCATCCCCGTATCATTTAACCCTTGACCATTTATCTTAGTTTCTTACTTCCTTTGAATGTAGAAAAGCAAAAAATAGTTTGAAACATTCTGGCACGCTCGGTGGGATCCTAGGAGTTTTCTTTGGGTTCATCCTTTTCTTTTAAAAGCAAACTTTTCATATAGGTGCATTAGGTCTCTTCTTGCATTTTGTTTCCTCTATCTCTTCCAAAAGACACCATCAGCAAAGTTAAAAAGAATCCTTCTTTTTCTTTATTTTCTACATCTTAGAGTAGTAAATTCATACTCTTCAACCTTTTCTCCACTTGTCTGCATCTGAACACACATTTCAATTTGGGCTTAAAAATCTTTTGCATTTCATTTCTGCTTGCTTGCATTTTTAGCTCACCTAGTAACTTAAAACCGCATTATGAATTGATCGTAGTGCACTTATGTTACACATCCAGACCACTTTCACAATCTAAAACATCTAAACATACTTGAGACAAGGTCCGACTAGGATTTCATCACCTAGCAGATACCTTACCCTTCCCAGTAATCCTACTTGGACTTCACTACCAAGGGGAGAGCCCACTCTATTCTCTGGCAGAGTATAAACTCTAGGGGAAGTATATACTAGCTAAGCGACCTAGCTTATCTCTAGGCTTGTGAAGTGAGGGGAGCTTCCTCCTTAGCACCAGGCCACATACGGAACCTAACATAGACTCTTGAGCACCAAAACTAACCTGAAACCAACCTTAGACTACTTCTTCTAGGACTCATTCTAAAATCCAACTTTCCAAACACACTCTAAGGCATAAGCCAACAAGACTCTAATAATTTATTCTTAGGAATTTAACGTTTAGGGTCTGCTTGTCTTCATCTTCTTTTCTATTCTTATCTGGTTGTTTGAGCTAGTAAGGACGTATTATCTTTCCTTGAATGGTTTTGACATGTAGTCAAACCAAGACTCTTATTGACCACATGAGGCAACAACCACTCCCACCTTCGCCTTCCATAACCAGTCCTCTAATGGAGTATCATTCAAAGACCGAATGAACTCCTACCCAACTGACCTCGACTCAGTCCCCCATTATCTCTGAAGGGTACCAAGACTTTGAAAGGTTCCTTGACCTCAATGCCAAGGCCCTTCAACACTATCTCGCATGAAGTTGAATGCGAGACTCTTTAGGTAACCCAATTTATGGGATGCCAACCTCCTTAGTCGAGACAACAGTCATATCAACAGCGTCTGTAATCCAGCCCATAGACACCCAGGCTATCACCTTGACTAATAACCAGACCATGACTAATCTTCTAAGTGTGGCTTCTCCTTCTATCTTTGGGCCCACTTCCATTGGGGTTTTGGCCCCCCATCAACCACAGACTATTCAACAAAGCTCTACCCCTTTCCAAAATCTAGTTGTCTCCATCCCGCCTACTCTTGCCCCCATCAACACTAGGGTGGCTACTCATCCTTTGGCTAGTGTTGCCACAATCCACCACCTCTGGAAACATCAAGCCTAGTCGTGCCTTCTACCTTCATGATGCAACTTCCCTTGGCCTCCACTTTTATCCCTATGACCAGTCATCAGTATGTTGCATCTATACAAGCACAACCAACCACATCATACACCCCTTTTAGCACCTTCCAAGCACCTTACAACCTAGGGGGCACCCACCCACAAATCCATCAGTTGATCTAATCAAAATACTGATGGACAAAATGTCTAATCTTGAGACCTCTATTTCAAGTTCAAGAAATGTCCTTTCATATGACCAAATTTGTAATGAACCCATCCATCCCTCCATCCCAATTTGGCCGTATCCCAGTCAGTGGGAACTTCCTAAGTTTACTCACTTCTAGAGTAAGGAAGACCCACAACAGCATCTACGAGCATTCAAACATGCTTGTTACCTGATCACACATGATGATGCATTACTGCTATGCACATTCCCCATGTCACTTTCTAGTGCTACCCTCAATTGGTACAGCTCTCTCACCAGACACTCTCTTTTCACATTCACCCAACTGGCCCAACTTTTCCTTGACCACTTCTCGATCAATATCACCAAAAAGGTCTCTATCATAGATCTATACTCTATCATAAGTTTGATGATGAATCCATAGCCAATTTTGTTGCCCATTGGAGAGGCCTAATCAATCAACTCTCCTTTTCTTTGTCTCAACCTGAGCTCATCAAACTCTTTTTCTAGGCATGTGCCAAACATATTTCATCCACTCTCTGGGTCCAAACATTCTACACCTTTGATGAAGCCTTCATGATGGCTAAGAAGCTTGAACTACATGCCATTGAGGAAAACAAAGTCAAGTTGCAAAGTAAAAACCCCAACACCAAGTCCAATGACTCTTCCTCTAAACCTTCTTCTTCTAATTCTAAATCTAAGGCATTAACAAATGTTGTAGTCATTAGACCATTGTCTTCAACAATAACCAACTAGCCTGAACCTTCCACATCCCAAAGTATTACGCGACAATTCCAATAAAGATATGTGCAACATCAGTATACTCTGATAGGAGAATCTTACACATTAGTGTTGGATAAACTTGTCAAATAGGGAGTCCTCAATCTCCCCCAAATTTGACTGCCCCCTCAATTTGATCCCTCACGTGCTATCCCTGCGTGGTATATGGAGAACGACTTCTACAATTATCACCGTGTCAAAGGCCATGACATAGCCAACTGTAAAACTCTTAATAACATCATTTAAAACATGATAGATAAAGGTGACCTTGTTTTGGATAACCCAAACATGCCACCCAATCAAAGCATAGACATCTTTAAATAACCCTTACCTAACCATCCTCCTAGCCAAAACAACGTGCAGACCATGACTGATGACTCTCAAGAACATAATATATGCACGGTCAATACGGTCTCACCTCTCATGCCTAACCAGCCTCTCTCACAGCCTCAAGAGGTTAGTCTACCCATTAGTCCATCACATGTGAATGAACCCTCTTCTCCTATTAGTTCACCATCAACTCCCCTTATATTAGAGGATGCCTTGACCATACCAGCACCACCAGCCTCACCTTCATCCTTCCTACTGCTAATGGGGGACCCTACCCTTCCTACTTCTCAACCACAAGTAGAAGGCACAATCATCCCTGCCCTCTATGCTCTTAAGGAGACACATTCTTCGATTCCTTCTCCACCAAGAGAAGAACCTGTGTCTCTACCTTCTCTGACCAAAGACAATCTAGTTATGACTCCCTCATACCTTAGGTCCGAGACTGCTATACCTAACACATTTTTGGCCCCACAACCATCCACATCTTTTGAAGGACCAAAGCCTCATCTGACATCTTCCTAACCATTCTCTCAATTGGTGGATAAATTGGGACTTCTCCATTCGAGGAAATTGGAGCATCAGACATTATGGGAGCAACTCAAAGCTCCTCATCCTGCCCAGCCTATCTCATCTCATGTCGCTGACCCTCTTGTGACAAAATCCTCCAAAGTCGCCAACACAGACCAGACTAAACCTTAACCACCCACATCAAGACCTAAACCCTCACAAACACCCACCACATCAAAACCAATCAAGTCACTCGGTGTTCGCCCCGTCGCTAACCTCACTCACCCGCAAGTGAAGGTAGACTTGAACCTTGCCTCACCCAATAGTAATCCTCAAACCAAACCAAAGAAGATTGCTAAACCACGGTGGCAAACTCCTCCTCCACCATCACCATCACCTTTGCCCTCCATTTTGGGCCCTCATCCTTCTACCCTAATAGGAGTGCTACCTACTCCAACCCTTAACCAAAACAAGTTACCTCCACTACTTCCTTTGCCTACCACAACCCTACCTCCTCTAAAAAATTTGGCACCTCTCACAAAGAAAGTGTCGTCTACCCATGTGGCCACACCACCAACCCAAAAGGTGGTACGAAAGCCTCCTTCAACACCTCCCAAGTAGAAGTCATCAACACCTCACGCATCAACAAGCACGGACCCTTTGGTGGCTTCATATGCTTTGATATTGTGCCAACTTTTGCAAACCTCTAGCATAACCCTTCCGCCTATCAATCCATTCCAACCTCTCGGGTCAAAACCTTCCTGGTTCGATGATACTAAAATTTGTCTCGATCATCACACACCGGGACATGATATCGAGAATTGATGTGCCCTCAAGGTCATCATTCACCAATACATGGAGAAAGACACCCTTCTCCTTGAGGATACTATCGACAGACCTCTGACACCCTCCCATATCTCACAAACTCCTTCATCATCATCGACATCTCATCAATAGAATATAGTCCCTTCACCTCATTCGCCCCCTTTCTTCAAAATTAATGCCATCCACGTAACAACTAGGTCACAAAAGGATAAAGCAAAAGAAAAAGCTGCTATTCCTTGGACCTACCCTTTTGTCAAGCCACCTCAACCACCAAAACCCAAAATTTCTATCTTGGGTGCATCCCAACCCTCTTCTTTAGGGGCAATCCATGACTCTATGTTAAAACAACTTCACCAAATGCTTGTGAAGATGACCTTATATGACCTCATCCAAAGCTCACCCCAACATCGTCAAGCCCTCATTAGAGCCTTACAGGTAGCGGAGGTCCAACCTGAAGACCCCCAACCACTTACTGCCCTTGTCCATTCATTATCCCCCATTGCCTCTATTACTTTCAATGATTCTAAAATTCCTACCTCTAACTCGAAAGATCAGGACGCTACTCTTTCCATCACAGCCTATGTTGATCAAACCCACATTAAGCGAGTTATGATTGATGGGGGCACCAACATTAATATCATTTCTACCCATGCCTTTGATCAATTAGCCCTTCCCAAGAATTACGTATCAAAAACTGATGCAATCCTTCGATCCTTTAATGACACCACTACTACCACCATTGGCACCATCATCCTCCATATTCATGTCAGCCCGCGCATAGTCTCGGAGCTCTTCTACATCATCGAGGGAGAGTTCCAATATAACATGCTATTAGGATGACCCTGGATCCATGCCATGGCTTGCGTCCCTTCTATACTACACCATTGTGTCAAATTTGAACATGATGGGCAAGTCCACATCATTCCCACTGACCCATCCCCTTTCAATACTTGTAACACGACCTATCGACCAAATGACGTTCTCATTCCTCTCAAGACACCAACCCAAACATTGCCTCCATCTACGGAAGCTTCAACCAGTATCCAAATGGTTGTCACCCTCACATCACCTCCTCAAGTGATAACCAAGGACCCTATGGAAGATATCTTCCAAAGACTCTCACTTAGGGAGTATCGCTTACTTACCTTAGACATGTTCCAAACTCCACAAGAGTATGGATAGCTTCATCACAATCCAAGCTATGACCATCAGATTAGAATGGTCATCCCTTATGGTCCTCCTAACCTTCAAACCAATCTCATCTATGGGGGGATAGATCAAGCTCCTACTGATGGGAATCCTCTCTCCTCACCTCAACCATTCACATTTGACTTCTCTTTTTTTGGAAACCCTGCCTTTGCTCACACCTACCTTTATAGGTGTGCATGGAAGGGTTTTGGCTTTGGGCACTACGAACAAGGCTCCCATCAGCCCATCGAACCACCCAATGACAAGAATGCCAAGAAACAATATGGTCTGGGTGTCCAAGAACCTACCGAGGCTTCTGAAGACTTTTTCCCTAAACCTACCAAAGACCAATCTCATCCAAGCTCGCCTATTCTCCCCTCTTCACCTATGGAGGTGGTGGTATCCATCCCTCCTAGTTTTTTTTTGCATAAACACTATCCACTTGGAACCCCTAACCTATCAACTCAACGGGGTGTTCAAGTCTCTCCCTCTCATTTATCCCAACATGATAGACGATGAATCGACAACCATCAACACTATCCACTACGTAGATGATGACGCCATTCTCACCTACATGAGTGTCGATGACTCTTTCATTTAGTGCTCCTTCCCTTATGAAATGTAGGTTATGTTAAATGAATCAACCATTGACATTAACCTTCCATATTCTGATGTTCCTCACGTCTTAAATATTGGTTAATCTTTGGACTCCCAAGAGCAGATCGACTACACCCAGTTTCTTTCAGACCATAGCAAGGCCTTTGCCTGGACCTACAGTGACATGCCTGGCATTGACCCCAAATTTTCCATTCACAACATCGTCACAAACCTAGAGGCTAAGCCTGTCAGGCAAAAGCTTTGCAAGATGCATCCTCGAGTTGCGCTCCTTGTCAAAGAGGAGCTTCAGTGTCTTCTCTTTGTCTCTTTCATCCAACTCATTGATTATCCACAGTGGGTGTCTAACATAATCCCTATCACCAAAGCAACTGGGGGGATCCAAATCTACACTGACTATTGTGACCTTAACTTGGCTTGTCCCAAAGATGATTTTCCTCTTCCCAACACTGACCAACTTGTTGACCTCACGACCGGTCATGAGATGCTATCACTCATGGATGGGTTTTCAGGATATAACCAAATCTTGATTGCATCAAAAGATCAGCACAAGACTACCTTCATCACCCTGTGGGGGACTTTTTTCTACAGGGTCATGCCTTTTGGCTTGAAGAACGTAGGCGCCACATATCAACGTGCCATGACTTACATTTTTCACAATCTCCTCCATAAAATCATGGAGGACTATGTGGATGACCTGCTTGGCAAATCCAAGCTTCATCGCGACCATTCAACCATCCTCAAGATCATCTTCTCTCACCTTCTTCAATATAATGTTTGCCTTAACCCCAAGAAATGCATCTTTGGGGTCCTCTCAAGAAAGCTCCTGGGTTTCATTGTTTCTCTCCGTGGCATTGAAATAGATCCCACTAAAATCCAGGCTATACTCAAGATGCCACCTCCAACCAATCTCAAGCAACTTTGCAGCCTACAAGGGAAGCTCCAATCCATCTGTCGCTCCATCTCACAGCTTTCCAACTGATGCCAACCCTTTCATTATCTCCTCAAAAAGGATGTCTCCTTTAAATGGGATAAGGACTATCAAGAGGCTTTTGAATCCCTTAAACGATATCTAGTCTCTCCACCAATCTTCATTCTACCTAAAGATGACCAACCCTTCTACCTCTACATCTCAGCAACAAACCATTCATTAGGTGCCATGATCACGCATTGAGATGAGCAACACCGTGAGCAAGCGGTCTACTACATAAGCCAAATACTTGTCGACTATGAAACTCGATATACTCATACCGAGAAACTCTGTTTGGCATTAGTCTTTGCTACTACCAAGCTCCATCATTATCTTCTCAATCACAAAACCTTTGTCATCACTCACACTGACCCTCTTAAATACATGCATTCCAAGCCATACCAAAACCAATGTATGGCTTGTTGGCTCATGCTTCTTGTTGAGTTCGACTTGGAATTCATCTAGCAAAAATCTATCAAGGGGCAAACAATCACTGACCAGTTGGTAGATGCCCCCCTACCTGACAATCAGCCTTCTCAGTGTGAGTTCCCCGATGAATCTATCACCACACTTTTGACTGATGACACATTCTATCAAATGACAATGTTCTTTGACGGCTCCAAATGTCAACTCAATGGGGGTGCAGGAGTCATTCTCATCCCACACGAGGGTGAGCCCATGCCCGTATCTTTCAAACTCAACTTTGAATGTACCAATAATATGGTTGAATACGAAGCCTTAATCTTGGGACTTTAAACCACCCTTTCTTTAGGCATCAAGACCATCAACATCTTCGACGACTCACAACTAGTCGTCAATCAAATCAACGGTTCATATCTTTGTAAAAATGACATTTTACAAAGGTACAAGCACTGTGCTGAAACCTTGATAACATCTTTTGACCACTACCTCTTGCAAACTATTCCTCAATCTACAAATAAGTTTGCCGACACTATGGCTTCTCTCACCTCCCATATTCCATCTTCATCATCTTCATCAAGAATTTATGTCACGGTGCATCATGCGCCATTGCCTTTGTACATTTCTACTAACATCAACCTCATCCACACCATAGACTCTAATCCATGAGATGTTTGGTATAAACAATTTGTGGACTACTTGGCTCATTCTATCATCCCTTTTGATCTCTCTAGCACTGCATGATAGGCTTTCATTAAACGCACAGCCCGATATACTATGCTAGGGGGTCTTCTCTATAAAAGAGGTTTTGATGGCCTCCTTCTTCATTGTCTAACCTCCACTAAAGCCTCTCATGCCATTAAATAGGTCCACAATGGGATTTGTGGCAGACACTTCAATGGTAACTCGATTGCCAAGCACATCCTTCGTCTGGGCTATTATTGGCCCACCCTTCACCAAGACTGTAGTGACTATGTTTGGCATTGCATCAAGTGCCAGCATCATGCTAACTTGCTTCACCTCCCTAGCCATGCCTTACAAGTCACTCAAGATTTTTGGCCTTTTTCACAATGGGGCTTAGATCTCATCAGCAAGATTAAACCCCATTCGTCTCTTCGACATCAATCCATTATCACCGCCATCGAGTATTTCACTAAATGGGTGGAAGCTATTCCTCTCATCTCCATAAAAGATGACAAAATTGTCAACTTCATCAACACCCACATCATCTATCATTTCAGTGTACCCCACAAAATCATCACCAATAACGGCAAGTCATTCAAAAACAAAACTGTCTAGAAACTCTGTGACTCATTTGGCATTAAGCTCAGCTTCTCATTGCCTTACTATCTGCAAGCAAATGGGCAGGCTGAGGCTTCCAACAAAATCTTAACCAAAATTCTCATGAAGGTGGTCAATGACACTAGAAGGGATTGGCACATTCACATTCCTTTCACTTTGTGGGCCTACTACACTAGCATCTGAACCCCTACGGGTGTTACACCTTTCTATCTAGTGTATAGAATAGAGGCTGTCCTACCTCTCAAAGTATAGATCCCATCTCTCCACATCTCGTTGCATGACATTCTCTCTAATAATGACTTTCATCAAGATCACTTAGCTCAACTTGAGTTACTCGATGAACATCATCTTGTTACCCTCAACCATCTCCATGTCTATCAAAATCACATCAAACGAGCCTATGACAAAAATTTGAGAGAACAAGATTTCAAAATTAGAGACCTCATCCTCAAAGAAAATCAACATGTGACCAATATGAAATGAAGTAAATGAGGCGAATTCGCTCCTAATTGGCTCAGACCTTACATCATCACGCACAGGTATGGATCAGGGACTTATCATCTATCTTCTCTCGAAGGCCGACCAGAACCTGAGCCTCTTAATGCCTTACATCTGTGACCATTCTACTATTAGTCAAGTACTTGTTCACTTGAAATTTAACTTGAGCTCATCCCTTGAGCAATCCCTGTCCTCTTAATCCTCATTCCTTTCAACTCTATTCCCCTAAAACAAACCTTATGTAACCCTTTTATCAAGTAGGAATGCTTTGTCCTAATAAAAGGGGGCCCTTAAACATCTATAGTCTTGTCCATGACTACAAAATTCTATCAAAAAATAAATTGGGATGTCAAAATATCAAAAGGTCATAAATTCTAAATGTAGACTGCTCCCTCGAAGGACAACTATATCATCATTGTTGTAGCTAATAGACTGCTCCCTCGAAGGACAGCTATTCAAAGCCCTCAAATATATAAAGCAAAAGTATAGACCACTCCCTTGAAGGATGGCTATGCCTAAAATCTTTCTATAAAACAACACATTCTTAGAAGCTTCCTGCATCGATCAGCATCACAAATGACCACAAAACACAATGACATATCTACGTAGACTTCCCGCATTGATCATTCTACTCAAAAAAAAAGGGGGTCATGGACTTGACTTGTAGTTGTTCTTAGGGTCTCCTATAAAAAGGGGCAAAGTTATCCCTACTCAAAAGGGTTACCCTATCCTAACATATCACATCAACTACTCAAGGGATTTCGAGCTCACTTAACATCAAGTGATTCGATTACTTCTCTAACACAACCAATGGTCAATGACGTAATGCATGAATGAGGATTTTATTTCTAAACAACCCCCTACCTATGCCATCATTATGGTCCTTGTCAATGAAAGATCAACTCACCTTTCACTTCTTTCACATATTGGTCACAAACAATCCAATCAAATCATTTTCTCAACCATACCCAACCAAACCAAAACATTTTCAGACCACAAACATGACATAGATGATTCACACTAGTTTCTATGGACACCAATACACATGGAAACTATCGACCACACAATTTATGTCAAGCATAAACCATTACTTGCTGAAGCATAAATAATCTCATTTCATTTTTAGCATACATCCATCACTAATATGGAAAATTGCTAGGGATGAAAGACCACTTAACCGATGTTACAGAATACACCATCACATAATATGGAAAAGGCTATAACATCATCATACCCTCATCATTTATCATGACCAAACCAACCTATCAACCAGTTTGAACTACATTGGCCTGAGGCCCTTCAAACAAGGGCTATGTAGGCAGCACTCAGATGACATGGTGTCTTTTGGGGTTAGTTCGGCCACATCCATTTGTGCATCTACCTGATAGACAAACCATTCTACCTTTCACCATGACTTAACCTGGTCAAGACCCAATCCATAACCGACCCTCTTCCTCCCTTTTAAGGAGAACTACATTGGCTTGAGGCCCTCAAAATAAGGGCTATGTAGGCAGCACTCAGTTGACATGAGGTCTTCTGAGGTTAGCTCAGCCATTCCTTCATCACATGCCAATCACATATTTCCACAACCATTAACATTATCATAAACAAATCACGTTTCTATGGACTAATAAACAACCAAAACACAAACCAATGTTACCACATACATCATTAACATCATCATTCACATCATAATCAAACATCATCATCATATCAGCATTTGCATCATAATCATTAACATCATCATAAACATCATCACATTAAGCATACATCATTAAAACATATGAAAAATGCTAAAACATTAACATCCATAACATTTATAACACATCAATAAAACCAAAATCTCATCATATATGTCATCAAAGTTTACAAAGGTGCAACATCTGTCTCTCTCTCTCAAAAAATAGATTACATCTCGCATCAACAGTGCGTAAGCCGGTATATACATAATGCCAAAAATCCTCAAAAGCTGCGTCTATGGTGGTGGTGGTGGTGGTCATGATGACGTTGTATCATCTCCCCCCTCTGATCTGCATCGTCTACAAGAACTCGAAGTAGTCACTTGCAACATCGATTGCTGCCACTTCAGCTCTGCCCTCATATCCGAGTATCATTGTATCTAAGGGAACCCCCTAATGGCCCCCTTTAATACATGATCTCATCCAACACATTATTGTACCTAACTATACGTACAGTCTATGGTGGACCCATCAACCCTGTTGCCAGGCCCTACACTGAACCCTGAGGCTATGAATAAGCTAGCTACACTGATGCTGACAGTGTTGGCTACTAAATTGGCTACTGAGGTGGATACTAAATTGGGCCCTATCCTCTAAAAACCTACCCTGCCAATGCCTATGCCTAGGCTATGGCCAACTACCCCTATAAAATGGTGATCTACCTTGTCATCGCAGCCACCTGGCCTGTCCAACCTGCCACCTATCCTTGTAATCCTATGACCTAGCTCTCCAAAATGGTCACCCATCCTCATGCTACATCCTTCTCCTAGATGGTAGCATCCCTCTCCTATCTCACTGCATCCCTCTCTCTGCTCACTACCTATAGATCAGGCTGTGGTCTTGCCTGCACCCCTATGTACTACCCTACCCACCATATCATATAAGCCTCTGTACATCTTGGATCAGCTATCCCAAGTCTTGTTGGTAACTCCTCAAAATTTGGCCCCTTTGTCTCCTCTAGTAGTGGGAGTGGCACCTCAATATCATCCCATCTATACTGTGGGAAGGTGGGTGACACATCCTAAAGTAGCCCAAACTGGCGCCACACTCTCTCTATTGGTACCCTCTCGAGCTCGCTAGCTCATCTGCCTCTAACCCACCTAATACTCTGCACCCTGACTAGCTACTCTCCATGGTCTCTAAAAGCTAGATACACCAGGTACAATCTCTAGATAATATCTACTGGGATTAAGGTCTTTAATACCCCTCTATAGTGGTCAATGTCTCTGAACACTCGATCCATCTATGCCTGCACCATCATCTCATGCCATCGCCTAAATACGACCCTAAAGCTAGCCTAAATCACCACTAGGAGGCTGAGAGGTCATGTGACCATAATATGCTCATATGCCTAGCAATACAGGAGGTGGTCCATGCACAGACTGTACCACTACCAGTGACTGATGCCCCACAACTCTTTATATACCTGGGCCAAAAAGATAGGCACCCAAGCAAACATTGTCTACTTCTCCAACATCTCTGTCAAAACTTTAGTCATAGGAACTAGAAACCTACCTCCCTCTGCATCAGGTATCACATATATTGTGATGTCGATCATCATAAGGATAGCTAGCCGATGCGCATCCTCATCCATAACATATAGGGGCTCGTAGGAAAAACTCGGTGAATGGTAACTAGTCTCAATGACGTGCTCCCCAAACAGTTTCACCATATGTATGTCATGTACCTCTCTTGAGCATGCATATAGGTCTACTCTATGTACTAGCAACCACAAAATTTGGTACACATCCTTGATCGTGACTGTCATCTCCCCTGTCGACAAGTGGAAGGTGTTGGTGGAGTGATCCCACTGCTTGATCAGAGCCACCATCAGGCTCACATCCTTAGCTACCTGATAGTATCACCGCAACCCACCAAGTCCCACTACACTCATCTGAGCCCACTCCTCCCTGGTGATGTCTTGATGCATCTGCATCAGTAATGGTGAAAGTCGATCTCATAGCATTAGTGTCTACCTTGCCTACATCTAATAATTAAACTCATGTTAACAACCGACTACCAACCCCCATGACTCTTCTTCCCTTTTGGGAGAACTAGCTGAGCTATTTTCCCTTTCATCTACCTACTTGACCATCTACCTGACCATCTATGGCTATCTTGACACCCAAGAAGCCCTTGGCATAACTTCAACCCCTCGAATTGGCATTTTCATAACCTTTTTAGACTAGGTAGCCACTGACATCGATCAACGTGTTGACTATGGCACCTACCTAACTAACGTCGATCACTTCATGACCAGCATCAGCAAGTAAGTGACTAATGTTGGTCATTGGATGGCCTACGCCAGCAAACCCACTGACGTCAGTGATGGGTTTGGCCCTAGGGCCGAACAAGGCAAACCCTAAATTTAGGGCTTCCCCATTACTTACCCCTTTACCCCCTAAAACCCTCCTAAATGCTCCTAACCTACCCTAATCCCCCCACCCACCTTTCTAATTTTCCCTCACCCTCAATTTCTAGCTAAAAACATAACAAAATTCAAAAAATAAATCAATTTCAAACCAAACCAAAAAAACTCAAAAACACCTCCTACCTCATCCCGTCACTGCCGCTGTGGTGGCACGATGGGTGCCACTAGTAGTGTCCTCCCACAGGGCCTCCTCCACCCTCTGACATCTCTTTTGGCTTGCTTTCTCTATAACCTCCCCCTAGCCCATAATCAACTATTCAACCTCTAACTCCCGGTCCAAATCAATCACTATCTCCACTAATCTCACTCTGACACCTCACACTGCTCAACCGGTCAACTTGGGGTCACTTTCACTCAGTCACTCTAGAGCTCACTTTTATCACTTTTTCAACAATCACAAATGACTTTTGGTGGGCCACCAATCTGATTTTATTAGATTTGGTAGGCCCCTGACATCGGCATAACCGTGCCCTAGGCCTCTGACATCGATTGATTTCTGTCGATGTTGGTCCATTCTAGCCACTGACATCAGTTATATCACCAACATCGGCAGCCTTAAAACCTCAAACTTCTTCATAATGACCAAAATCATGCCCAATTCTCATAGTAAAAGTCATCTTAGCCTCCTGCGACACACTTGAGATCACTTTTACCTCAACTTGAGTCGACCACAGACCTTGGAGATCGCACCTATCTCCCCCGACCCCTTTTGAGACAACTCTACCTTGGTTGTTTTGATTTCCCTGTGCTACCTCATGACTAGTTAGCAAACTATCCATGACCCCCACAAGTATTGGATCGTGCTCTAGTTGATCCCCACTACTTGTGGCCTTTTTCGTGTTTTCTAAGAGCACTTTTTGAGCCTGGGATACTTGGCACACGATGACCATTGGAGCTATAGCTTAGATCATTTAACCCAATCAGCTATGACTAAATGTTGGGGACTAGTTATTTCAATTTTAGCACTCCTCGACCTTTGACCATGAAAATTTGACCTACCTATCGCGTGGAGTGGTATACGCGTAATCCCACCCTTTACAGTGTTCACACTCAACCCTTCATCTTATCCATCCATCTCTCTGTCAAATCGACACCCGATCTCAGGTTCCCTTCCCTTGACTCCCAATTTAAGGGGGGAACACCTCATCCCATACCCAGGGCAACCAACTCCTATTTTTGTCTTGCAGTCCATCAAGAACAACCAACAAGACAAAAAGGGGCAAATGTAGACACTAAAATCATGTCTATCCCTTGGTCATCCTCCCCCTTGGTCTCCTTGATCCACCTCCTAAACATTCTTAACCCACACACTTATTAATTTAAAATAAATTAACTATTTTAAATTAATAATCCCCCTTGACACATCACCCATGCCACCTCACCCCTCCTTGGATACCTCTCCTTGGATGCCTCCCTCACCCCATGCCAAATCTTAATTACTTAAACCCCATTTCCTTCCTCCCATTAACCTCTTGCGCTCATTTAATCTACCTTGGACCACTTTTCTAATGGCAATCAACCTTGGCAATTACAAGAATGGGTAGAAGGCTAAAAATAGCCTCTTTTCCCATTCTTCAGCTGCCAACATCGGTCAGTATTTGGCTGACATCGATGGTTTCACTAACGTCAGTTCCTTTAAGACTGCAATTTTGCTTCTATTGTTGGCCCCCATGAACATGAATTCTCTTGCTCTAGGTTTCAAGCTCTCTCACTCCTCAACTTCTTGTAGGCATCAATGTTTCAATAGCACTCTCTAGGCACAGAGGTTCTACACCAATCATTCCACACCAGACTGAAGGTTGCATGACATCTCCAGCATCAGCCACAACAGAAATAGACCTCTTGCACCTCTACCTTTCCACCTACAACTAAGTATTTCTACTAGTTTACATTTTAGTGTCCTTTTAAATACATTAGCAATTAGTCCATTGTCCATTTCCAAGCATTCTTGACACAACCCAGTATGTTCTCCCCAGAGAGTCTCAGAAGCCTTCTCTCACCCTTATCTCCCTTTTGCCCCTATCCTCCATCTGATCTCTCATTCAGGTCATACTTTCTACCCTGTAAACCCAGCACAAGCCACTAAAAATCCCACAGACACCCCAAGCCATTCTGTTGACCATAGAACAAACCTAAAACTTGTCTAAAGCCTTATTGCCTCAACTGACACCGGCCACCAGACCCATTGCCCAAACTGATGTCGGCAGACTAACCGACGCTGGTAGAACCATCGATGTTGGCGACTGTGGAAGAGAGATTGTTGCATATAGATACGCATTTGTTTCTATTTCTTTTATTCAATCTTTTATCATTTCTTTTTCTAGCAACATTCTACTTTTTTATCAATCAGTGGACTATCACCCTTCCAGGAAGCCTTCACACTTCTAGGATCAAGCATTGCTTAGCAGTCCACTACCTACCTATCTAATAGTTTTCTTGTTTAAGTCTCTCTCATCTGCAGGTGTCATCCTCCATAGCCAAAGAGGAGTCCCTTCAATGTCTAGATACGGTGCACAAAACCTCATCCGGGTATCATCTAACCCCTGACCATTTATCTTAGTTTCTTACTTCCTTTGAATGTAGAAAAGCGAAAAATAGTTTGAAATAAATAGGTTAGGGTAGGTTTATGATAAGTTAGGGGGATTTGTGGGTAGGGTTTTAAGGGAAATGGGTAAGTTTGGGTTTGGGTTGTTCAACCCTAGGGCTGAACCAGTCATTGATG
This sequence comes from Torreya grandis, assembly GCA_037957365.1. Taxonomy (NCBI): domain Eukaryota; kingdom Viridiplantae; phylum Streptophyta; class Pinopsida; order Cupressales; family Taxaceae; genus Torreya; species Torreya grandis. The sequence continues at coordinate 933,277 of JARHVA010004095.1, read as the reverse complement.
TCAATGAGGTCCACCAACATCAACCGACATGACATTGAGGTTGGTAGTTTCTTGATGATGTCAGCTATTACATAAAAAAATAAAGCACTGATGTCATCATTAATGTTGATGTTGGTGACTATATAAAAGTATCAAAATAAGAGAAAGGATGAGGTTTGTATCTCTAGTAGAAGTAATCAACTAGCCTAATGGCTGAGCTAGCCTCAAAAGACCCCTTGTCATCTGAGTGCTACCTACATAGCCTAGTTTAGGGCCTCAATCCAATGTAGTTCTCCTAGAACTTAGGAAAAACATCTTAAAATGTATGTTTTTATTGAAAAAGGGAAGTTGAGATAATTGGAGAGGTATAGGGCTTAAAATATAGGTCATAGTGTTAAGAGTCAATAATATAGGTAGTGAGGCCTAGATTTAGAATAGGTGGGTAAGCCTAGGGTAGAGAGAGAGGCAATGAAGCCTAGGGTAGAGAGAGAGGTAGTGAAGCCTAGGGTAGAGAGAGAGGCAATGAATTCTAGGGTGGTTAATAAGGTGGGCCTTAGACTAATGTAGTTCTCCCAGTGAGAAAGGAAAAAGGTGGTGATAGAGAAGATTAAAAGGGATGTGCCCTAAGTTATTTATGTATGAATGTAGGTGAGGATGGAGCTTATACTATGAGATTATCTACTAAGGTTATTAACATGCATGAGGAGAGATGTTACTCTAGATAAGTGGGAGCATTTGGTAGCTATAGATTTAGGAGGAGTATGGTGGTACTATCATGTTGTGTAAGATGTGTCTCTGATGATGGATTTGATTAAGAGGTGGGATCATACCATCAAAACCTTCCATCTATCAACTTGGGAGTTGACAGTGACATAAGAGGATACGTATAGGATTATATAGCTACCACTATAGGGTGAGGAGATGTTCACATGCTTGAGAGAGGAGCATGATATACACATTGTCACTTTATATGGGGAACATGTTAGTGAGGTGACTTACTACTCTATGATTTTTTCATATGAGCCACTCTATATAGTTGATCAAGAGCAACATCATCTAAGCATCTTGAGGATGATTAGGATCATAGTGTATGCATTACCATATGAATATGGAGGGAGATTTTTTATTGCTTTGATAGGTGTGCTTACATAGATGATTAAGAAATAGACCATTTTTACTTGGGGTCGAGTATTTTTGGCATAGTTATATATAGAGATATAGGGTTTAAGGCTACATCAGTGATATAGTTTATGTATCAGTCATCTATTGCACTATTAGGCATATGAGCACATCATGGTGACATGACCATTAGGGTTACCTACCACTATCTTAGTTGGCTTCAGGGTTGTTTTTAGATGACAGAGAGAGGGGATGGCACAAATGTAAGTGGATGGTGTGGTGTGAGACATTGCTTACTATAGGTGCATGGTCTAGGGCTTGATCCCTATAGATATATTATGGAGACCATATCTGACATACCTAATTTTTAGAGGGTAGGTAGAGCAACTTGTTAGGTTATAGACCTCATTATGGGTTAGGGAGAGACATGCCAGTGAGTTAGAGATGGTACTCATGGTACAGGTCAAGAGGTAGTTTGGTATACTATAGGATATGCTACCTACTTCCCTCGATATAAGAGGGATGACATAGAGGCACCCTTACCATTAACCTAGGAGACTAATGGGCTAGATTTTGAGGAGCTTCCAATAAGGCCAATTGTTTGGGACCCAAGGTGTATAACGGCATATATAGCTTGGTGGGTAGGGTTATATCTGGAAATGGAGGTCAAGAGGCCACCACCATATTTATAGAGGTTAGCTAGAGAGAGGGATGTAGTGCTATAGGGTCAAGATATAGTAGTACAAGGTTGATATGTAGCAGTGCAGGCTCAAGAGATAGCCCAACCATAGGTGTTAGACTTATAAGGGTATGTGGTGACATTACAAGGTTAGATTGGGTCTTTATAGGGTCAAGTTGTAGCACTACATGGCTAGGTGGTCATTTTACAAGGTCAGGTGACTACAATGACAATAAAGAGAGATAGTCTAAGAGTAATAGGCTAGGTTACTCTGCCTCCTTCACCATAAGGACCAGTATAGGCTGTGTTATCATCAGGTGTTATGGCTCCTCCATAAACTATATCTATGGAGAGATATTTGACTTCCCTAGATGAGATTGCCTACTATGAGAGGGAGATTAGAGAGTTCCCACAAATACAAAGATATTAAGAGTTCAGAGAGTAGGAGAGGTTGATGTCACATGTGATGGCTTCTATCTCATGTTGATGTAGATAGATAGAGAGTGGTGATGACACTAACTCCTCATGACCACACATAGAGCCTTGAGGACCCTAAGTATCAATGTTTACAAGTTTTTGTTTATATATGTTACATGTATATTGGCCTATGAGCCAAAGATGCAAGATGTATATTTTGAGAGAGATTTATGATGTTATGATGATTTAGATGATGAACATGCACTTTGATCACATATTATATATATGAGATGTTCATTTGTTGCCATGTGTTTATTTGATATGCATTGCTTATGATTATGATGATGATATGGATGATGTTTATTTTATGCTATATTAATTTGGATATTAATGTTGATCATGTTATTTGAGTTTAGACTAGCCTTTACTATTTATGTAATGGTATATGCATAGTTTATTTGTTAGTTTCATCTTAACATTTTTCCATATTTATGATGGTGTATGCTTAAAATGAATAGAGTGGTTATGTTAGTTTATTTCAACATTTTTTTATATTTATGATGGTGTATGCATAAAATAAATAGGTTGGTTATGTTAGTGTTGGTAAAACATTGTCTCTTCATCTCAAATAGAGATATCAACATGTGATGTGGATGGGAAAATAAAGAGGCAAAATGCTCATGTATTGGCAAAGGTCATTATTTAGAACATAAAGAGGCTCAATAAAATGAGCCTCTTTCATACCTTATATCTTTGAATCATTTTGTTTGTTAGAGAATCAACATGTTTATCATATGTTAAGTGAGCTTCACAGTCCCTTGAAAGAGTATGAGGGGAAAAAGGGTAGAATGAGTAAAAATGTTTAGATAACATAACCTACCAAGTAGAAATGATATGTCCATTTTATGGGTGACTCAAGAGTTAATATAGGCAAGTCCATGACTTAAAGCTTTTTTTTGTGTTTGTGTAAGTTGATCAATGTGGGTAGCCTACAATGGGATCTTGTATAGGTTAAGGTTGTGCAAAGAGTTGAGGAGCCCTTTGCATTTTTTTGTCCCTTTGAGAATAAATCTTGGCTAAGCCATCCTTCAAAGGAGTGGTCTAAGCATTTGTTTTTAATATTAGATAGTTGTTCTTCAAGGGAGCAGTCTATTGGTAGTAGAAAAGGGATGTTACACATCTATCCTTCAAGGGAGCAATCTACGTTGAAAAGCATGATCTGAGATTTTATAACTTTTTCAAATATCCCATTTGTTTTTTTATTTGTTTTTGTTTTGATTTTAGTCATGGAAAAGACTACAAAGGACTAGGAGTTTTCCACTATGAGGATAAAACCATACCACTATGTAAGTTATCTAAGTGTATAGGAGTAAGGGTGAAGAGGAAGGGAAATGAATGTAATAGGGATTCTCAAGGGAAGATCTCAAGTTAAATATGAAGTAAAGTGATGTTGTTTTAACAAAAGAATGGTCATAGATGTAAGGCATTTAAAGGCTCAGGTTTTGGCTTTCCTTCAAGAGAAGACAAGTAATAAGTTCTTGAACCATACTTATGAGTTATGATATAAGGTTCAAGCCAATTAGGAAGAAACTTACCTTATTTGCTTTTCTCCATGTTCATCACATGTTGATTTTGATTTAAGATGAAAAATCCTATATTGAAATCTCATTCTTTGAGTTTTTTGTTATAATCACATTTGATAAACTTTTGATAGATTTGGAGATGGTTGAAGGCTATGAGACAGAGCTCATCAATAAATTCAAGTTGGGCTAAATGTTCTTTGTGAAAATCATCGTTAGTAAGTATGTCATGTAGAGAAATGTGAAGAGAAGGAATTTGGACCTTAAGAGGTAAAACAACCTCCATCTCATATACCAATGAAAAAGGTGTAGCACTTGTAGGGGTTCAAATGCTAGTGTAGTAAGCCCATAAAGCTAAAAAGAATGTGTGTGTGCCAATCCATTATTGTATTATTGACTACCTTCATGAGAATTTTTGTCAAAGTTTTTTTAGAAGATTCTACCTATCTATTAGCTTGGGGAGAGTATGGCGATGAGAAGCTTAATTTGATTCCAAATGCATCACAAAGATCTTGAACAGTCTTGTTTTTGAAAGACTTTCCATTATCCATTATAATCTTGTGAGGTACACCAAAATAGTAGATAATGTGATGGTTAATGAAGTCAATAATGCTTTTAGCTTTAGTGGAGATGAGAGGGATGGCCTCAACCCACTTGGTGAAGTATTTAGTGGTAGTAATGATAGAATGATGATGAAGTGATGAATGAGGGTTAATCTCTTTGATTATATCTAAGCCCCATTGGGAGAAGGGCCAAAAGTATTTAGTGACTTGCAATGCATGACTGGGCATGTGAAGCAAGTTAGCATGTTGTTGACACTTGATCCAATGTTGAATGTAATTAACATAGTCTTGATGAAGTGTGGGCCAATAATATCCAATTAAAATCATATGTTTAGCAATTATGTGACCATTGAAATGACCACCACAAATCCCATCATTGACTTCCTTAATAGCAAATGGAGTCTCAGTACTAGCTAGGCATCTAAGGAGAATACCATCAAAACTTGTCTTGTAGAGAAGTCCACCTAGTATAGTGTAATGAGCAGCATGTTTTATGAAGGCCCATTTCCCATTATTAGAAAGATCAGGAGGGGTAATAGAGAAGGAAAGATAATCTATGAGTTTTTTGGACCATAAGTCTTGTGGATTGGTTGTTACATTTCTGACAAAGAGGATGTTAGTTGAGACATAGGAGGGTAATGTTAAGTGATTCATGGTGACCTAGATTCTTGAAGAGGAGGATTAAGAGGGTATGTGTGAAGCATGTGAAGCCATCATGTCAAAAAATTTGTTTGTAGATCAAGGAATAGTTTACAAGAGATAAGAGTCAAATGATCCCAAGAGTGTATCTACATGATGTTTGTACCACTATAGAATTTTGTTTTTGCATAGGTAGGAACCATTAACTTGGTTAACCACTAGCTAAGAATCACCAAAAATGGTTATTGATTTGATACCTAATAAGAGAGCTATTTGAAGTCCTAGAATAAAAGCCTCATATTTGGCCATATTGTTACTATAGTCAAAATCTAGTTTAAATTACAAAGGCATAGGTTTTCCATCTAGAGGAATAAGAATGACCCCCAGAACCCACCATGTTGCTATTTAGATCTGTCAAAGAACATCATCATTTGATAGGAAATGTCATCGGTGGAGAGTGTTGCAATAGATTCATTAAGGAATTCAAGCTTTTAAGGTTGATTGACAGGTAAAAGGGTAGTAGCTAACTAGTCAACAATTGTTTTCCTTTTAATAGATGTTTTTTGAATGAACTCTAAGTCAAATTCAGAAAGAAGCATGAGCCACCAAGCTACACATTGGTTGTGATATGGTTTGGAATGCATGTATTTGAGAGGATTAGTATGGGTGACAACATTGGTTTTGTGATTTAGGAGATAATGGCAAAGATTAGAGGTAGAAAATACCAATGTAAGGCAAAGTTTTTCAGTGTGGGTATATTGGGTCTCATAATTAATAAGTGTGTGTCTTATGTAATAAAACACCTACTCTTGATGTTGGTCATCTTGATGTGCAATCATAACACCAAGAGAATGGTCTCTTGTAGAGATGTATCAGTAAAAAGGTTGATTTTCCTTAGGTGGAATAAGAACCAATGGGGAAAGGAGGTATTGTTTAAGTGCATCAAAGGCTTCTTCTCAATCTATATTCCATTAGAAGGAGACATCCTTTTTGAGGAGATGGTGAAAGGGTTGGTAGTGATCTAACAACTGGGAAATGAATCGATGAATGGAATGAAGTTTACCTTGTAGGATATGGATTTGTTTGATATTAGTAGGTGGAGGCATTTCTAGGATTTCTCTAACCTTAGTAGGATCAACCTTGATACCATGAAGAGAAATGATTAAACCTAAGATTTTATCAAAAATAATGCCAAAGACATATTTCTTTGGGTTTAGTCAAATGTTATAATGGAGAAGATGAGTGAATATGGTTTTGAGAATTGTCAAGTGTTCTTGATGAAGTTTAGACTTGCTGAGTAAGTCATCCAAATAATCATCCATAATTTTGTGTAGGAGATCATGGAAAATATAGGTCATGGTGCATTGGTAGGTTACACCAACCAAAAGGCATTACCTAATAATAGAAAGTCCCCCATGGGGTAATAAAGGTTATCTTGTGTTGATCCTTAGGTGTGACCAAAATTTTATTATATCCAAAGAATCTATCCATAAGTTATAGCATCTCATGACTGACCGTTAAATCAATAAGTTGGTTGATATTAGGCAATGGGAAATAATATTTTAGAAAAGTGAGGTTTATTTAATGATAGTCAGTGAAAATATAGATTCCCATAGTAGCTTTTGTGATAAGAACAATATTGGATATCCATTATGGGTAGTTGATGGGTTGGATAAAGTTAACAAAAAGGAGGCATTGGAGCTCTTCTTTAACAAGGAAAGCAATATGAGGATGTATTTTGTGAAGCTTCTACTCAATAGGTTTAACATATTAATTGATGATAATTTTATGGGTGACAATAGAGGGGTCAGTACCAAGCATGTCATTGTAAGACCAAGTGAAAGATTCGCTATGGTCATTAAGAAAAGTGGCATAATCAGCTTGCTCAAAGGAATCTAAAGACTGGCCAATCTTGAGGATGAAAGGGTTATCATGGGAGGGCAGGTTGATGTCAATGGTTGATTCATTTAACATATCTTGAACTTTATATGGGAATAATCATTGGATATAGGAATCATCTGCACCCATGTAGGTGAGAATTACATCATCATCTTGACATTGGACAATGTTAATAATGGGAGAATCCTCATCAATTATTTTAGGATGAATGAGAGGAAGGGACCTTGTTTCCTTACCTTGATGATTGGTGAGAGGCCCCAAATGTATGGCATTTATTTTAAAAAAATTAGGAGGTATAGATACCTCTGATTCGATAGGTGATTATGGAGAAGAAGGTGGAGAAGGAGAGACTAGTTCCTCAACAATTGGTTCATGGGAGGTTTTAGTGAGTTTATTTGGTTCATCATATCCCACCCCATGTCTTCTTTTGGCATTTTCAATGGAGTTTCTAGTAGGATATTCAATAGGCATATAGACACCTTGTTAGTAACAACCCAAACCAAATCCTTTCTAGGTACACCTATAAAGATAGGTGTGAGAGAATTTAGGGTTACTCAGGAAAGAGAAGTCATACATAAAATGGTTGTGGTGAAGAAGATAGATTGTTGATAGTGGGAGTTTGATCAATTCCCCCATATGTGAAATTGGTTTGAAGGTTAGGGGGGCCATAAGGGATGACCATCCCAATATGAGGATCATAATTTGGGTGTATGTGAAGCCTTCTATATTTTTTTGGAGTATGAAACATGTCAAGCATCAACAAATGATATTTGTCGAGTGACATTCATTGAAAGGTCTTCTCCATGGGACCTTTGTCAAGAATTTGTGTTATTGGTATCTATGTAACTGTGGGAGTGAAGATTGTGGAATATTTAGAAGCATCATGCAAGGAAGGGGATGTTTTCAATGGGATGAGAACATCATTGGGACTATAGGTCATATTACATGTTTTAAATGGGGGTGGGTTAGTAGGTATAACATGTACTTGTACATCATGTTCAAACTTGACACAACAGTGTAAAGTTGAGGGTACACATGCCATAGCATGTATCTAAGGTCATATAAGTAGTATGTTAGATTGAAACTCTCCTTCCATGACATAGAAGAACTTAGGAATTATGTGGGGACCTACATGAATATGTAAGACAATAGTGCCCATTATAGTAGCTATAGTATCATTAAAGGAATAGAGTACCACATCAGTTTGAGACATGTAATTGTCAAGAAGGGCTAGTTGTTTTTAGTCATGGGTGGAAATAATATTAATACTAGCTCCCCCATCGATCATAAATATCTTGATATGAGTTTGATCAATATATATAGTAATAAAAAGGGCATAATCTTAATCTTCAAGGTGTTAAATTGGAATTTCTAAATCACTAAAAGAAATCAAGGAGATGGAATTAAGGGAGCCAACCAAAGCTACAAGAGGTTAGGGATCATATAATTGTACCTCAGTTACTTACAAATAACTAGTCAAAGCTTGACAATGTTGGGATGAGCTTTGGATTAACTCATACAAAGACATTTTCACAAGAGTTTGGTGAAGCTATTTCACCATTGAGCTTTGGATAATGTTTGAAGATGTTGTTTTAGGAGCACCCAAGATGGAAATCTTAGGATTAGTAGGGGGAGTGTCTTTAGTGAAGAGATGGGTCTAAGGTAAGTGACCTTTTCCTTAGCTTTATCTTTTTGGTTTTGTGACCATGTGGTCACATTAACTATGTTGATTTGAAAATTTGGTGAAGGAGGTGGTAAAGGGGTTACGATGACATATTTGGATTTGAATTTAGGGGAAATAGTAGGAGGCACTGTAGATTCCAAAGGTGAAATAATAGGAAGGTTAACAAGAGTATCATCAAAGAGAGTGTAAAAATCAAAGTGTTGTTGAATAACTATTGTGAGGGCTTTATAATTCTTAGTATCATGTCCAGGTGAATGATGATATAAAAACACTTGTGTATCATCAAACCAAGAGGGCATAATTCTAAGAGGACTATAGGGCTTAATGAGAGGAAGATTTATTACCAAAGATTGTAATAACTAATGTAAGAAAAAAAATTGAGAGCTTGTAAGTGGGATTACATTTGTTTTACTAATAAGAGTGGATACCTTCTTTTGTTTCAATGTTGGAAAGGTAATTTTACATGGTGTCTTGTTTGGTGATGGTAGAGTTACATGTTTTGCTTTCACTTTCTTAGTGTCAGATGTGAGAGGCCTACTAGATGGCAAAGGTAGGAGTGGAGGTAGATTAACCTTTTATTTGGCTTGGTTAGATGATATTCCAACTAAATTAGAAGGGTATAGCCCTAAAATACATGATAAAGTTGAGAGTTGAAGAATGGATCCATGAGATCTAGGAGGCTTAACATTATTCTATATTTTAGGGCTAGAAACTCCAACTTGTGATTGAGGAGTTAAATCTAGTTTCACCTATGGATGAATTAAATTAGAAATGGGGTGTACACCTAAGGTCTTGATCTACTTTAATGCAATAGATTCCTACTAGGGTGAGGGTTCTCACATAAATGGCTGAATTTTTTATGCTTTTATTGAAGAAGCTCTAGCTTTGTTAAATATGTTAGGGTAATGGGTACTAAGGGGATTGGTGGTAAATGTTGACATTCATTGTGTTGGATACGGAGTTTTAAGTTAGTCCCAAAATTATACATGGTCAAGCTTTGTGAAGTCAAGAAATTATAGACTTTTCACCAAATGTGAGAAGGGTTTTGATGAATTTGAAGTAGGCCTTACAATTATGTCTTTAGAAATCTATAGTGTTTGAGAAAGAGGTAATTTTTTTATTTCTGCTACTTCAAGAAAAAGATGAGAAAGAACCATAATGGGATATTCTTCGATAGAGGTGGGAGAAAAGAATTGGTCTATCATGGGTGGAGGGGAGGTAAGTGAAGTAGGTTCTTTACCCTCTTATTATGGCTCCCTCAACATGTGGGTGAGGCATGGATAAATTTTGATCCTCTATAGGTAAAAGAATGGGTAAGAGTGGTGTAATTAGAGTAGGCATAATAGGTTTCTCATCTATTATGGGAGTAGATGATATGGACTCTTCTAGGTGCAAAGGTGAAGTGGGTGGGGTACCACTCTTTATAGGTGGAGGAGAAGTAGGTGAAGAAGGTTCCTCAAGAGGGTATAATGTAGGAATGATGTTCCATTCAACATGTGGTTGAGGAACAGGTAGGGTGTGGTCTTTAAATGGTAAGAGGATAGGTAATATTAGTGTAAATGGAATTATCATCATAGGCTCTCAGGTGGAAAAAGGAGTGGAAAAGGAGGTTCCTCCTCTCAAGGGAGTGAAACGAGTGAAATAGGATCTTCTACCTAAGGAGGAAAAATGGGAAAAATAGATGCCATTGAGTGTGGGGGAAGAGTCAATGAAATAGGTGTCTCCTATTGAGGGGTAGGTTAAACTGAAGATAAAGGAAAAACCATATTAATAGTATGGATAATATGATCAACTGAGTTAGTTATGGACTAGACAATATTTTGATTTGGTGAATGGTTAGGAAAAGGGTGTTTGAACACATCCATACTTTAATTAAAAGGTACATTAGTATTATCCAAGATGAGCTCACCTCTATCAATCATATCTTAAACAATATTCTTGAGTATCTTTCAATTATTAGAGTTGTGGCCTTTAACTCGATGGTAACTGCAAAACTCATCTTCCTTATACCAGGTTGGGATAGGATGGAAAGGGTTGAACTATATAGGAGTTTTAATTTGAGGAAGGGTTATGACACCTTGTTACAATAATTTCTCCAAGATGGATGTATATGATTCCCTAATGGGAGTGTATAATCTTTATTCATATTATTGTTGGAATTGCTTGGTTGGATTTTGAGAAGTTGAAGAATTCAATTGGTTTGTGGTTGTGGAAGAGGCTAACTTAACGACCACTATGTTGGTAGAGCCTTTAGCCTTTTGGTTAGAGGGATAAGTTTTAGAGGAGGAGTCATTTGTCTTGGTATTGGGATTCTTACTATGTAACTTGACTTTGCCTTCATCAATATCATGAACATCAAGTTTTTGTGCCATTGTAAAATCTTCATCAAATGTGCAAATTTTTTTTACCTGGAGTGTGGATGAGATGTGCTTAGCACATGCCCTTGAGAAAACATTAATAAGCTCAGTTTGGTGTAAGGAGAAGGAGAGTTGATTTATCAAGCTTCTCCAATGAGTGACAAAATCAGCAATAGACTCATCATTAAATTATCTAATAGAATATAGGTCTATTACAGAAATCTTCTTAGAAATGTTAATAGAGAAATGGTCTAGGAATATTTGTGTAAGTTGGGTAAATGAGAAAAGGGAGTGCTAAGGTATAGAGCTATAGCAATCAAAGGTAGCACCTAAAAGAGACATAGGGAAAGTGTAAATTAGTAACACATCATCATATCCTATTAAATAACAAGCATGTCTAAATGCTCGCAAGTGTTATTGTGTGTCCTCTTTACTCTAGAAATGAGTAAATTTAGGGAGCTCCCATTGGATTTAATAAGGGAAGATAGGCATAGAAGGATGGATTGGTTCATTGCATATCTGATCATAAGATAATACATTCTTTGAACTAGAAATGGATGTCTCTGGATTAGACATCTTGTCCAGTAGCATCTTAATGAAGTTTGGAGCGGGAATAGTTTCTGGGATTACTCAAAAGTTATAGGGAAGTTGATAGGAAGTAGAGGGAGTGTATGAAATAGCTTGTTGAGGTTGTGTCAGTGCAACATAAGGATAATGAGGTGTAAAAAGAAAAGTGACTTGTCCCATTGGGTTGGAATCTATGCCTTGGTTGGTTGTTATTACTACATGTTGAATTATTATCATGGTTAGACTAGATGAAGGGTGAGTGGTAACTCAATTAATTATAGGCACATAGGTGGATGGAATAGGTACCACTAAATTCTAGAATGGGGTTTGGCTTGGCTGAACTGGTTGTGGTTGTGAAAGTAGGGAAGTTCCACCAGTGTTTAGGTGGAATTGAGTGGTTGGAGATGCCATATTTTAGACATTGTTTATAGTTGGGTTACTCATCAAAGTGGTGGTTTGGGTAACCATGGGTAAATAGTGGAGGTAACTAAAACTAAGGTTGTCTCCATTAAAGAGGTTGGAATACCATAGATTGGGTCATCTGAAGAATTATGGGTTGCCTCATAGCAAGGTAATGTTGAAGGGATACCAAATTATGATCAATAAATTTATAAAAACCTTAAACTCCCTCAAACACAATGGGAATTTGGTTAGGGTTGGGAGTATACTCTGTATCTAAAGTATGTTCCATGACAAAATCAGAAGTGAGAGGGGAAGGTGGAAGTGGCTGTTAGCTTGCATGATTGGAAATAACTTTGGCCTAATCTCATGTCAATACCATGCAAGAGGTGGTTTAAATATTCTTGCCACCCTATATTTGAAAACAAATAAATAAAAACTAGGTTTAAGTGTAGGGAAATGGGTTATTTTAGCTTGTTGTTTTAAGTAGATGAAAATACATAGTCATCGATGTCAGTAGGGGTGTGACTGATATCAATAAGAATAGTTCACTGATGTTGATGGAATAACCAATGTTGGTAGGTAAAGTCTACTGATACTGGTAAGGTTAACTGATGTTAGTCACTATGAAATCTTGGGAAATGGAAAATCTGATCTTTTAAGAAATTAGAGGCTAAAAAATAGGTAAAATAGTGGATGTAAATGGTCTATGTAAGAATGAATAACACTAAGAAATATTAAGATAATAGGTTATACAAATTGAGCTTTTAAAATAGTATTGATTTTGTGAATCGATTAAAAAGCATCCTTACCAACTCAAAAATACAGAAGGCAATTGAAAAGCAAAAAAAAAAAAAAAACATTCAACCAATAACTATTAAGTCCTAGAGATTAATTTTTAGTCTCGTATTGGCTTATACCTTAATCATATAGTGAGAAGAGAATTTGGTTATCGAAAGTACTAGAAAGTAATCTAGAGTTAGTTTCAGGTTAGATTTAGCGCTCAAGAAGAAATCTATGTTAGACTATGTACATGGCTTGATATAGGATCTTTCTCTCTGCATTTCATGAACCTAAAGCTGAGCCAGGCTGATTAGCCAAAATATACCTTCTATCTAGATATTACACTCTACCAGAGAATAGAGTGGATTTTCCCCTTGGTAGTGAAATCCAAGTAAGATAGCCGGGTAGGGTAAGGTGTTCCACCAAGTGATGAAATCTTAATGGGCCTTTTCTCAGGTGAGTTTAGATGTTTATTTATGTGAATTTGATTTCATTGTGTAACATAGGTGTACTATGATTTATTTACAATGCTTGTAATTAACTAGGTGAGTTAATATGCAACAAGAAAATATGAAATGCAATAAGTTTTAAACCCAAATCTAAAATGTTTAGATTCTAATGAAAATAGAGAGGAAATAGGAATAGAGTATGAATTTAAATATCCTAATGTGCATGCAAGAGGAAGTAAAGAAGGGATTCTCTTTTTTTTGTAAAATAAAGTGATAAATTACTTTCATGTAAGGAGAAAAGAAAGAAAATTTTAGTTTTAATGCCTTTTAAATAGAGAATAAGATATTATTATTTTTTGTTTTTAAGTGAAAAGAGAATGAAGAAGTGCAAGAAATGAAAAGGTCACTATAATTCACCTAAACGAAGGTTTAAAACAAGAAATTAACCCAAGGAAAACTCTAGGGTCCCACCGGGAATGCCAAAAATGTTTCACTAAATTTTGTCTATTTTAAGTCTAAAGGAAAACAAAAAGAAGGATGGGGATAAGTGATTAGAATGAACCTGGATTTGGTTTATGCATCATATCTAGACATTGTGAGAAATCCTCTTTGGGGAGGAATACCTAAAAATAAGAAAACAATACCACAATATGTTTGTTATCAGATAAATGAGTGGGTTGCCAAGCTACGCACTTTTTTTAGGAAGTGTGAATCTTCCCTAGAGATGATAATTCACTTTTGAGAGGAAAAAAAATAATAAATAACTAAAAGAGGTTAAGAGAGAGTAAAAAATAGATAATATTACCATTATTAAGAACCTGTATGCAGTAAGGAGTGATAGGGTATAGGTGAGATACTCTATTTATCTTTTAGAAGTTTTCTAGGTAGGTTTTGAAGAGGCTAGGGAATGCATAGTCATCGACATCGGTAGGAGTGTGACCGATATTAGTTATACTTATGAGGTTAGTAGTGAGGTGACCAATGTTGGTTAGACAATCGAGGTCAGTAGTGAGGTGATCAATGTTGGCTAGGTTGTCTAGGTCAGTAGGGGTAATGATTGTTTAGGAGCTTGTAGAAGGCTTTCCCAAGTCCAAGAAATGGTTTAAATCAGGTCAGGGAGGTTGAGAGAGTTATGAGAGTGAGATTATGCCTTGGTTAAGTTTGGTCAAAGGTTTGGTATGTTAATTAAAGGGGTAGCAAGAAAGGAATCTTTGTAACTCCCTCATGGGGGTATGGTCAAAAGTGCATAAAAAAATGTAGAGTAGATATAAGGAAATAGTAAAATTAATATTTAATTAACCTACAATATCAGTGATGTACTTAGCTATGGTGGTCACTAAATGATAAGTACCAAGTTGATGGTTTCTATCAGGGAGTCTAAACCTAAATGCCTAAACAGAGAGAACAAACGGGTGTCGTTGGTCCTCAAGAGCTCAGTTTCTAATTTTGGTTGACTTATGTAGGGTGATTGTAAGCCTAGATGTTGAAAAATAGAATGCTGAGAGCTTGAATGAGAGTAATAATTGATTTTTTAAATTTTTGTTGCCTTGAACTATAGGTTGGAGTTTGTCTTATATTGTCAACATCAGCAATCCCATCGACATTAGTCATGGGTTGATTAACATTGGCAACCCTATAATAGGTAAACCTTTCTATTTATGTCATATTTTCTATTTTTGTGCATGCCAAGTGTGACACCAATTATAAAACAGTAAAAATAAGAGTTTAGGAATGAAGTAGTTATTTAGGAATTTAGTTTGGAAGTGGGAATAAGTCTTGGGTAGTTAGGACGAGTGGACTAGGTCTTGAGGTGACTCGTTAGGGGAGAATTAGTCATAGGGTGAGGTGGCCAGGTAAGGTGGAAATAGGAGTTTTTAATTAACTTAATTAATTAATTTAAATTAATTAAATGTGTGAGGGGTAAAGGTATGTATTAAGGATATTAATTGTTATTATTAAAATGGGTTTAGGGGGATTAATTATTATTATTAAAATGGATTTAGGGGGGTTTCAACATAGGGAGTTATGCATGTGTGTGATGTAATTTTGGTATTTACAAGTAGAACTAGTAGTAACTATCATAGTGACTAGAAGTGAACTTGAAGAAGCATCAGATGATTGAAATATTAGAACCATATGAATATTAATCTAATTTGGCATCAATGTGGTAGCTGTTGTTGTTGGAAAATTTGGTAGAGTTAGCATGGTAGAACTAGTAGATTGAGTTTGTCAAGAAGCTTTCTTCTTCACCTCTAAGTCTTGATAGTTATTTTAGGCCTTATCATGTTGTGATATGATTAGACCCATATCAAGAAGATATGGTCTAGTTACCCTACCAATCTCTCCAATTAACTTATTATGATTTGACTTGGTCATTTTGAAACCTACTCTAAATACCTCTACCTTAGTGGCCTTCTTCCTTGTTGCATTTAACTTAACCTCTATATTTTCAAGGCTTAGACCTTGCATGCTCTATTTAAAAATTTTAGAGCCTTGTTTGATCATTTGATTGAATATAGATCTCATCACCAACATTCTTCAATTATCTTGAATAGTAGATAACTCTAGTCTTGACAAAATTTATTTGGCCTCTTTCTCCTATTCATATAATTTATCAACTAATGCCTCAAAAAATAGAAGCCAGTCTTATGCCTATTGGGTCTTTATTAATACTAATTTTAGGGAATTTGGGGCCTCCAATGGAGTCATCAAATTTATATGGCTAAAATCCTTATTGGGTGTATACAACACTAGGAATTTTAAATTATTATCATCTTTTTTGAGGGACATGAATAATTTATTAAGTTAAAGCTGACTCTTAAAGAATGAATAGAATCAAGGATTTCATACAATCTAAGGGAAACATCCCGTACATTATATTCAATGCCCTAAAGAACCCAAATTACTTGATGTTACTCTCTAAGTGTTTCCAACTCTTCCTCAAGCTCTTGCCTAGTCATTCTAGTTCCTTTATGTATGGCAATTATAGTTTACATGTGGGTCTCTATATATGTTTTCAAGTCCTCTACATAGGGGGACTAACCATTCTACCTATTTTTTATTTTGCTTAAGGAATATGCTTCATCCCTCTCTTCCATGATCAGGATCCTACCTGATCTATCTTATATCTTCCTTTTTCTCACTATCTATAATATATAAGATAGAAAGTGGCTTTATCAAATAGGGAGCTCACTATTAGAAACTATGTAATCTTCAGATTAGGCTTCTTAGAGGCCAAGGATCTTAGTTTCTTATCCCAATCTGGAAGAGTGAGCTTCAAGGGATTAGAGGGAAATACTTCCAGTTGAGCATTATCTTCAAGTTATTTCTTAGTGGATATGGGAGGATTAGGCATTATAGGCCAAATAATCTTGAACTAGTCTATGTTCCCATAGTGTGGCATTGGATGAACCACATAGACTATCTACCTCCTAGGTTATCTCTTAGTTTCTACCACTATGGTTACCATGTTAGGAGTGTAAGATGTCAATGATGAACCCAATTGAGTATAAGGGGTTATAGTTGAAGGCATGGATTGAGAAATGGTCAAGATGGACAAGGATAATGTTGATTGAATGGATGTTAATGAAAAGTATATGGAAGGGATGGAATCCATAGGGATATAAATTATAGAAGTAGAAGGGGGAAAATAGATGTGGTTGTAGGCAGACTCATGGATGGGTCTAGGAATAATAGACCTATTGAGACTGTCCATTGAGGAAATAATGTGGAGACAATAGGGTAAGGGGTGATTGAAACTATAGGTAAAGACATAAGAGGGTAAAAACTCAATGGAGATATGAGCAAGGGGCCCTTACCATATGAGTCACCTATGATAGGTGCTTTAGCCTTGAGTTACTATAAGCTCAAAACCTTCTCTTATTATAGCTTCTCCTTGTCTACCTTCTAAGTTTAATGGGTATGTGGTATGTCTTTATTGTTCTCCCTGCCTATGGACCTATGGACTATGATGAAGAGAAGAGGGAATAGTGATTAGCATAGATTCTAAAGTATCTAATGTTTCCTATTCATCTAAGGAATCCGAGAATATAACCCTGACTTCCATCACTACTTACAATTATGTATTATATCCAATTGTAGTTAGCTCCTTGAATAACTCTTTCTTGATGTTAATTAGTTCAATTATTGAGGGTTGAATTGGGAGCACTTGTGCTTATTCTTATGTTAAGGTAGGTATTTGTTCCTCCTCCTCATCATATTATTCTTCTTATCCATCAACTAGTACATCATCTACCAATTATTGCTGGTCATGACATTGGATTTGCTAGCTATCTTAGTATAGTTTGTTTTATCATACATATATACATGCTTCACTTGTTCTTATTAAGTACTTGTAGATTGTTTAGAGGAATCAAGTCCACTACACTAATCTAAACTTGATATCATCTTCCCATTAGAGGTATATACATGGATCCATTGTTATTTATTTGACACATTCATCTACTTGGGGGCATATTATACATTGTTTCTATTACCAAGTTCTATCTTTACATTTTATACATTCTAGTTTTAGAATTATTATATCTTGATATTGATAATTTCTTCTCATACTTAGATTTTTTGTTGTCTATCACTAGTTTAAACTTAATATATGTACATCCCAGCTTGTACATAAATTTTTACTACATTAATGCACATTTTATTTCTTGATTTTTTAGTTTAGACTTGACTATATTTTCTATGATTATTCTATTCGAAGGCATTTTAATATACCATTGATCTTCAGCTATACACGACTTCTATTCATGTATGTCTTAGACATGTGCCCATATCCCTTATGTGTGATTTTATGATTATGTATGTATACATTTGAACATGTCCTTATATTTGGTTTAAATATAACTTATTTTTTGCTTGCGTATGTGGACATTTAAACATGTCATTATATATCTTATTTTCTCAAATTTAGTGACATGTGCCCATGTCCCTTGTATTATGGCCCCTTGGCCTATTTTATGTGCTTGATGTATTTTTAATGTATGTTTTATTGTATGCATAATGTTTATTACACTTGTATTTTATTATTACACATACTAGTTATCAATGCCATGAGAGAACTAATGCATCTCCCCTTCCTACTTAGTGTCTTGATGGACATCATGTCCCATCCCCTAGGTAGCTACCTAATTCTACTCATATTTATTATTATATACATTAATTACATCTATATTGACACCCTTTTGATGTGCTAGACATAATATACATTTTATATTACATACTTATGCTCATATTATCTTACATTTTGATGTTGTGTTTACATATCATATTGGATTATCACATAGTTATAATATATTCTCTAATTAACACACATTTCATAGAGATTTTTATTTTGAGAATATTTATTTCATAGGTTCAAAAACTAACCTCAAAAGAGGGGATATTCATAGGGGTTTGTCATAGAGATCAGGGTCCTAAAATGCATTCATAGAACATTTTTCAACACATAGGCTTAGTTTCATAAAATCAAACATAGGTAAACATAGGAAAAGATAGTGACTTATAAAGAAGTATAGTGACATAATTTAGACTAGATAAAAATTAACATCCAAATAAGAACACTAACACCACATGGAACTACTATAAAATATGTGGTACTAATGTTTAGTAGCCCCAGTTTTAGGATAGTTTAGATTGGGTAGAATAATACACCAGGTATAGTATAGTATATGTTTTCATAGATACATCTATTGGTTTGATAGTTATGCTTATATTTTGCTCATATTCATGTTAATTGTTCATATTGGAGACATAATACATGGCATGATCATTCCCATATTTAGTTTAAATACTCAGATATAATTAGTACAACTTTCTATAGAATCAATATACTTAGAAATCATATTAGGGGCATGCTCATGGCACATTATTTCCATGTGATAAGTTACACATAGGTTAATCAAATGAAATGGGAAATCCATGCCATTATCTATAGTTTATACACTTGACATCATATTATAGGTTGTTACTAGTTTCATTCCTTACTCCATCTATAGTGGTTGGCATTCTTGAGTGGCCCAAAGCTACCTAATGTACCTTAGTGGCTACAGAGCCAACATACACAATTAGATATACTCATTTAGATATTTCTAGTACTTTGCATATTTTAGGTTTATATTCATTTAATACATATGGGTGGGTAGTGATGGATTCATATCCTAGTTGAGTTTTTGATACACCCACATTAGAGGGTTAAAACACACTTTTAGTCCAATCTAAGATATTATAGGTCATTATCCACCAAGGAGGAGTGGGAAATGATCGAGTCAAAACTAGATTGAGTTTTTGAGCCACCCACACATGAGGATTGAGCAACCTATCATCTCAATCTAAGATATTCAATGATTTGATCACTATATACATGCACACACACATGTTATCATCAATTTCATGCATTGGATCACATACCCACTGAGGTGTATTGATTCCTTTCCTTGTTCCCATCTCTTTACTTTGTTTTACATAGTCACTTCTTTATTCAACATTGTCTTTTGCTTTTGATATCTATTAAGTAAAGAATGATTTATCAACATTCATTTTTCAGGTCATGCTTTGGATCATGATTCACATACACAAACCCAAATTCACTTACCTAAACTCAAATTCATGAGCTTCACTTCTTAGATAAGTCTTGGTACACTTATTTTTCCTTTATACTAGTCATTTCAATATGTTACATTTATAGCATAAGGGGGGAATATAATAACCTAAAAGTGGTATTTGAGTGCTATGAGTGTTAATTGAGATAATTTATTCCTATCTTATCCCTAAAACTATCCTATAACCTTTTATCACACTTTTATAGCCTTTGTGTAGACCACAGACATCCTTAGTTAGCTTAAACATAGTCTCATACCCTTATTTTCTAATACTAGCCCTTCATGTCCAATAACTTGTTAGTTGGACATTAGCTCCACATTAATGAGACTAGATCCACATAGAACTAGTTTCCCCAATATGGCACTAATGTCCTTTACCCTATATTTCCTGAGTTGATATATTTTTAAAATTAAATCCCTCCCAAGGTTGGACTAAAAACATTTTATTATTCACACAAGCTATATAACACTATAAATACATGGCTTCTAGACCTCTACCTTGTTTTTTTATAACTATCTTGTATAAATCCATGTGTGATCTATTGCATACACAATTTATAATTAGTAAGGCCAGTTAACATCTTATTGCACCTCTCCTTTCTTGCTTATAAGAAGAGAGGAGTAGGAAGTGAAAATGGATCCAAAACTATCAAAAAAATTTACATCCAAAGCTTCTTTTGTAGATGTTCTTACATCAATCCAACCATCACATCAGAGAGATAACTTGTTGTCATCCCTTGGTCAAAATAAAATTACCATTAATCTATCAAAATAATTCCAGACTCCACCAATGATCTAACCACCTCAACCATTCACTAGATCAATCTTTTGCAAGCTAAGTATTTATTTGCCATTATTCAATTATTTTGTTTGTATTTTGCAAGAAGCCTAGCACAAATCCATCTCTTAGAATTACCTTTTGTGATCTCATTAGCTGAAATTTTATCAACTCAAAACTAACACATAGTAACCATCAATGATTAGCTTGACCAATCGATGGTCTGTCTAACTATCAATAGTTATCTCAACCATCGACGGTCACCTCAACTACCAATGGTCACCTCAACTGCTGATGATTACTATGGTAGGAAATAATAGTAAGATATTTTCACCCACTTACCCTCAACCAAATCCAATATTCTTTTTTTCTACATGTTTGAAGACCCCCGACCTATTTTTTAAAGCACACTTGACCCATTTAGCATTAGTATTGACTTGCTTATTGGTATATTAGTCAATTTAGTCTATTTTATTTATCAATCATTTCTTGTATTTTATTTTAGTAGCTTTTTATTATTGATACAAGTATATTATATTCTATTTTATAAACTTAATTTTTTAAAATGTGTCGATTGATAGCCCCCGAGGAAGCTCTTGCTTTTGGGATCTAACTAGCACTAGACAATCTGCCTAGCTATCTATATAACCAACCATTTGCTTTAGTGTTATATTATTTTTAGGTAATATTCCTAAGCCAAATAAGAGTTATTAATAATTATTTTATTCAATTCATGCAAAATCAAACAAGTTTTTCAACCATACCCGTATCTAGTTTTTTCTTCTTCCTTTCTCAAAATATAAATTGAAATTCACTAAAACATTCTGGCATGCCTAGTAGGACATTGAGTTTTTTATTAGGTTTCTCTTTTTTGCATCTATATTCTCTTATCCCTATTATGTGCTCACAAATGACATCAAAGTTTCTTTTGGGCTTAAAATCAAGTGCATCCATTACCTGCTTGCAAGTTTAGCTCATTTAGTTAAGTTAAATCATAATAATTTTATCATAGCATCACTCTTATTGCACACACTAAACCAAACCACCTACATCAATCAAACATCAAATAACTTGAGACAAGGCTTGAATAGGATTTCATCACCTAACAGTCACCTTATCCTTTTTTGGAAATTCTACTAGGAGGTCATTACCAAAGGGATAACCAACTCATCTCTTTAGTTGAGTATAAACTTTAGAAATTGGTATATATTTGCTAAGCACCCAACACCCTTATCACTATGATGTGTGAAGTGAGGGGGTAGGGCCCAATAAAAATCCATGTATTTATTTCCAATATATATTCTTTTTGAGAGCCTAAATAACTTGAAACCAACCATAGACTTTTTTTTCTAGTACCCGCTTTACAATCCAATTTTAGTAACACAATTTTTTGAAAGCTTAAGTCATAAGCCAAAAGAGAGACTAAAAGGAACTTTAGGAATTAATGCATTTTATAATGTGTGATTGCTTTCCTTAATCATTTATTGTATTATTTTTGTTTGAGTAGTAAGATCATTTGTGTATTTTCTCTCCCTTACCTTAGATGGTTCTAACTTGCCAATAGTGAAAGAATCTAGCAGAACAAAACCCATCACCAAACCAATCAACTCCTTCTACACCATCATACATGGAGTACATTTATGAAAAATAAAATGTTCCTCATCCTTTGGGATGTCTTTCTTTCCCTCATTATGTTTTCCAAGGAGATACAGACTTTGCCACCTTCTTAGGTAACAACCTTGTGGCCCTTCAATATTATCTTAACACCATGCCCCTACTTTAGTTCTACCTATAGACCCACCTTATGGGAAAAAATTCCATTTCCATAGTTAAAACCTAGGCATTGAATACCCAAGCTTCCTTATCCACCAATAATCCCTTTGATACCACTGTGGAAAACCAACCTGCCCAACCTACAAACACCCTTATACCTTCTACCCCATCAACAAATCCACTACCTTAAGAGTAACCCAACCACTAGCCACCTATACTTCCCTCACCATAGGATTACCTATCACTATTATTTCCAATCTTCCTTCAACTACACCTAATCCACTAACCACTACCCCACTATAAAATTTTATGGTGCCTATACCTTCTACCTTACCACCAATCAGCATAAAGATCACTATCCTCCCTTTTATTACCAACCCAACCAAAAATTCTACCCAATAGGTTCCCATTACACCAACCCTGGGTTACGTCCATAACCCATAAAGTCATGTACCTATACCTATTTCCCAACCACCTACATCCACCTACCCCTACATATCATCCACCCAACCCACTAGTGTCCACATACCAATATGTGGTTGTTCCTTACCCTCCTACTAGTTATCAGTATATCACCCAACCACCACAACAATATTCACCTTACAATCCTTCAGGTGTACAACCCCAAGTATATCTAATGAAAATACTCATGGATAAATTAACTACCTTAGAGTCATCCATTTTTGTATCTCACAACATCTTATCATATGATCAGATCTATAATGATCCCATCCACCCATCTATCCCTATTAAAGCATATCCTCCTTAGTGGGAGCTCCCCAAGTTCTCTAAGTTTCAACGTAAGGAGGATCCCCAACAACACCTCAAGGATTTTAATCATGTATATTATTTGATCACCTATGATTATGGCATTTATTCATTCATATTATTTGATTGCCTATGTTGATTCCCTCCTTCATACCTTTCCCATGTCCCTATCTAGTCTAACATTAGATTGGTACAATGCCATTATTAAACACTCTCTCCTCTCTTTCACCCAACTAGACTAAACTTTATTTTACCACTTTTAGATAAACATCTCTAATAAGGTTTCCATCATTGACCTTTATCCATCAATTTGATGATGAATCTATTGATGTTTTTTAGCTCATTAGAGGAGCCTAATCAATTAAATTTCCTTCTCCTTATCCCAACTTGAAATAATATAATTTTTTACTTGGGCATGTGCCAAGCACATATCTTATATAATTTGTGTCTATAGGTTTATAACCTTTGACAAATATTTTACCATGGTGCATAATCTAGAAAACAAAGCCATCGATGAAGGAAAGTTAAAATTGAAAAAAAAAAAAAAACTCTACCTACACGATCAATGAGGCTTCTTCCTCTAAAAATAATAACTAGACCAATACCAATAACAATATCAAAGGAAATATGAATGTATTTATCCTTACGACCTCTCCTACACCATTAATCAATCAACCAAATGCCTCTAACTCCTCAAAATAAAATGTGAAGAACCAAAACTAAAACAATAAAAAGCAATTTAATCCACTTGGGGAATCTTATGATTCAATCTTGGAGAAGTTATTGAAGGATAACATCATACAAATTATTCCTATCAAGCCTCCTTAATAATTTTATTCTTCTCATCTTATACCTAGTTAGTACAATGAGAAATATCTATGTGCTTTCCATCGATTAGTAGGGCATGCCATTAGTAGGTGTAATACCTTCAAAAGCATTATCCAATCCCTTATTGAAAAAGGAGAGCTTGTGTTGGATAACCCTAATACACCTCCAAACCAAGCCCTTAACATATTTATACAAACTTTTCCAAATCATGCACCTTCCAAAAATGAGAGAATAAGGTTGAGTATTCTCATGACACCCACACTATCAATATGGTTCTTGACACACTCATAATTAAATAACCTAAAGCCTAATCTATCTGTTATCTACGCACTCCACTTATTAAGGTAGTGGAGTTACCTTTTCCTCTTTTGGATATCAAATTTGGGGGAGTAACCTTTTCCCCTCCACTTATTGAGGTAGTGGAGTCACCTAATACCCCTTTAATTAACATACGAGAGTAATAAACCATTTCACCTTCTCCCTCAACCACCAAACAACTCACTACCCCTTTGAAGGTCATTTCTAAAGAGGAATCGACCATGTTTACACCTCCACTAGAGGATTCAACCATCCAAACCTTGAATCCTTTGATTGAGGAAAAGGATGAGGTCATTGTTTCCCTTTCTTAACCTATGGTCTTATCTTTCAAGTCTACTATCAAGGGAACACAACTGATCTACAAACCATTTTCTAAGCTAGTTCAGAGGTTGGAGTTTATTTCCAAGCCTAACATGGATTGAGACACATTTTATAAATAATTAGGGATACTTTACATCACCAAGTAGGAACCTCCAACCACACCTTTGGTAGACAAACCTGTTTCCCAAAATCCATAACTTATTTTTGTAAACAACATGTTGACTATTTCAGTCTTATAGGCCAAAATTGTCTCTTTCTTTCTCAAAATGTTCTGAGCATTCATTTTTTTCAATTACTCAAGCCTTTTCAGCTAAGGAAATCACAGGTTCAATAGGTGGGCTTTCTCAAGGGGAAGTTCAAAACACTTAAGGCATTTCTTAAAAAATTATAAGGATGGTTCAATATCGAGGTTCAATCAAAAGCATTCAACGGCAGGGTTCAAAGAGTTGGAATGAACCATTGAAATATTGAACTATTGAAATCCACCTCCGAATGAGTTTAAAGGTTCAACGAGTTTAAAGGTTTAATGAGTTCAAAGCTTCAATGAGTTTAATGGATTCAAAGGTTCAAAGTTCAAAGTTTAAAGTTTGAGTGAATGATTCAAGTGGAAGATTCTAGAAAAAGGATTAACCAAAAGGTTTAACCTAATGGTGTAAACAATTGGTTCAATGACACATTGAACTCATAAATAATACTAAGTGAATGTAGCTCTTTACAAAATTGCCAAACTGCCGAACTACCGAACCATTGAAATTTGAACCATTGAACCTTGAACCATTGAAATCTGAAAGGTTTAAGGGTTCAAGGTTCATAGTGGTTCAATGTGACCAGTGACATCCCTGTGGATGGAAAATTCAAGGTAATGGAATAACCATTGATTCTCAAATAACACAGACCCGAAGACAAACTCAATTGTCCACTAAGAAAGGAGCCGAAGAAGTCAACAAAAGGTGAGAAGATAGCCCTGAGAGCTCAGATCACTAGGAAGAGACAAAATGTAGAAAGGAAAGAGGGAATGATATAGAGGATCTAGAAATATCTATAGAAGAGTTATTACAGTAGGTGGAATAGTCTACCAGGTAGATATTAGAGAGTGCAAGCATTCAATGGTGTGGCCTATTTTTCTCTGTTTGAGTAAAGATGAGTGGACAGTCATATAAGTATCATAAAGAGGAGCGACCTTACCTTTAAGAAGAATAGGCAACCCATGCTTCAAAGGAGACATTTGAGATGATTTAGAATGCCAAAAGTCAAGGCTGATGACCTATTCCATCATGGCCCCTTCACATAATTTCTAATGCATTCAATGCAGCATGGGCCATTTTGTGAAAATGAGTGCACAAGTCTTTTATAGATTCTATATATTGTAATCTCTCAATTTGTAGGGGAGAGATCTCTCAGTGATTAGAAGAAAAACTCTACCCAAATTGAAAGGCATTCTTGAGACTTTGAGCTCATACTGTTAATCATATTTTATCAAGGGAATGAGAAAGCAAGTGACCTTTCAGACTTTGTGTTGAAATAGCTTATGTTATCTAGGAAATCATTCTTATGTCTTTTTCCTAAATGAAGTCTTGTCCATTTAATAAAATAAGTAGAACAAGTGGAAATAATTTGAAAGATGTCTTGAAGTCAACTATGGGAGACTTTGTGCTATCATAATTATCTTTAGTCTGTATGTGTTATGTTTCAGGATATTGGAGAGACTTTGATCTCCCCTTATCCTTTGTAATCTTTTACTCTGTTGTAGTTTTTGGTGGAGACTTTGTGCTGCACTTCATTCTATTGTGTTACTTTGTCCTAAATTAGTAGGAGAAACAATGAAAGACTTTGTGCTTTCATGGGTTTCTTATGGATCCAGTTACTACCCAGGAAGAATTCTTGTTGTTTAATGAACATCATTTTTGAAAGAAGAGAAATGCCTTCAGTAATTACACCAAAATTCTCCTTTGTTTTATGAACATCATCTTTGAAAAAAGAGAGATGGATGGTATGATTTCACCCCTAAGTCTATTTTCAATTTATATTAGTATATTATAGTTTATAGGTCATCTCTCCTTATTGAGAGGAGATATTTATCTCATTATGATGTGGTAACTACACCCATTTTGCCATATAAATCTTATTGTGTTATGGTTGATATACCAATTTTGTCATCAGTTAGTTGATAACAAAATATTCACCCAATAACTTTTTGACAACTCTATTGGGGAAAGAATGCATAATTTGAAGCCTCAAGCTTCACATTGAAGTATTTCTAGTTATTTTCCATCCTACACTCTGGTAGATCCATGGTATACACGAAGCCAGAGATCTCAAGGTATTTTTGATCCTTTGTTAGAGTTTGTGCAATGAAATAATTTTGACCTTTCTCCTCCACAATCTTACCTCCAATGAATTAGGAGTTTTCCTCCTACCAACGACAGGTCCCCAATACCTGATGAAGCTTCTCTTTCCTCTACTATCAGAGCTTTGTCTATACATACCCTAAAGAGGTTTGTTATCCCTCCTTTAAATCATCATATCATGGCAGCCCAAGGCCCTTGGGGTAACACCTTTGGCCCTCTAAATCTAACCCCACCTTTACATGAACTACCCCAAAGTTCAAGAAAGAATTTTACCAAGTTATATGGTAATGAGAGATTTCATCTTGATGAGCATATTGTATCTTTCTATATAGCCTGTGGTGTGATAGGCATTGAATTTGAAGATATAGAAGTTAGGTTGTTTGTGGAAACATATTAAGGTGCTACCATAGATTAGTTTTATCATCTGCAAGCACAAACAATAACTGAGTGGAACACTCTCAAGGCTAAGTTTAAGGCTAGTTTCAAACCCACAAAAGATGCACATGCCCTATTAGCCCAGCTTACACAAATGAATAAGGAGCCTCATGAACCCATGTAAGACTTCATTGATAAATTTGACTAGTTGAGAAATAGGATTCTTACCATTGCTCAGCCGATGCCATAAAATCTTAAGTGCTTCTTCATCAATTCTCAGCTTCCTAAAGTGAGTTTTCTATTGAGGCAGACTGACCACATAGATATTGCTATAGCTCAAATTTTGGCAACTGAGGTTATATATGATCTTATCTTGGTAGGAAAGATAAGAAGAGATCCAAACAAAAATAAATCTTCTTCATCTTCTAAAAATTTCTCTATAGGAACCAGTGATCCTATGGTGCAAAAGCTAGCAAATGATATGCTAGCTCTAAAAAAGTAAATGGTACAAGGGATGTCTGCCCCTCCTTCTTATCAGGATATACCAAGGAGGAAATTTATCAACCAGTCATATCAAGGCAATGCTACCAGGAATCAAGGGCAACCAAATCATCTTCCTCCCCCATAGGGGAAGCTTGCCATTGAAGCAGCACCAACGAACTCAACAGTTGGTTATCATGAAGCTAAACATGATTTTTCTTTCCAACCTGAGTTGGACCAAAAAGATGATGTTAATCTCTTTTTAGAAGGTGTAGAATAATTAGCTGGTGACTCCAACAATGGTTTCCTAAATTACTAGGATGAAGCTAGAAGAAAGGGAGAAGTGTTTGATGGATCATACACTATTTTTACTAGGTCCCAGAACCAGTCAACTCAACAAGAAGATAAGGGAAAAATAGGGGAAGAATCTCAACCATTAATTTATATTTATAAATGGGGGACTTCACTACCTTTCCAATCAAAGGACCCAGTGATCAATAAAAAAGTAAGTACCTCAAACAACCTTGCACCTTCTGCTTCAATTTCTCAAACTAGTACCACACCCAATAAAACCTAGAATGGACTTCCTTCCTCCATTTATAGTTAATTTGAGTTATTTGACATAATTTATCATACTAGGAATAACAAGATCCAAATGTATGAGTTTTAATACTTACAAGCCAACCCTGAGTAGTTGGATAGGCTAGTTGAATGCATCAAGAACAAAACTGTCCTTGCACGACAAGATGTTTCAAAAGTAACTCAAATCCCCCAAAGAATACATCCACTCAAAATAATATTCTCATTGCTCCTCCTATTTTCCTTGGGAAAATAGAACCTTTTTATGTTTCCCTTTTGATTAATGGTCATAAGTTGAGCAACTGTATAATAGACTCTGGCACCTCTGACAATGTGATGCCTGCCAAGGTGGCAGACTCTCTCAGTCTCACTCTGACTAAAATTTTTGGGAGATGTTTCTCCATGGAAAATAAGCAAGTGCCACTTTTGGGTTAGATCAAAGATGCCCAATTTACATTCGTGGCCTTCCCAAAAAAAAGGATTAAAATGACAGTTTTGGTGGCCGACGTTCCACCTTCCTATGGCATTCTACTTGGATGAAATTTTTGAAAAGATGTTGGTGGAGAATTGAACATGGACCTATATAAGGTGAGGATAACTGTCAAAGGCATCATGAAAAGGCTACTTCTTGAGAAGGAATCAAAATATATTGTCACCTAGACATCAGCCCCTGAAGCTCAAATTTTGTTTAAATCCTCAGGAATGGGTAACTACTTTCTGTTTACAGAAGATGTTTCTATTTCATCAGATAAAAGTTATATAAATGACAATCCAAAATATTTAGACAAGACATTAGAATAATTGGTAGAGCACTATTCAGAAGAAAAAATATCTTCCCTCTCTAATAAATAAAAGTCTGAAAGGAGATCAGATTCTAATGATGTCTGGATTCTAGAATTTGATGGCAGTTATTCTTCTACCAGTTGTGGAGCTAGAATTTTTTTGATATCTCTATAAGGAGATATTTTCCCTTATTTGTATAAGTTGTAGTTCAACAATACCAACAACACCATTGAATATGAATCTTTGTTGCTCAGATTGAAAGTTACTCAAGCTAAAGACGTCAAACTTCTTCATGCTCAAGGAGATGTTGAACTGGTGGTTTGTCAGGTGAGGAACCTGTATCAAACCAAGAATGAAATATTGCAACATTATCACAATCTAGTGTGGGATTGCCTTGAAATTTTTTAGGCTTTCAGTATTTTTATGGTGCCCAGAGAATTTAATGATCGAGCAGATTCCTTAGTCGTCTCTGCAACTCTCATGGTTTCTCACTAAGATTTTAAAGGGAATAAGTACACTATTGAGTTGGTCTTTTGACCAAGTGTACCTGATAATGCTGACCATTGGTAGGTGTTTAATAGTGATAACTAAATCATTACTTTTTTAGAACAAATGGATAGCTTTGAGGAGCTTTATTTTGAAGGCAGTGGATCTCCACCATGGGAATCAACTCTTGAAATAAGTTTAAAAATTGATGAAGAGTTCCTTCAACTCAAAGGGAATAAAATTCCTAAAAGATTAGTTTCTCTTGAAAAGCTATTTGATAAGCATGATAGTTTTATCAAGAAGCCATAAATAGTTTCAAGTTCCTCCAAAGATTTTGATCAAATAAATATGAGTACAGAAGATAATCCCAAAATGGTCAACATTGGAAATTGTTGCACTACTGATGAAAAAATCAAATTCATTACTCTTCTTCACCATTATATTAATGTTTTGGCATACTCTTATGATGATCTAAAAGCTCTAAGGCTTGAAAAAATTCAGCATGAAATTCCTCTCAAGGTTGGTTCATTATCTCACAAGCAGAAACAAAGGCAATACAACCCCAAGATATCAGGTACTATTCTTTTTGAGATCCAAAAAATTCTAATTGTGATGATAATTTTTCCAATCCATCATTCCACCTGGATTGCAAACATAGTCCCTATGAGAAAAAAGAATGGAGAAATTCACCTCTGTGTTGATTTCAAGAATCTAAATTAATCCTCTCTAAAAGATAACTATCTGCTACCCATCATGGATCAACTACTACATATAGTGATTGGCTCAGAGATGTTATCAATGTTAGATGTTTTTTAAGATATAATCAAGTGGAATTAAATGAAACAAACCAACATAAGACTGCTTTCACTACACCTTGGGGCACCTTTGCATATCGCAGAATGCCTTTTGGTTTGATCAATGATAGCACCAACTTCCAAAGAGTGATGGATCTTGCCTTTAAAAATGAAATGGGGGAGTTCATTGTGGTATATCTTGATGACTTGACTATCTTTTCCAAACATTATCTTGATCATGTGCATCATTTACAACAAGTGCTAGAATGATGTTGATAAAATGGCATTTCTCTCAATCCCAAAAAATCATTTTTTGGGGTTACAGAAGGGAAACTTCTCAGCCACACTATATCTTGAGAAGGCATAAAGATTGACCTAGAAAGAGTCAAATCCATCCAAGAGCTTTCTCTTCCTACTAGTAAGACTGCAATCCATTCTTTCTTTGGAAAGGTGAATTTTCTATGAAGGTTCATCCCTGAATTCATAGAAAAGACTCGCCACATTGTCAACATGATGAAAGGTGAAGCTACTTTTTGTTGGACTGAATAAGGCAAGTCAAAATTTCAAGATATCAAGGAAGCTATCATCCATGCCCCAATCCTGGTTTGTTTAGATTATACCAAAGACTTCATAATATATAGCTATGCTTCTGAACACACACTTTTAGCTATTTTGGTTCAACAGAATAAAGAAGGTGTGGAGTCCCCCATATCTTTCATGAGTTGTCCTCTCAAATCTCATGAGATGAAATATTTAAATATATAGAATCATGATTATGCTATGGTTAAGGTGATAAAACACTTCTATTTTTACATCTTGAACTCACACACTGTTGCTCTGGTTCCTGATACAATAGTAAAATACATTCTAACTCATCAGGAGTTTGGAACTAGAAGGGGCAATTGGATTGCTAAAATCCAAGAGTTTGATCTTGTTATCAAACCTACAAAGCTTTTGTAGGGAAGAGATCTTTGCTAATTAATTACTGATAATATACTAGAGGAAGCAGGGCATAAAGAAACAGAGGTTGCAAACATGCGTAAAGTTCTCTTTGTCACCACTACAAATGAGTGGTATTCCAATATTTCTCATTTAATTACCTATGGTGAGTGTCCTACCCACCAATATCACAAATAAAAGAGGAATTCTAAGTTGAAAGTTGCTAACTTTGTCATGTGGGACAATAGTTTGTACAAGAGAAGCCTTGATGGGGTATTTCTTCATTACATGGATAAAGTACAACAGAGTAAACTTTTAGAGTCTTTCCACAATTTGGATTGTGGAAGAAATGATTTTTCACCTGTGACTATCCATAAGATTATATGAGCTAGGTACTACTGGCCTACTCTATTTCAAGATTCATACGCCTAGGTGCATAGATGCGAGCTGTGTCAATAGTTCATTGGGAAACCTAAGTTGGCTGCATTACCTCTCAAGCTGGTGGTGATCGAAGAGCCATCTCAACAATGGGGTATTGATTTCATTGGTGCTATAAACCCATCCTTAGGTGCTAGACATAACTATATTCTCACTGCAATAGATTATTTTACCAAGTGGGTGGAAGCCATTCTAGTCAAGCATGCTAGTTCAGAAGTGGTATGTAATTTTCTCAAGGAAAATATTATTTCTTGGTTTGGAGTCCCAACTAAGATTGTAACAAACAATATATCCTATTTATCTTCTCATGAGGTTACCCAGTTCTACTACTATTATGGGATTATCCTCTCCCACTCTTATGACTATTACCCATAAGGAAATGGTCAAGCAGAATCAAGCAACAAGAACCTAGTGACCATTATCAGGAAGCTGGTAGATAATAATCAGAGAACCTGGCATAAAGTATTGCTTGATGCTTTGTGGGTAGATAATATTACACCTAAAATGGTGATAGGTATGTCACCATTTCAAATTCTATATGGTTTAAATGTAGAGATACCAATCACCTTGGAATTACCAGCATTAAGGTTGGTAAAGGCAATAAAAGATTCAACTTTTTAAAGTTCCATCAACAAAAGGATTATATGCTTGACTAAAATAAATGAATGATGAACTACGGTGGTAGACTGTATTACTGTACATCAAAGTTTGGTGAATAAACTCTTTGATTAGAAAGCAAGGATTCATGATTTTTAGATTGGAGATCAAGTCTTGTTGTGGGATAAGAGGAGAGAACCAAAAGGAATGCATGGAAAATTAGATTCCTTATGGAGAGGTCCATTTTCCATTCATCAAGTCTATGGTGAAAATAGTTTCTTGCTAAAATATCAAGATGGAATGCCATTTTCGTTACCTCATAGTGGGCAGCATCTTAAGCACTTCAATCTTTGAAGTATCAGATAAGTCCAGTTGTACATTTATATAGTATTTGTTTGTTTTGTGTTGTTCATTTGATTTTTGGCATCTTTCTCTTTTAGATGGCATGACTCTGTAGCCTAATACCATCAATGAAGGCACTTAGATTCTTGATTTTACTCCCTTCAATTGCTTCAAATTCCAATTGATAGAAGTTCCCCAACTGGAGCCAACTGTTGTTCCCAAAATCCATCACTTGTTTTTGTGGACAACATGGTGACCATTTTGGTCCTGTAGGCCAAAATGGTTTCTTTCTTTCTCAAAATGTTCTAATCAGTCAATTTTTTCAATTACTCAAGCCTTTTCAGCTAAGGAAATCATAGGTTCAATAGGCATGTTTTCTCAAGGGGAAGTTCAAAACACTTAAGGCATCTCTTAACAAATTATAAGAATGACTCAATGTTAAGGTTCAATCAAAATCATTCAACTGTGGGGTTCAAAGAGTAGGAATGAACCATTGAACCATTGAACTTCACCTCTGAATAAGTTCAAAGGTTTAATGAGTTCAAAGGTTCAATGAGTTTAAAGGTTCAACAGATTCAAAGGTTCAAAGTTCAAAGTTTGAGTGAATGATTCAAGTGGAAGATTCTAGAAAAAGGATCAACCAAAAGGTTCAACTGAATGGTGCAAACAATTGGTTTAATGACACCTTGAACTCATAAAGAAGACTAAGTGAACGTGGCTCTTTAAAAAAGTACCAAACCATTGAACCTTGAACCATTAAACTCTAAAAGGTTCAAAGGTTTAAGGTTCATAATGGTTCAAAGTGACCAGTGACGTCCCCATAGATGGAAAATTTAGGGTAAAGGAATAACTGTTGATTGTCAAATAATGCAAACCTAAAGACAAACTCATCTATCCACTGAGAAAGGAGCCGAAGAAGCCAGCAAAAGGTGAGAAGATAACCTCGAGAGCTTAGATCACCAAGAAGAGACAAAATGTAGTAAGGAAAGAGGGAATGATATAGAGAATCCAAAAATATCTATAAAAGATTTATTCTAGTAGGTGGAATAGTCTACTAGGTGGATATCAGAGAACACAAGCATTCAATGGCATGGCCTATTTTTCTCCATTTGAGTAAAGATGAGTGGACAGTCATATAAGTATCACAAAGAGGAGCGGCCTTACCTTTTAGAAGACTAGGTAACCCATGCTTTGGAGGAGACATTTGAGATGATTTAGAATGCCAAAAGTTAAGGCTGATGACCTATTCTAGCATGGCCCCTTCACATAATTTCCAATGTAGCATGGGCCATTTCATGAAAATAAGTGCCCAAGTCTCTTTTGGATGCTATATATTATAATCTCTTAGTTTGTAGGGAAGAGATCTCTCAGTGATTAGAAGCAAAACTCTGCCCAAATTAAAAGGCATTCCTGAGACTTTGAGCTCAGACTATTAATCATATTTTATCAAGTGAATGAGAAAGCAAGTGACCTTTCAGATTTTGTGTTGAAATAGCTTGTGTTATCTAGGAAATTGTTCTTATGTCTTTTTCCTAAATGTAGTCTTGTCCATGTAATCAAATAAGTAAAACAAGTGGAAATAATCTGAAAGATGTCCTAAAGTCAACTGTGGGAGACTTTATGCTATCATAATTGTCTTTAGTCTGTATGTTTTATGTTTTAGGATATTGGAGAGACTTTGAGCTCCCCTTATCCTTCATAATCTTTTGCTCTATTGTAGTTTTCTGTGGAGACTTTATGTTGCACTTCATTCTACTGTGTTACTTTGTCCTCAATCAGTAGGAGAAACAATGAAAGACTTTATGCTTTCATGGGTTTCTTGTGGATCCAGTTACTACCCAGGAAGAATTCTTGTTATTTATTGAACATCATTTCTTAAAAAAGAGAAATTCCTTCATTAATTACACCAAATTCTCCTTTGTTTTGTGAACATCAGCTTTAAAAAAAGAGAGATGGATGGTATTATTTCACCCATGAGTCTATTTTCATTTTATAGTAGTATATTATAGTTTATAGGGAACCTCCCCTTACTGAGAGGAGAGATTTATCTCATTATGATGTGGTAACCACACCCATTTTTCCATATAAATCTCATTGTTACATGGTTGATATACCCATTTTGTCGTTAGTTAGTTGATGACAAAATATTCACCCAACAAATCCCACCACTCTTATTATCCAAACCCCTATTTTACCAACCAAACTGATCAAAACCTGTACCAACCCAAAAATTTCTCAACCATCCATTATACCTAAAACCCAAATGACCAACTCACCCTCTCTAACCAAATTGATCAAACCAACCCAAAACCTTAACACCTTCCCTATATAGAGCCTTAATCACCCATATATGAAAGTGTAGCTAGCCTCAACAAACCCAATAACCAAGCACAAAAACAAATAAACCAAGGAAGTTAAACCATTAAAAGGCTAGAGATATAATCTTCTACCTCCATTAACCTTATCCTCTATCTTGGGGCCTCATCCCTCCACTCTGATTAAGAATCTGGTTGTCTCAACAAAAACCCAACGTTCACTATTGGTTACACCAGCACACTTACTTTCTGACATACCCATATTCATTGAGCCATCTCTAACCAAACTACCTACCTTGAAACCTCATACCTCTAACTTACCAACCACCTTACCAAAAGCAAACCCATCAACTAATAACACTACCTTACCAAAAAATTCTACCACCAAGCCCAGTGCCAAAAAGACTTCCCTCCCACTGAGCTAGGCCAAAACCTCTAAACCCCCTCCACCTTTAGTTGAATCTCACTTGACTAATTTCCAAATGCTATTGTAAGATTATTGATTGAACTTAACCCCTATCATGTTATTTGACCCTTTCAATCCAAAACTAGTTTGGTATAATGACCACCAAGTGTATTCCTATCATAAGACACTAAGACATGACATAGAGAACTAAAAATATCTCTAAACCATTATCAATAGGCTCCTTGATTAGGATGATCTATTAATAGATGAACCTCCCATGAGAACATTACCAATCCAACATACAACAACCACTACCCTAAACCTAACTATTCCCCCACTCTCACCTTAGAGTGATGAGGAACCAAACCCAACTTCTACCCAAAATCTTCCCTCTATCCATATTATCCATGTAGTCACATAATCACATTCTCAAAAAAAGGATAAGGGTAAGGCCAAAGTGTCCATACCATGGACATACCCATCTTCCATCTCTCAACCAAGTCAATTTCAAACACCTTCACCTTCAACCAAACTCAAGGTATATATCTTGGGTACCTCCCAATCTAACCCCTCTAAATTAATCAAGAGAGTGGTGCTCAAAAAATTCCACTAAACCTTGGCATAGATGAGTTTATATGAGTTAATTTTTAATTCACCTCATCATCAACAAGCAATTATAAGGGCATCATAATCAGTAGAGATCCAACCTATAGACCCTCAACCTCTAATAACCTTTGTTGGTGCTCTCCAAATTTATAACCTTATTACCTTCAAGGATTTAGAAATACCTTCTATCCACCCTGAAGACCCATATCCCCCTCTCTTAATCACTACCTATATCAACCAAACCCACATCAAATGGGTCATGATTGATGGGGGAGCTAGTATTAGTATCATCTCCTCCCATGCCTATGACCAACTCAAACTACCTAACAATCTCATGTCCAAAACCTTTGTCATCCTTTGATCCTTCAATGACACCATGGCCACTACTTTGGGAATTATTGTCCTTCATATCTATTTAAGGCCTCACACACTCTTTGAACTCTTGTATATAATAGAAGGTGAATTTCAATACAATGTTTTGATAGGATGACCTAAGATTTACTCCATGGTTTGTGTTCCCTCTACCCTTCATCATTACATTAAATTTGAGCATAAAGGCTAGGTTATCACTATACAAGCTGACCCGAGCTCATTTTAATCATGCAACATGACTTACCAACCCAATGACATCCTTCTACCTCCATTTAACACATTTTTATCAGCCAAAAACAAGCCCTCAACCATGAAATAAGAAATCATACCTTATTCTACCAATGAGGCATCACCTATCTCATACATCCCCTCTAATCAAAGCCCCACCTTAAACCACTTAGAATCCAAATTCCAATATCTTTCACTAGGGGAATATTGCCTCCTCACCCTTAATGCTTCCCCACTCCCTAAGGGTATGGGAAACTTGACCACCAACCTAGGTATAACCCAAATATAAAATCTATTGTTCCCTTTGAACCCTCAAACTATCAAACACATTTCATCTATGGGGGACTTGATAAACCACTTGATGCCTCTACCACCTCCTCTTCACCTCGAACATTCACCTCTAACTTTTTTTATCTAGACAAACCAAGTTTCATCAAGACATACCTCTATAGGTGTACTTGGAAAGGATTTGGTTTTAAACAATATGAGCATAACCCACACGAGTTTATTTCCATTTAAACCAAAAATCCTTATGAGAAACATGGCCTCAATTTTATCCTACCCACCAAGAGGAAAACTAAACCACTTACTGTCACCATTGTTGAGGAATACATCCCTTCCCCACCAATCTCTTCTCCACCTAAGTGTGAGGATGATGACATCATACCATCTAATTTTTCTCATCAACATGATCAGCCTCAGACCCCTAACTTATAAAAAATAAAGGGCAATTTTAACCATCCCTTTGACCCATCCTAAGATGATAGGAGATGACTCACCTACCATTAACACTATTAAGTAGCAGGATGATGATTTCATTCTCATCTACTT
Organism: Torreya grandis; assembly: GCA_037957365.1. Lineage (NCBI taxonomy): Eukaryota > Viridiplantae > Streptophyta > Pinopsida > Cupressales > Taxaceae > Torreya > Torreya grandis. Next base: position 895,841 of record JARHVA010004095.1, on the reverse strand, counting down.
TGGTGCCCTAGATTCTTACATCCACAAATCTCTTCCTCCTGAGACTTTGACCATGTTGAGATAATCCACCATGGATATCAACTTGGGCACTTTGGATGACCCCCACATTGTTAAAATTAGCCAATCACTAAATGCCAAAGAACTTTAGGACTTACTCTCCTTCCTTTAAGACTAAAGTAAAGCATTTTTTTGGTCTTATAATGGCATGCCAAGAATTAACCCTACCATTGCCACCCATAAAATATTCACTGACCATGATTTTAATCCCATTAAGTATAACTTCAATGATTATACCCTCACATAGCCCTTCTTATCAAATAAGAGCTTTAGTATCTCCTATCTATCAATTTCATTAAATGCAATGACTATCCCTAATGGGTTTCAAATGTCGTGCCTATCATCAAATTCATAGGGGGACTACACATTTATGTAAAAATTTATGACCTCAATCTTGCTTACCCAAAGATGACTTTCTTCTACCAAGCATCGATTAGATAGTTAATGTTATAGCCTAATATTAGATGTCATCTCTCATAGATAGATTTTCATGTTATAGTCAGATCTTGATTGCCCCTAGAGATCAACCCAAAACTACCCTCATCACCCTAAGGGGAACCTTATACTATATATTTATGCCTTTGAAACTAAATAATGTTGGTGTAAACTACCAATATTCCATGACCTATATCTTCCATGAACTTATCCATAAGATTTTTGAAGACTATATGGATTACCTTCTTGGGAAATCCAAATATCAAAATGACCATCTAGTTGTTATCAAGATTATATTTAAGCACATCATCCATTACCACATCTACCTTAACCCTAAGAAGTGTATTTTTGGGTCTTGTTAGAAAATCTCCTTGGATTTATCATTTCCCTTTGGGGGATCAAATTTGATCCTACCAAAATCAAAGTAATCCTCAATGTGCTTCTTCCAATCAACCTAAAGAAAATCCATAGTTTGTGGGGGAAGCTCCAATACATTCATCACTTTATCTCCTAGATCCTAGATTGATGCCAACCCTTCTACCACCTTTTGAAGAAGGAAATACCTTTTAATTAGAATAGAGACTTTTAAAAGGCATTTGATTCACTCAAAAAGTACCTTTTATCTCCACCCATGCTCACCCCTCCCAAGGATGACCAACCTTTCTACCTTTATATATCCACCACCGACCACTCTTTAGGGGAAATGATTGCTTATTGAGATGAAAAACACAAATAGTAAGTCATCTACTACATTAGATGCATGCTTTTAGAATATGAGACTTGATATACCCATAATGAGAAGATTTTCTTAGCTTTATTCTTCATGGAAACCAAACTTCATCACTACCTTTTTACCCATAAAACTTATGTCATAACCAATACCAACCCACTCAAGTATATGCACTCCAAGACATACCAAAACTAATGTATGTCCAAGTGGATCATGATTTTAGTAGACTTCCACTTTGAGTTTCTTTAGAAAAATTTAATTAAATGGTAAGTCATTACCAATAAATTGGCCAAAGAACCACTAGCAGACAACCAACCTCCCCCTCTTGATTTTCCTAATGAGTTCATCATGACCCTCTCTCTATAAAAATTCACCTATCAAGTCATTAGGTTATTTTATGGATCAAAGTGTCAACATGGTGGGGGAGATGGCATCATCCTTATTCCCTTTGATGGTGAACCTCTTCCTTTGTCTTTCAAGATAGATTTTGCATGTACCAATAATATGGCTGAGTATTGAGCCCTAGTGATAGGCCTTCAAACTACTTTACCCTTAGGATTCAAAATGATCAACATCTTTAGTGACTCTTAAATTATGTTCAATAAAAATCAATGATTCTTACTAGTGTAATAATGATGTTTTTTAATAGTATAAACAACTAATTGACTAACTCTTAACATCATTTAAACACTACTACATCTAGTCAACCCCATGATATACCAATAAGTTTTTTGACACCATGGCTTCAATTGCCTCTTAGGTCTCATCTAAACCCTTTAAATCTAGTCTATCTATTGTTATCCATAGACTTAACAAACCTTCATATGTCAAACCATATTCTTCCACCATCCTCAATGTGGAAAAGACCCAACCTAACCTTTGGTATCAGCAGACCTTTGACTACCTCCACCTTACCATCATTCCTTTTGGTCTTTCTAGGAATGCTCAAATAGTGTTTATATATAGTACCTCATTCTATACCATTATGGGGGGAATTATCTATAAACACAACTTTGATATTCTCCTCTTCCTTTACCTACACAATCATAAAGCCTCTTGTGCTATCAAGGAAACATATGATGGGATCTTTGGGGGACACTTTAGTGTCCTAGAAATCATTAAATAGATACTTTGCCTTAGATATTACTATATTAACCTTAACCAACATTGTTGTGATTATGTGAAAAAGTGTGTTAAGTGTCAACAACATGCCAATCTACATCACACACCTATTTATAGTCTTTGCATTTTTGCCAATTTTTTGCCCTTCTCACAATAGGGCTTGGACCTCATTAGAAAAATTAACCCCCATCATTCATAGACACACCATTATATCATCACTATGACTAATTATTTTACCAAATGGGTAGAGGTTATTCCTCTAGTATTGCCTAAAATGGAGAAGATTATTGACTTTATCAACCATTACATCATATGTCACTTCAATGTTCCTCACAAGCTTATCACCAACAATGGTAAATACTTTTAAAATAAGCAAGTACAAGTTCTTTGTGATGCATTTGGCATCAAGTTAGGTTTATCCTCACCCTATTTCCCTTAATAAAATATAAAAACAAAATCCTCTAATAAAACTCTTAATAACATGCTCACTACATCTAGTTGGGATTAGCATTTACACATCCCCTTCACCTTATGGGAATATCATACTATAATTTTTATTCCTAAAGGTGCTACCCCATTTTATCTTATGTTTGGATTCAAGGGTATCTTTCCCCTTGAAGTCCACATCCCATCTCTTTGCATATCTCTAAAAGATATTATTACTAAGGATGATTATCATCAACACCATTTAGCCTAGCTTGAGATACTTGATGATCATCATTTAGATACCCTCATCCATATTCATATCTATTAAGAGAATATCAAATGTTCCTATAAAAAACACCTTAGTGTGTAATAATTTAACATCAGAGACCTCATCTGAAAGAAAAATCAACATGTCACCAATATGGAGAAAAGCAAGGGGGATAAGTTTGCTTTTAATTGGCTTGGACCTTATATCATAACCCACAAGTATGGATCAGTTTTTACTAGTTGTCCTCTCTTGAAGGAAACCTATAACTTAATCCCCTAAATGCTTTGCATCTCCATCCTTTATTTTGTTAAAGAGGATAAAACCCACCTTTTGTCTAACTTAAGCTCATCCCTTGATTTCAAAACCATCTTCCATCTCCTTATTTATGGGAAATGAATTAAAATTGGATCATGTGATTATCCATCACAATCATAATCTAATATTAAATGATGGGTATCATGTATCTACCCATGGCATGATTCTCATGGTAATTTCTACCCCTATTAAAAGATAGATTCCCATAATCATTATCACCTAAACCTCTTTACACTTAATCAACCTTCTTGTGCTTTCAATTTTTCCTTCATACGAGTGAACCCTTTAAGCCCATATAAGCATGTCTATGTCAAGTAAAATCAAATAAATCACAAAAAAAATTCCAAACCACTGGCAATAATGGGTCATTCGTAGCATTTGTAGATTATTCCCTTAAAGGATAGCTATTGAAAAAATATTTGAAAGTACTCCAAGTAAGGTATACTACTCCCTTGAAGGATAACTATCCAAGTAATTAAACATAACACACAAACTTAGACCACTCCTTTGAAAGATGGCTAAGTAAAGATTTTGTCAAAATAAGCAATTTCTTGGAAGCTTCCCACATCGATCATCTTCCACAATATTCCTAATCAATAAACAAAAGACCCATTTTCAATCAAAATCAAAAATAAAATAATTTTTGAAAGCTGTATTTAGCTCTCATAGGCAAAATAATAATGAAATCCACAATTAGATCTCATGAGTAGACTTCCTACATCGATAAATCCACACTCTATATGATATAGACTTATTTATACTTATTCTTTGGTAACCTCCAGAAGAGGCATGCTAGTCTCACAATAAGGTTCCAACTTTCATCCATTTCCCCTTTATACACTATAATCAAGGGATTTTGAGCTCACTTGACATTTTGTGATCAAAACACCTTTTTCAACCAACCAACAAACACTAATTCAAAGAATTTCAAGGGCTTATGTTCCTTAAGCCAATCCAACTTTGGTTTTATTTTAATCCTTGTCAAATAATAATAATAATAATAATAATAATAATAATAATAATAATAATAATAATAATAATAATAATAATAATAATAATAATAATAATAATAATAATAATCATTCCCTCTTCGTATCCTATCATGACTAGTTGATATATTCACTAAGATGTTTGTCTCTTGATTATATTCTTTGTTCTCAAATCTAGTGTTGTTAATTAACTTACTTTATGTGCTCTAACTCAAGCAAAGTAACAATAACCATAATCATAAACACCACACATCAACATTTATCATAATAAATAACATACATCATTATCATATCCATCAACATGTCAAAGTCAAGCATCTATGAACAATAAAGAAATCAACCATTTTCACCACATGGCTAAATCTAAACAATGAAGAATATACTCATTATAATTTAGCATGTCATAAACATATGTGTCATAAAGCATAACCATAAATAAAATCCATTGCATGCCTATCTAGGTGAGTCTACATTAGTATCCAATATCCATAATATAAGCATAAACATAACCATAGTTGATATAAAATCATCAATGATCAATATAAACATCACATCAAAGCAAGCCATAGACCATGAGAAATAAGCAAGGATCATATATATAAATCTTGAGTCTAACATCATAATGTATACACTAATATACATGTCTCTCTCTCAAAATGTACATCTCACTATATCAGCTCATAGGTCAGAATCAAATTGATATACAACAACATATAGCATATACCTAAACCATGTCTTGGATATGACCCTGAGGAACCACTACTATCTCTTGGAGTACCCTAGGTCATAGTGCCTGTCCCCCTATAGTACATGTCTATCCACCTATGAATGCATCCTAATAACTTGATGTCACCACCCTAGCACTACCTACCAAACTAGATCTATACTCACCCCATTAGGTCTCATCTATATAGTGCCTTAGGACTATAGAATCATAGTAGTGTAACTCATCTACTATGGATAGGTTTCATGCCATGGAAATGGTTCTTGGTGGGGTCATGACTCCTTCTTCTCTCTACCTTAAGGAGTCTCTCTTCTGGGTAACCAAGGCTAGTGAAGCTTTGGCCTAGTCCCTATCACTTATAAGTGTAGTCACCTGACCCTGTAAGGCTACCACTTGACCTTGTAAAGTTCCAACCTATACCTATGTAGTGGTTAGTGTCATTATTTCTTGTATATCTAGCGAACCTCCTTGAACTTGTACATAATACCCTCTACTAGTTGGGTCAACATCCATCTACCTCCTACCACCATCATCTCCATTAAAGTCTATTGTTATATGTAGATCTTGGTACCATGAAAGGTAACCATCTAAAAAATTGCATCATCAATCATGAGCCTCATGGGCAAGTCCTCATAATCAAGCAATATTCACACTGGCCATGGGTCTGATAGAAGGATATTTGAATTCTCATGTCTATATCTTAGGAATGGGACTAGAATCCCCTAAAACAAGCTAAATTATCTTTAAACCCTATCAAAAGGGATGAGATCTACCTCCCCATCCCACCAATCAAAGATCTACCTATAACTCTACAAGGATAGAGTTTACCTTCTATAGCCATCCCACTCTAATAACCCAAAATATGGTCTCCAAATAACATCATCGATCACCCATGCACCTAGTGCACCCCTGAACCAATCTACATCATGAGTCCCTCCACCCACTCCTAAAGTGGAAATGTTATCTTTCCAGCTCATATAACCCATTAATAAATTTATTTGAGCAAATCTCATCTATGATAGCCTCACTTCCCTCAACACTTAGATGTTCTTGTAATCCCAATAGTGTAGAACGATATTAACACTAATGCCATACCTCATGTGAGATCTAAAACCCCATAACTATCTATGTAACTACACCAAAATCATAGGTACCCATATAAAAACTATTCACCCTAGAAACATCTTAACCAGCACCCCCAATAGTAGATAGGGCAACCTCCTACTACTTGATTTTATAAAGGCAAAGCATGACACTACCATCATAATCATTGTCACTAGTCTCCTCTCACCCCTCTCCATATAATATAGCATAGAGTAACTATAGCCATTAGTGTGCCACTTAACATGAACCTATTCATCTCCATATATCATCTCTAGTAGCTCATCACATTCCTCCTACTCAATATGATATATCAGATCAACTCATAGGGGTAACTAAGTGATCTTGTGCACATCCTCTAGTAAGGTAGTCATCTCACCAATTGGTAGAAGGAAGGTGTTCATGGTTGGATCCCATCTCTCAATGAGAGCCATAATCATATATGTATCATATAACATATGCTATTAATATCACATCACTCCTAGACTGACGTCCTCTATATGGTCCCAATCAACTAGGGCCATCCCCTAGTGAACCTATACAAAGATACATGGTACCTAATCATGTATCTAAATATTCTTTCATACTTGTAAATAATCAACAACAATAATCTTAGTCACCTATACTATTTTTTCCTACAAACTAATCACCCTCAACCTACCTCACCTTACCCATTTGACCATTTATTCAACTCTTACCTACCGAACTTAAAATTTAAACAAATTAAATTTGAAATTCACATTCACACCCATAAATATTACCAACCCAACCCTTACCAACACTACTTATAACTCATACCAACTATTAACCTATCAAATTCCTTAAGACTTAATCTTAGACCTCTTCTCATTTGTCTTGACTGCCAATGGTCAAGATGACCATTGATAGTTAGGCACCCCTTTTGCTGATAGTTATCGACCATTAATGGTTAGGATGACCACCAATAGTCACTATGTGTGCCCATAGTATAAATCCCTCAAAACCCTATCCCACCCAAAATAAGCTAAAATATACCTTTTTATATCAAATACTCCCATCCTACCCCTAAGTAACTTAACTTCCCTAATTTAGGAATCATCCACCCATTTTAATAGATACATATAAAACCTAATTAGGGCATACCTCTACACCACCCAATAAAATAATTGATAAAATAATCCAATGCCTTTACCAATTTATAACTAATCTACCAATTTGAATAGCATGTCTTACCTCATTCCTCAAGCAAACACCTTTTTGAATAGAATCCAATCCTTTACCCACCCATGGAGACCACCTTCTCCACCCACCTCAAACACCTTGTCACCTCACCCTTGGTCTATTTTAGCCTACCTAGTGCATGTTTTGTGATGACTTTTGTGTAGTCTTTTTTATCATAATGATAACATTTTTCATGTTGACCCTTTTGAACTCATTCCACCTTACACATAACTAACCCACTTGTGTCTTATTGGGAGCACATCCTACCTAAAATACCCATGACTTCTCCTAACTAGTTTGTGTTTTCAATGGGAACACTTCCAACCTTTGATACCCATGGACACACAAACATTACCTAGGAGACTTAGGTTTACAAGTGTTCTTAGCCACCATGCCTAAATGCAATCATGTAGTTCACTTGTCACTTGTCCTTCTTGAATTTACCTTTATTTTTACCAACTATGGTAACCTAATCTATGTGTAATCTTGGCTCTCACACTTTTTGTCACACTTTGTGCACTTGTTTTCACTTCAGTGCCTAACCTATCTTTAACTTGTTTTACCATCAACTTACCCACTTATCAAACCCACACCTAATTCTATTTTTCCCTCATCAACTCCTAGTTGGAGGGGTAACACCTCCTCTCATACTTGGGGTAACCTAACCTTCAACCTATAATTTTTTTTTTTAACTTGTTGATAAAAATTACATAACAAAAAGGGGCAAAATGTAGACATAAAATATCCACACATGATGGTTTAGAATGTTACAATTCCTCTGGACCACCTTAGGACCCCCTTTTGCCTAACCATTGGCATTTTGACCAAAAAATAGGCCTAACCTAAGTTAGTTGACCTTCTAGCTAAAACCCACCTTTTTACCAACCCTACATTTGACGCTTGACCATCAATAGTTAGGGTGACTTTCAATGGTCACCTTGACTACCAAAGGTTAGGTTCCAATGTCTAAACCAACTTAACTCACTGTTAAATCTACCTTGATTTTTTATAATTATCTCATCTAAATCCATGTTTGGTTTATTACATGCATGAGTTATAATTATAAATCCTAGTTAATGTCTTGTTTTACCTCTCCTTCCTTTCTTATAATAAGAGAGGAGTAGGAAGTGAAAATGGATCCAAAACTATCAAGAGATTTTGCATCTAGAACTTATTTTACATGTGTTATTTTATCAATCCAACAATCTATCAATTACATCAAAAATCTAACTTACCACTACCCCTCAATCGATAGCTAAGTACCATTACTTTTATAGAATCACACTAGACTCTACCAATAATCCAACCACCTCAACCATTCACCAAATCAATCTTCCATAAGATAAGTATTTATTTTCCATTATTTAATTACTTTGTTTGTATTTCATAATAGGCCTAGCATAAACCCATCTCTCAAAATTACCTTTTGTGATCTCATTAATCTCACTTTTATCAGCCCAAACCCAACACATAGCAACTACCAATAGTTAACTTGAACATCGGTGATATATCTAACTATCGACAGTTGTCTCAACCATTGAAAATCACCTTAACTACTAATGGTCACCTCAATCATTGACGATCACCTCAACTACTAATGGTCACTATGGTAGGAAATAATAACAAACTATTTTCACCCACTTACCCCCAACCAAATCAAATTTTCTTTTCATTTACCTATTCACAGACCCCCAACCTATTTTTTGAAGCATACTTGACCTGTTTAGCAATAGTATTGACTTGATTATTTCTATATTAGTCATTTTAGTATATTTTCTTTATCAATCATTTCTTGTATTTTATTTCAATAGATTTTGATTATTGATGTAAGTACCTTATATTCTATTTTATAAACTTAATTGTTTAAAACATGTGGATTGATAGCCCCTAAGGAAGCTCTTACTTCTGGGATCTAGCTAGCATTAGGCAATCCACATATCTATCTATCCAAAAAATCATTTTCCTTAGTTATATCTTATGTTTAGGTCATTTGATTCAATATGCACACAATCAAACATGTTTTTCAACCATACCTATATCTAGTTTCTTCTTCTTCCTTTCTTAAAATATAATTTGAAATTCACTAAAACACCTAGATCACTATTCTTATGTCACTAGTCCTAAGTCTCTATTCCTAATTCATTATTCTTAGATAACTATTCCCATATTACTATTCTTAGGTCATTATTCCTAGATCAATATTCCTAGTCTGATATTCCTAAATCAATATTCACATTCCACTATTCCCAAATCACTATTCCCATATTACTTTACCTAATACACTATTCTCAATTCAATTATTCCAAATTCACCTTCCAAATTCTAAAATAATTCCAAATTTTGTTCACATCTAAATTACATTCAAATTTCTCAAACCAAAACAAACATTTCAATTTTATTTAAACTCAAGTTCAGATTATAAAGGACATTTCTGGTTTAAACACACACATTTTGAATAAAAACTTCAATTTTATTTTACAATTACAAGTCTACCATTTTATGACATATTGGTTTAAGAGACTCACTCTTTTACAAACTTTAGGTTTCTTTAAACTTCTCTGATAACCTAGACCACTTAACATTTTGAATTTAAGTTCTAAGTCAGACCCCTTAATTGGAAATAAGTGTCCAAGATCCCATAATAAACAAGAAGTGGGGTCGATTTCAACACTTCTAATGACAATAATTAGACCTAAAACCCATTTTCATATTAGGATTATCAGCAAGATCAATCAACCTACATCAATCTTGATTACGTGGAGGTCTATCAACCAAAGTACAAGGATGTGCCACATAGTTACAAGTCCAATTGAGATCTATTTGAGTAAGATTTATTTGATAACAAATATGAGGATCTACTTCATTTATTAAAAATAGATGATAGAGTTCCCAATGATAATTCTATATAAACCTTTTTAGTCTTATAAGACCTCAACCCCAATCTCATAATACTGTGACTATTAATAAATATATTGAATATGATGATATACCATCTTTTAGTCATGATCAGAGACTTTTTAAAAATCAACTAATTCCAAACACACACACACACACACACACACACACACACACACACACACACACACAAGGGAAGGAACCACTTATTTCACCACCCAAAGTATCCTTATTTATTACATCATAATTATAATAAACTAGTCAAATTTTAGCCAGTCTTGCATCCTCATTAATCACAGCTCCAATTTTTGACCTTCCACTCATAAAAATTGATTACCTTAAATGAAAATAATTTCCAAATTTATTACTTCATACATTCCCTATTTGAGAAACACCTAATGATCTAGATCAACATATAAATGGGGATTATTCAAAATTTGTTGAAAATTCATAACAAACATTACCAAATCTCTATTTAGTTTACATTAATCTCATTATTTAAATTCTATCCCAATACATTACTTCTAGTCCATGCCAAATTTCCTCTAATTCCCAAATTACCCATATATATAAACAAAATCCAATTCATTCCAAATAAGTTCTTACAAGGTTTCAACATATTCTATCTAGCTCACATCCTTCCCAACTTAACACTTTTAGGGTTAATCAAATTCCTTCCAACACCCAATAAGTCTCGTTCAATACACAAGTTCTAACTAGATAATTGTTTTTTTTACAATTCAAAATGTGTTCCAACTTATCAATAATAAATTCATCCTAAAAGGTAACAACTTCATCCTAATCAACAACAAATTTACATACCCCCTTCAAATCCTAATCAATACCAAGTTCCATAACCATAATAAAAAAATTTCAAGAGGAATAATAATACAGTTTAGTACAAAGGGTAACTATTCCCACAAATCCAACTAGTCCCCCACATACATTATAAAATACTCCTTTTTTCCAAGATAGGTAGGCTATCAAGGATGTAAATTTATGATTTCATGCATGGAATCAAGGCCAAAATATAAATTAGATCAAATTTAATCTTATCTATTTGATTCTAACATATTATAGACATCCTTTCCACCTCATTTCATGATTTCTAAATTTGACAAATATAAGGGAAAGCATTGGAGAGCACCTAAAGAGTTCTTTGATTCACTAATTTTCATGGAGTTTGGCTGGGAAATCATTGGAGTGAGTTAGAATTCTTCTAAAATGTTCCATAATTGATTTCAATGATTTATCAAAGAATTTTGTTAAACACATTTCCTATAATATGGAACATGAGTTAACCATGCTTTACTTGTGTAATACCAAACAAAGAGGTGGAGAGATATTTTTAGCTTATCTTCAAAGATGGAGAGCATTAACTTGTAGGTTTCCACATTCTCTTCCTAAAAAATATCTAGCAAATATATTCTTGAATAATTTAAATTTAGATATAGCTTTTAACCTTAGATTATATTATCTAGACACCTTTGATGAAGTCATTGATAAAAGGTTCAAAATATAATGAGCCCTCATTGATAAAGGATTGATCAAATTTATTCATAAAATCAATCTGAACATCAAACTTGGAATCATAATTAAAATCAAACTTCAATGAAAATTTAACCAAACATGGCTGAGAAGACCAAAACCTTCGATCTCAATAAAAATAAGCAAGACACATTCAAATGTGGGGTAATTCAATATGGTGGTTACACTTTTGGGTGGAAATGGAGAAAAATAAGCAAGACACATTCAAAAAGTGTAACCACCATATTGAAGTGCCCCACATTTGATTCACTTTCATCTTGAGTAACTTTTTTCATGAGGGGAAACCATTTATTTCTCATTCCATGCACTTTCCATTTTACTATCCAATTCAATCATCTCTCATTCCATAGTCCTCTTTATCATATTCCTCTGTATTTCAAGAAATACATTAGCTTGAGGTATTTTTGGACTTTGTAGGTAGTGCTTATTTATTGGGGTTATCTTAGCCACTAAAAAATCATTACCACCCTCATTTTTCATCTTTCCTTCTCACAACAACCAAACATTAGAAAGTGTCACCTTGAAAAGAGGATGTAACCCCCTTAGATGCTTATCTACCAGAATAACACCTATGAACACATCCACCTATGAACTAATGTCTTCAACACCTGATGATGGACCTCTGATTATAACTCTTCACCTTTGCTCATACTCAATCTGTAAGAACACTATTATGCCAATAGAATTATGACCTATAAGTCATAAAAATAGTCCTCAATCTATTATAATCTTCAAATAATCCTAAGGTAACTCTACCCCTCCTTCTCTACATAAATCACACATAAAAACCTCTCTTAAATCTCTCCTAAGTCATTCATCCAAGTCTTCAAACCAAGTCTAGAAACTAACACATTTGGTTTCACTATTTATAGATAAATCATAATCATCACCATCTTGGTCATAAATTAGGCATGTCTTAACACTTAAATCATATATCTCATAAATACATAGCTTAAAACAATCTTCATAGGTTGGCCTTAGCATCTATGGGTCACCCTTATGTAGCTACATCTTTTAATAAGGCCCTTGTAATTGTTATAGGTCTCATGGAGACCTATTCACCCATTTAGAACATCATAAAGGAAAAAAACATAGGACCACTTAAAAATTAATATTTAAACACTACATTACACATTATTCATCTTGAATTTATTAATTCCATCATTTTACTCTTTTGTGCAAGCTCAATCAACATTATGTGCACACAATCACCATGAATGAACACACAATCACCATCTAAACCTTTGTTAATACTTAATATGATTGATCAAACCTTCATAATGCACATAGGTCATCCTCATGGAGTTTAAAACACTCCCCAATATCCAATTCATCATGAGACATCGAAACAACATCTACACAATCTTATTTATCCTTCTCGAGTCACTTAGAGAACAAGCATGAACACACATTCAAATTTGAACCTCTATATATTTGACTATATACATAATTAAACCTTAAAATTCATATTTATATATGTGATTTTTAATCCTCTATGAATTTTATTTTTACTTCATGGTTAAATTCTACATAGATTGAAAGTTATGGCTCAAAAACCATACAATAGTCAATCCTTTGTTAAATTCAAATATTTGAATTTAAATGGCCACAATTAAACCTCAAACACCATATTCGCATCTCATATCCTTAATGATTAGATTAAACATGAACCATTAATATTATTTTATGAATCTTGACCTTTAACACACATTCCACCAAAGCCAAATGTTAAACCTTAAACACATTGACCTCATCTTGTGTAATCTTGCAATGTTGACTCATTTCACACCATCGACATTTGTGGATCAGTCAGGTCCTTATTATACAGTGCTCACCATTAAATATTGATCAAAACCCTTGTGATTATGACACTTATAACCATCTTGTTACTTCTTTACTTCTTGGAGTAACACACTCTCTCGATGTTGTTCAAACTTTAACTTGTACAAAAAAGACTATGGGAACCTTGCTTATCTACCTCGAAGGTCAACTTTTCACAGTCATATATTTTACCTCACTCATTTACATGTTGTAAAGTTTGGACCATATTATCTATTCATATATTATAATACAAGCATGTGACAAAATATTCTTAGAACCCTCACACAAGTGAGATATAATGACATTGAAATGCTCACTCTGATTTTTCTACCATAGAGCCAACTATGTCAAAAACTTGTTTGGAAGGCAAACTTGGAACATGCATAAATTTTGTCACACTATGGTATTTGACCTAAAAGTTAGTGAAAATAAACTAGGTACAAAACTTATCAAACCCACATGATCACCTTTTATTTAAATATCCACACGTGTGAGATATTACTGTATCAAAATACTTACTTGAATCTCCTTGCCACATTGCAAATTTGGCTAAGTATGGGAAAACATTATCAAAATGCCTAGGAGCCTAGCTTTGCACTTGCGTATATTTTGATACACTTAGGTGAATGAGCTAATATTTATTTCATAGTAAGTAATGACTAATGTTATCATAACCATATGACCAACTCACCTTGACTCATCCACACATGGTAATGGTGACATTAGTAAATTGCATACTCAGATTTTCTACCACTAGACCCAAACTATCTAGACGAAAAATATGGTCAACTAGATGAAATAAACTCATGCACAAAATCACTCAAATATTAAAAACATTTTAGTGACTTTTTTCATATTCTCAATACTCCATACTCATACCTAAATATTTCTAACCATGCCAAAATATAAGATCAACCAAGCATACTTTAATTATACTAGGACAAGCACTTTTCACACTTTCTCATTGTCACATAAACTATCAAGGCACTTTATCCACTCACTTGGACACCTTCATGACATATTTAAAAATGTTCCAAAAATATCCCCTTTTGTCATTGATTTCAACAACCATCATATAACAATATAAAACTCACCTTCTCTCTTTTCAAGAACTCTCACAATAGTAAATTTTTCCCCCTTTGACACAATGACAAAGTGGGAAAAATTTGATCCTAAGAACATAAAAATACCACCAATAGGAGAGGACCATCTTATAAATATGATATAAACTAACCTTACCTTGAGCCTTCCTCTTCTTGCCTTGACAACTTCCTCTTGCTTCATGCGAACACTCTCTTCAACCAAGCACTATAACTAATGAAGAAAGAATACAAAAAAATACTAAAACATGATGGAGAACATCTTGAAAAATCTAAGAGGGACTCCCCCTAATAACTCTGATCAATTTCATCTTCTAAGCATCTTCAGATATTCACACACCACGAAGAACCACCACATATACTTACTACCCTTTTCTCTCAAGCTGCCATAAGGACTACCAATAGAACTTCATGCCACTCACCAAATATGAAACATACTCTCAACCAACTTGAGAACTGTCCTTGATAAAAACATACCTTTTTATTTTGTATAAACTGAGAAAAATTCACTCTTTTTCAAATTAGGCTTGTCTAGCCTCTTTATATCCCTACCTAAAACTTATAGAGCCCACAATTTTCATTAGACACATCTTTAGGACCTAAAAATTCATATCTTAAGCACTCTTATATTCCCCCTCAATCACACCAATTTTCATCAAAAATCTCATCCTTTGAGACATACTTCTTTCACAAACCTACTAGCTAATTAACCCTCCATATTGATAAAAAGTTAAATAACTTGAGAACCACAAAACTTCAAATTTCTTTGAATCTTGTTTTTACAACCCATTTGTCCCATTCAAGCTATTAATAATCCTCAAATCTCAACTCATAAGGAAAACTACTTTTCTAGCATAGCCCAAAACCCTAGAATCTTAAAACAAACAAATCCAACAAACCTCCTTTTGGTCAATGCACACCTTTAAAACTTATTACATACCTAGAGACACCAATCACAAACTTCAATACCAATATTTATGCCTTCACACCTTTGGTGGTCTTGAATTCTTATAACCCATTTTAGGCCTACTTGCCTTTAAGCCAAAAACTAAGAAAACTAAGAGGACACATAAATATATTCAATTAGCACAAACATAATTTCAAACCATAAAAACACTTGGATCACATAAAAAATAAGTGTACAGACCTTTTTGAGCACCAAACTCTACTTGGAATTGCATCAAACTCATTATTCCATTTGAAAACACCTATTCTGACCCTGCACAAAAGCTCCTTCACAAACATTTGGAGTAAGCTCATGAACTTATTGTTCCCCCTAAACCAAAGACATTCTCTAATTGGCATTATCATCTTGAACACAAAAAATTATCTCTCCAAAATAAAAAAAATTCTCATAATAAGCATAGGTGTAGACACCCTACTTCATAATGTCCTAGAACAATGTGAAATTAGGAGTTGTCAACAAGTCCTCATTTTCCTTCTCCTCCTTGGTTATCTGATACTTGTAGTTCTTATTATTCTGAGGCTTAAGAGAAGAAATATTCTCAACCACTACAACATTCTCCTTCTCTTATAATATTTAATTAAAAATACATGGAGACAATAAAGATTCATGACATACCTTTTCATTTAAGAATCCACTTTATCTTTTGTAACCTCATCACTAGGCAAAGATAATTGATGTTCTTTATAGGATAAATGCTTGGAAATAGTAGTCTGTTTACTTGGATCCATACATACCTTAGGACTAGTTTCAATGAACACCTTGGTCTTCTCTTTGAGCTCGGTATCTTCACTCTCAACATGAGCAGACAACGAGACCTCTTAGAACTCTTCAAATTCTAAAGCATTCTCCACCATACAAAATAAATTACTTGGACTTTCAGTATCATCATGAATCATACTTACCACCTTTGGCTTCTATGAGTTGACTTTCCTTCTTCCTTGCACTCTAGGATTTTTATTAATTTCAATATAACTTAAATACCTTTGCTTGTAGAATATATCAATGTGACATATCTATTGACACTTGAAGCATAATATACATTTTAAAAGAAACTTATCTTGCCTTACCTTATTTGGATAGAAATTTGAAATGTTTCCTATGTCACAACAAATAAAATAACCTCTCCTTTTTGAAGAGGACTCACCTTGTCTAATCTTATGTGGATAATGGTTTGTAAAGTGTCCCATATCAAGATAGTTAAATCACTTAATTTTTCTCACTCCTTTTGACTAATAACCCCCATCAAAGTCCCATGCAAACTCATTTCTAACAGGTCTATTGCATTCTCTATCTTTATGCCCAAATTGATTACATGTGCAACAATAACCATTGAATATTGCATACCTCATGGCATTAGGTTGTTTGATCTGATTTATCTTCATTTTTCCAGCACCATCATTCCTTGTTTAATGATTTATCTTCAAAATATGATTATCTTAGTTCACATTAGTCTTCATCTTGTCTTAAGCTAAATTCTTTTTTTCTTCATATCTAAGACTAGTTCTATCACTAGCATGTTTTTGACCACTCATAATAATATCTAGATCACATGATCTCTTTTCAAATATCACAAATGACTTTAACTTACTAGATGTCTTCTCTAACTTAGATTTCAATGACTCATTTTCAGAAACATAACTTGAATATTCATCTTTTTTAGCTTTTAAGTTTGTAGACAAGATTTTCAATTGACAACTAAGATGTTTGACCATATATTCATGCTCTTTAGCATATTCATTAAATCTTTATTCATACACATTAAATTGATCCTCATAGTCTTTGAGTTGAGACTTCATCTTCGTATTGATCTTCTTCTCAATCTTCAGTTCTTCAAAATCATTCATCAATATAGTCTCATAGTCCACCTTATCTTCATAATCATATGAATCACTCCAAGTAGGATCCTTTTGATGTGAGTAACTTCCTTCCTTAGCGATGAATATATTTTCATCTTCAATAAGACCATAATATTTATGATCATATTCTAAGTCACTATCTCCACTCTCATCTAATGAGTTGCAATCTTTTTTGGTGTAGAGTCTCTTCTTATTCTTGAAGGATTTTTTCTTGTTGTTATACTTTTTGAATATTTTCTTCCTATATGTCTTCTTATTTTCATCTTGACCTTCACCATGCTCTTCATCATCAATATTTTGATGTTTATGAGGGAACTTATGAGCAAAATGTCCCATATCTCCAAAATTAAAACATTTGAAGTGTAGTTTACCTTTATATTTCCTTGAGCCTATTTTCAATTTCTTAGTAATCAAAGCAATTAGTTCATCTTCATCAATATCAGATATGTCCTCCTCTTTGAATTTCTTACCTTGGAACTTCTTAAGCTTCATCTCTATCTTGAATGTTTCTTCCTTATTTGGTGGTATATCATCATTTACTCTCATATCATATATAGTAAGGGTGTTGATAAGCCCCAAAAATGTTTTGTTCTTATCCTCATTCATACACTCATCCTTCTTATTTACCATGCTTGTGATTACTTTCCCATAAGTTTCCTTCATCAATTTTCCATAATCTTGTAAATATCATTATGTTTCTATACTCCTTGAATATTTAGAATTATGTATTGGAATTAAATATATGATAATTATCTATTTATTTAGGATGCATTTTATATAATGTGTTTTAATTAAGTTTTAGAGAAATAGGTATATAGCACATAACATCTTGTATCAAAGGAATCTCATTACATGGACTATCTTGTAGCCACTATGTGACCAAAGCCATGAATGAATATATTTTTATTCCTCTTTCAACCAACTCATATAAAAAACTATAACATTCATGGAGCCCAATAAGGAAGAGGTTGAAGAACGAAACAACTTTGTTTATCCTAAAACAATGTCACATAATTCACATGAAAGATGACTTTATAAAAAAGAGTCAATTTTTGTTATCCTAAGTCAAATGTTTCTTAGATTAGAATATATATTTTTTTGTATAAAATAATCTCCTTTGTGGTATATATATGTGTGTAATAGCAGAGTTGAGATATAGTAGATATTTATTATATATTTTTAGAAGTACATTTTGTCAATAAAATATTACTATAATTTCCTATAGAAATTCATTGTTACATTTTCAATTAATATGCACAAGCATTTCTGAGTTCAATTAAGTGTTATGAGATGAAGGATTAAAGCTAGAGTTAGAAGGAGGAAGGGCCCCCTTTGGAAGTCTACAACAATGATCCAACCCATTTAAATAGCTAAGCATGTTATTTGATTTCTTTATACATTGTGTGTTTAATTTCTGAATTGTGTGATTTACATTCTTGCTTAGATTTGTTTGAGGAAACTTCCAACGTATAAGCATTTATTTCATAGTATTATGTTCATGTTTAAATTTCAGCATTTCATTTACTACATGTCTTCAATATCTTAGATAACAATTAGCAAAAGGTCAAATTAGAAGATTGAATGTGTACATATAGTGATGTCATCATATCAAGTCCATGTCCTTGGGTTGACATTTAAACAATGTAGAAGGTATAGGTCTATGGTAACTCTCCTTACTCATTTTGGTCAAGATAAGTATATCTAATTGTGAATTAACCACTAGTTATTTTTGGCATCATTTCCAGGGAAGGGTGTCACACACTTATAATATTCAATCTTGATAACAATTATGTCTGGATGTTTATTGTTTTTATTTCCAAATATTGGTGTTCTTTATATTAAATATTTATTTCTTTCATAGTTTAAATTTCTCTTTTTTCAAGTAGTATAGTTGAAATTTTCAAAAACCTCCATATTATTAACCCTATGCAGATAAGGTGGGTAAAAAGTAAATAAAATGGTTGACTTATGAAAAGTGAAGGGGACTACATAGGAATATTTCTACCTAAATCATCAATTATTGATGGAATATTAGAAATTCATCCTACAAAAATTGAGGAACATGAAATAATTCCTAAAGATCACTAGTATTTATCAATATAAGAGGTAGATAAGGAATAATTTTTGGCTAGATGGGTACTACAAGTTGGAGACCTTGAGGAGGTTCATACCCCTAGAAGAGACCTACATGTACCACATTTGATAATTCCCAACCTTATCAACTCATAATCAATAATTTAAAGTTTTCTTCCCTCCATCACCCAAATTTCTTGCTAAGGAGACATTCAAATCTATTCTTGCTCCTAGAAGAAACACTAGGCCAATAGAATCTTCAAATTTAGAGAGACTCTTTTCTGAGATACTAGTTGAATCTTCTAAAATATCCACACCATCCCAATTTTATAGGAAGCTATACATTCCTAAGGAAAAAGATAAATTCTCCATCTTCTCCACCTTAGGAAATAAAAGAATTGATAAAAATTTTGAGTGGTGGGTATCAACAAACTATGATCTACCAACACAAAGAGTATTCATGGGGAATCACTAGGAAGAAAACACTACCAATGAGTCTACTAATTTATAATTTCCTATCTTTACTTCTGATGTAAATTCACCCATGAAGAATATCCCTCACTCTACCCTCTCTACTTTTAGGAGAAAAGCATTTGAGGATATAGACACATTTCTTTTTGAGTTTGGCATCTTATGCCATAGCTATGATTATAATCAAGATTCTCAGAAACTCAATTTTTTTACAACAACACTCAAAGATGTAGCACTTAGATGGTTCATGGGAATTGTAAAGGATGCCATTTCTACTTTAAAATAAATGAAGGATAAGTTTCTAATGAAATACCAAGACTATTCCAAGGGTAGAAACTATAGGAGAGATGACATATTATGAATGACACAAAATAATGAGTTGTTAGAAGAATATATGGAAAGTTTTTTGTTCAGGTTACAATAAATACAAGAAGACTACAATGGATAAGGAATTGATCAAACTGATATCCCTAAATGGGATTAGATATGATTATCTAGAATTATAGATCTAATGTTTAGTGGTAATGTTTCTGCACTACCCTTTGATGAACTAATAGTTCTATGTAAAAAATATTCCAGATCAACCATGAACAAAAGTAGGGGCAGAACCCTTCTTATAGCATCTATAGTAGGACTATCTAAAGTTGAAGTTAACAACCTACTCCAAGACATGAAGAAGGATATTATCAGCCACCTAGCTACTCAGATTGATACATTACATACATGGAGGAAGTAAGAAGAAACTAAACCCTTATCCACCTATTGCCTTGAATGCAAAAAAAAGAATAAGGATTGCACATGCTATTCTATGAAAGCACAAGTAATTAGCATAACCAAGGATAATCTTGAGACAATGGAGTTACATGCCATATGAGAAGATGAGAATCAAGTGTTTTTTATGGCTCAATAAAAACCATGGGTATAAAGATAAGGTATGCCATCAAACTCTATGTTTTCAAATTATCAATTCTTAAATAATCTTCAATATGGTTCTTGGATGAATATACCCATTTAAAATTGGTCTAAAAAATGTTAGCAAATACCCTAGAATCAGTTATGGATGTAATAGAATGGACAAAAACCTCAACCAGGGAAATTCCAAAACTAACAAAGGTTCTTTCCCTCTAATCTATGGTAATAATAATGGACAGGTAATCAAGGCTTTCCCCAACAAATGCAACAACCAAAACAACAATAAGCCATAATTCCAAACACTCAGCAACCTATTCAAACCACTTAATTAACCACCTATCCCATCCCCAATCCTACCAATAAGTTGGTTCAACCAGCATAATCGACTAAAGTAATGCAATATCCAACATACACCTTAGATATTAATCAATTTCAACTTCACTCAGGTCATGTTCTTCTATAACCCACCTCACCCATAATCATAGAACACTTTGAACCAACCCCACTCCATACTAATCCATAACCATCTATGGCTAATCCTGAGCCAAGTCCATCCAAAAATAAAAAAGAATCTATTAGTCCTCTTTTTTAAGAGAGATTAAACATATCATATCTTAAAAAAGACCTTGAATTTGATATTTTATGATAACTCAAGCATATGTGCATAAAAATCCAACTCTTTCAAGAAATAAAGGATGTTCCTATCTAAAATTAGGCTATTATAGAGCTATGTTTTAAAAAAAGAGGAAGAAAGAAGAAGGATCTTAAAATAGTCCAAGTCATTGGCCAACTAGAGAATATTATCTTGGGAAATATAGTTCCCCAAAAATATTTTGATACAAAAATTCTTGTAGTTAATGTTAGCATCCATGACTAACCCATCTCCAATAATTTAATTAACTTGGGTGAAACCATCAATGTCATGACCATGGAGACCATGCAATAGTTGAAACTTACCACTCTTCATCCAACACCCATCATCCTTCACATGGATGATAGATCAACTATTAAGCCTAAGGGGATTGTTGAGGGCCTTATTATCACTATGGACTATTGGCAATATCCAATAAAATTTATTGTCCTACAACCAAAAACTAACTTGTGGGATTATCCTCTCATCCTTGCCCACCCATGGTTGGCCACTATTGATGCTTTTATTGGTTGTAAGTAAAAAAAATACCAATTTCTAATGAAAATGACACCAAGAAATTGGCTATATATCCACCAACTTAGCCTTCCCAAAATGATTTCCTAACCCCTTGGATTGATGACTTTAAAGAATATTACTCCTTACAAATCTATGCATAATCGACTAGAGTCTAGATCTATAGGTACAAGAAGAAGACATTGTCCTTACTGGTATCCTGCATAACACCTATTGACAGGATCCTATAGCCACAAACTTGTTGGAAGGTACACCATTCCCTCTTTAGAATACATTTCCTAAAAATGATCTTTTTAAAATTGTAAGAGACATTTGGACATTGTATCAATTACTTCCCCATCAATGTATCTATGTTACTTTAATTACCAAAATAGAAATCATGCTTTCTTTTAACAAATCAATTAGACATTCTACCAAACAAACCTCTCAACATCAACACCTCCTTAACACCCCAACAAGCAAGTCAGTTACTTACAATGCTAAGAAATCACACAACAAGATTTGCCTAGGATTATCATGACATGAGAGGAATACCCCTATATTTATTCACACATCACATTTACATTAAATAAGAATTCAAACCTATTCACCAACCCCAACAATGAATAAATATTTTAGTTAAATATATTGTCAAAATTGAGTTGTAGAAACTCTTTGATGTAGGATTTGTTTATCCTATTTTAGTTAGCTAGTGGGTATCTCCCTTGGTCATTGTCCCTAAGAAAGGGGACAAATGGCATATTTACACTGACTACTGAGAATTGAATGCTACTACCAAGAAGGATCACTTTTTCCTTTCATTTATTGATCAAGTGTTGGATACATTAGCAAGTAAAAAATTATTTTCCTTCCTAGATGGTTATAGTGGTTATAATTAGCTATGAATTACTCCATAAGACCAAGATAAAACCATTTCCACTTTCCTT
Organism: Torreya grandis; assembly: GCA_037957365.1. NCBI lineage: Eukaryota > Viridiplantae > Streptophyta > Pinopsida > Cupressales > Taxaceae > Torreya > Torreya grandis. The sequence continues at coordinate 872,740 of JARHVA010004095.1, read as the reverse complement.
TAGGGAACCTACGCCTATGTCATCTTGCCATGTGGGATTTTTAATACCCCAACTACTTTTCAAAGGGTTGTTTTAAGTATAATTTCTGATTTCTCCCATAAATGTGTTGAAATATACATGGATGATTTCACTATATATGGGCAGACATTCGAAAAAACATTGACCACCCTAGAGAATGTATTTCAACATTACTAGGACCACCAATTATCTTTGATCAATTAAAAGTGTTACATGTTTATGATTGAAGGGATTGTTTTTGGGTATCACATATCCCCAGTTGGAATTCAAGTTGATCTAGTAAAGATAAGTATTATTAAGGATCTACCTGCACTAATGAAGTAAAAAGATTTTAGAATCTTCTTAGGAAATGTTGTTTATTATAGATGATTCATCAAAGATTTTAGTAAAATTACCACCCTATTATTTGGATTGCTTACTGAGAATGTTGAATTTACATGGACTAATGATTATCAAACTACCTTTCAAAAACTCAAAGGCCTTCTCATAAGAACTCCTATTTTGAAAGGGCATGATTGGAAGAATCCTTTTCACATCCACACAAATGCATATGAAACCACTTTAAGAGTTGTCCTTGGCCAAAAAGATGAATCTCTAAGTTATGAAATCTATTTTATTAGTAAAAATCTTCAAGGAGATAAAATCAACTACACTATAACAAAGAAGGAATTTATTTCCATAATCTATGCCATCAAAAAATTTTGACAATACATTATATGTTAACAAGTATTCATCCACACAGATCATGCAACAATCAGGTATTTAATGAATACACCTATTATAATAGGTAAGATAATTTGATGTTTACTTTTGCTAAAGGAGTTTGATATTACCATTATGGATAGACTAGGTAAGGATAATGTAGTACTATATTTTCTATATTGATTGAAAAATGATGAGCACAGTCGTATTGTTGATGATTATTTTCTTGATAGACATTTATTTGCTATAACAATTCAATTTCCTTAGTTTGTAGATATTATTTACTATCTTGCTATATGATCACTATCACAACATTTATCACTGAGGGAAAAACAACATCTAATATAAAAGAGCATAAATTATTCTTGGATAGTATGATATCTCCTTATTCTTAGACTATATTTAGTTATGAGAAGATGTATCCGAGAAGATGAAGCTTATGAAATTCTCAGAGCCTACCATGATGAACCCCTATGGGGATCCTTTTACTACCAAATAGACTGCCATGAAATTACTCATTTCCATATATAATTGGTCTTATTTGTATAAGGATGACATGATGTATCCCCATAGATGTGATTAATGCCAACATATGGGAAAACCCACTCACTCTAATGAATTACCATTACAACCACAACTAGTTCTAGAACCCTTTGACAAATGAGGACTAAATTTTATAGGTCCCATTGATCTTAAATCTAAAAATAAAGAATTATATATATATATATATATATATATATATATATATATATATATATTAGTATGCACTAATTATATCACAAAGTGGGTCAAGGTCAAATCCTTAACCCATGCCCAAGATGTGAAAGTAGCTAATTTCTTGTATCAATAAATCTTCATCTACTATGGAGTACCAAGGTAAATAGTCACAAACCAAGGCCAATAGTTCATATCAGAACTCATAACTGCCTTGGTCAAAGAATATGAAATTAGACACAAAAATTCTACCCCTTACCATCCTCAGTCAAATGGTCAAGTGAAAGTAACAAACAAATAATTTAAAAATATCCTCACTAAGACTATCAACATGCATAAAAAATGATGGTCAACTCATATTATAGAAGTAGTATGGGCTTATAAAATCACCTAGAAAACCATAACTAGTTTCACTCCATATGAACTAATTTATGGTAAAAAATTTATTCTGCCCATTGAGTTTGAACATAAAAGATTAAGGACAACACTTGATTTGGGCCTAGATATTTTCCAATCTCAACAAGATAGGATCATGTAATTGATTGCACTTGATGAACTAAGAAAGGAAGCACTTCATCACACTGAAATAGTGCAAAGACAACATGTTGGTTGGCATGATAGGAACATCAAGACTAAGAATTTTCAACCTAGTGGTTGGGCACTACTTTTTGACATTAAATATAAGGATCATAAAGGAAAGTTTTAGTCTATATTGATTGGGCCTTACGAGATTGAACAAGTTTTTGATAATGAAGTTGTAAAGCCCATGAACATTGACTCTATTTGGTTTTGACTGCTTGTTAATGTCCATAGGCTCAATATATATAAGAAAAAAAATTCTAAGGAAACTCTCACTTGTTAACTTCTTGAAGAAAAAAATCCATCTCTTCTTCATGAAGCAACTCCACATGTTCCTATAGATAAAAGGTATTTTGTCAACTCTTCTCTAATATTTCCAAGAAGAATAAAAGATTCCTGTAACCAAGAATAAGCCATTCATAATGGCTTGGTTTAGGTTGAATAAAATAATACCTCCTAGAATATTTTTATTTTAGTGGAGTTTGGACTATAAAATATTAAAAAAATCAAAAAATTTAAGAATGAAAACCATCGGGCATTGCTAATGGATGTTATCTTAGAAAACCAGGTCACTGATTGATTGATATTCAGAGAGAGAGAGAGAGAGAGAGAGAGAGAGAGAGAGAGAGAGAGAGAGAGAGAGAGAGAGAGAGAGAGAGAGAGAGAGAGAGAGAGAGAGAGAGAGAGAGAGAGATAAAAGGTCACTACTAAAATAAATTTTTTTGTTTTCATTCATTTTTTATTGTAGATTCATTCCCTTAGATAAGAAATACATTTTCCTTTTTGCTACAAGATGAAAAACTTGTTACTATAGGAAGCATTTCTTGCTATAGGATTAAAAACTTGTTACTACAAGGAACATTTCTTGCTACTGGATGTATTCTTATCATTCCATCCTACATTCAATTCTCATAAAACATTTTTCTCCTAATTAATGACAACACATGCCAAACCACCACTTTGAATCATCATTTGCATATCAATGAAAGGTATTCATATAAGTAACAAGGTAATTATTTTATACTTATTGCATGCCATATATTTTAATTATTACTAAGAAGATGGGGTTTAATTCTATTAACACACTACCATATCATCTCCTTATCATGCCAACTCACCATATCTTCTCCTTTGGTAATTGATGTGAGCATTGACACATTGCTATCACTACCCTTTATTACTACCACAAGTGATTTGTCCATGTTAGCCTCATCCCTTGAATACAAGTGACAATTTAAGTTGGGGTGGAGATTTTCCATAATTCAAATCAATTATTTTTCTCCCAATTTAAAAATCAAAAACATTTCACCTAAGCCACAAAAACCTTTCTAAAATAACATGAACCTATAACTCGAATTTCATCTCACAATATGGGAGTGAACTTGTTTAAACATGAAGCATTTGATATCACTCTTTTAACCAATAGCCTAGACATCCTATCCTTGTTCTAAAATGTAGGATGGGCACAATATTTAGAGAAGATGCAAGCCTTGGATTAGGGAATTACATAATAAGTCTAAAAGGGCACTTTTCAAAAAAAATAGATCCTTGTAAAAAGTCTAAAAGGTAAATTTCACTTTTTTGAAGGGTACATTTTAAAAGTTTGAAGGGATATTTTATAGAAAAATGGACCAAATAGAAATTTAAACCCTTGTAACTCTTATAAAGGTATGTGAAACTTATCAAAAGGGACATTTTAAGGCTAAATGGACACTTTAAAACTTTCCAAAGGGTAATTTTTAACAAGCTTGAAGGACCATTTTCAAAAAGCCATAGGAAGAGATGAGGAGAAGTGACTAAAAAAGAATTCCTTCAAACTTTTTGTCCAAAAGAAATAGCTTTGAAATAATTCCTTTAAACTTTTTTATTTCCTTCAAACTTTTTATTTGAAGTAAATAAAAAATAAAAATTCCTTTAGACTTTTTGTTCGAAGGAAATGAACAAACAAGAAGACCAAAGACATGAATTATTTTAGAAAGATTGTCTGATGAATTCTTGTGAGAAAATTATCCGTAATAAAGGGTCAAGACAAAAGTCTAAAGGAAATACCTATAAGATGATGTCCTATAGAATGTCAATTTCAAACTACAATAAATAGACATTACTATTCAAAATACTTGGTGAGGACATGAGAGCAGACAAAGCAAGCAAAAGGGACAAGTTGATGGATTGAGTCATTGCTAAAGGTTGACCCAATAAAAGATATTCTACAAGATCAACAAATATAGGTGTCCAAGAGATAACTAGTAGTTAGAAAGAGCATTTTATAACTACCATCATGAGTTCTAGTAGTGTAATGTGTTAGCTTCTTCATTTCAGTTTCAAACTCTCATGGATGATCTTCAATAGAAATAGTTTCTTGTGCCACTCTTGAAAGATTGAGGCAAAAATTCATCAGAGGAAATGAAAACCTAGAAACTTCAAATTAGGGCATTACGTGGTTATCTTTATTGGGAAGATGGGCCAAAGTTGCTAAGTTCATCTACAAATATTTCACTTGTGAAGAAAGGTATTCCATGTTGCATCTCATTCAATTCAAATTCATGAATCATTTACAGCATGGGATAGAGATAAACACCCCCAACTTCTTACTCCACATGATCTCAAAAATGATGAAGTCATTTCAAAGAGGTAATTCTAAAGCTCTTTCCCATCATTGTTTAATCTAGTTGATTATTCAAGACTATTTGCAAAGGACTAGACCCAACATAAGTTGGGAAGAATTTCTCTAAGTATTAGAAAACACAAAAGTGATAGAAAGGGAAATGAAATAGAAGAGGAATTAGAGGTAAAAGAACAATGATTAGAAGAAGCCCTTCCTACAGCTCTATAAGAACCTATAGTAGAAAACCTTCCTACAGATCCATAAAAACTTGTAGAAGGATACCTTTCTAAAACCATACAATAACCTATATTAAGGACTGAAGAAAGGACTTCCATAACTAGGAAATCTAGAGGAAAAAGGAAGAAACTCATTCTCCAGACTAATTCAAAGGAGTTTGAAGAGGAATTTCCACCTTCTCTCAAAAATACCAAGGTAACCTTTACTCCTACATATCCCATAGATTGAGAAGAAAAATGAGAACTAAAACTTCATCTATTTTTAAAATTAATGAAGAATCTAAAGAAAAACTAACTACTAGTAATGATGAATCTCTAAAGGCTAAAAATAATAAGAGAGAATTTTATCTAGAATGCAATTAGAAGGTAGAACAAGTAGAGCATAATATTCAAGAGTTACATGAAGAATCAATGCAGGAAGAATTAAAACAAATGGATCAACCTACTTTACAAGTGGAATTTCCAACTATAGAGCAAGCCCTATAATAAATTGAGTGACTAAGAAAAAAGATACATGATCATTCTGGATGAGGACTGGATGCATTTGCTGCAAAAACCTTTTAGTTTCATCCTCTATTGAATACCATCATATATGCATTATTTCACAACCTACTATAGAGGCAAATCAATAGGAATAACCTAAAATTCCTCAATATGTCATTTATCATTCCTCATTTGAAATATCTTCTAAATTGATGAATTAGATGGATAGCTAGTCTAAAATTTTAAAGGCATTAACAAAATAAAATAAGAAATGGAAAGAAAAGAATAGGTTGAAAGAACAAATAATATCCAAATTGATGCAAAAAATTTAAGATATGGCTAGTCTTACCCAAGAGATCCTTGACTATAGGCCTCACGCAAGAGTTTATTCAATTTATCTTGAGGAACAATGAAATAAGTTTAAATTTATGATAATTTATTGTGGCATTCCTCATGAAGTAATTAATCCCCTCTCCTTTTTCTCTATTTATAAAGAAATAACATAGGAAGAACAAGCACAGTTTTGCAAGATCTATCTTCACAATTATGTTATCCCTTATGATAGGGAATGGAAATCTAATCTATATTTTGGAGATGTCCAACTAAAAACATTTTCATCATATCTATTGAATGAGAAAATAAGTAGCTGAATATAGGAAAAAGAAGAATGAAATCCATCTACTTATCAGGAGAGAATCAATAACACCTGATGTTGTATTAACTGAATGGGATAATATCATGTTGAATAAGGAAGTTATAACCTAGTTTGTTAAGAATTGTGATGAAACCAAAGATTTTTACAAAGGATTAAGAACTTATGTTGCTCCTTATGAAATATAATCCTACATTGAATGGTATAATGAGCTCACTCATGTACTAAAAAAGAGAGAGCCATATTCCATTTTTAACTTGAAGGTACTGTTGGTCAAATTCCACCCCAAGTTTACACCTTTCAAATTTAGCCCAGTCCAGTACTTAGTTTTCCTTCAAAAGAAATAGTCTTTGACAAAGCACATAAAATGTTATGTTATTTATTTTGGAAAGTCCATTTTTGCCTTTTTTCTAAGCCTTTACCTAATTATTTTAGGGTTTTTGTTCAAAACATTTTGCTAAATTCTTTTAGACTTTTTGTCTGAGGCTTTTCCTTAAGAGTATTTCTTCGGGTTTTCTTTCAGCCAAGTGATGAATAATCTTGGAAAATTTATCCACAATTTTTTTGAAGGACCATTTCAACTTCTCCAAAGGAATCTTTCAAGCCAAAAGGGACCCTTGTAATTTTTTTGAAGGGCACTTTCATTTTTTTGAAGGGTACTTTCACTTTTTTGAAGGGTACCTTTTATCGGGAAAAAGTCCACTTCAACTTTTATGAAAGGATCATTTTAACTCCTTTAAAGGGCACTTATCAAAAAAAAAAGAATCTTGTAAAAAGTCTAAAAGGTAAATTTCACTTTTTTGAAGGGTACATTTTAAAAGTTTAAAGGGATATTATGTAGAAAAATGGACCAAATAGAAATTTCAACCCTTGTAACTCTTCTAAAGGTCTGTGAAACTTATCAAAAGGGACATTCTAAGGCTAAATGGACACTTTAAAACTTTCCAAAGGGTAATTTTTAACAAGCTTGAAGGACCATTTTCAAAAAGCCACAGGAAGAGATGAGGAGAAGTGACTAAAAAAGAATTCCTTCAAAATTTTTGTCCAAAAGAAATAACTTTGAAATAATTCCTTCAAAAAAAATTATTTCCTTCAAAAAATTTATTTGAAGTAAATAAAAAATAAAAGTTCCTTTAGACTTTTTATTCAAAGGAAATGAACAAACAAGAAGACCAAAGACATGAATTCTTTTAGAAAGATTGTCTGATGAATTCTTGTGAGAAAATTATCCGTAATAAAGGGTCAAGACAAAAGTCTGAAGGAAATACCTAAAAGGTGATGGCCTGTAGAATGTCAATTTCAAACTACAATAAATAGACATTACTATTTAAAATACTTGGTGAGGAAATGAGAGCAGACAAAGCAAGCAAAAGGGACAAGTTGATGGATTGAGTCATTGCTAAAGGTTGACCCAATAAAAGATATTCTATAAGATCAACAAATATAGGTGTCCAAAAGATAACTAGTAGTCAGAAAGAGCATTTTATAACTACCATCATGAGTTCTAGTAGTGTAATGTGTTAGCTTCTTCATTTCAGTTTCAAACTCTCATGGATGATCTTCAATAGAAATAGTTTCTTGTGCCACTCTTGAAGGTTTGATGCCACTTGTCACCATTCTCATAACTAGTTTTGGATAAGTAAGACTCTTGACATGTCGTGGATCACCCCATCCATCCACTTGTAACTAATTATTAGATATGGACACATGTCCTTGTTTCTTTTTAGCTTATCCTTTCTTGACATTATATAAATTAAGCCATTTTGACCATTGTAGACAACCATATTTTTGGTATGGCAAAGCCCTGCTAAAATGACATTACACTTTGCTTTTAAACATTGAATATAAGACCAAATTTGAGTTGTGAATTTCTATCTAAATATGTGAGTGATGTATAGTAGAGTGAAGTGATATAATTATCCTTACTCCCTTTATCCTTTATGTTTGAAAAAATATTATGATTCTAACAAGTCATGTGAAGTATGTTAAATGTGTTAAAATTTCTGTCAAGTATGCAATTGTGTATATGGTGTGCAATCTATCCCGTAGGTTGAGTATCTTGATGATGGTTTGAAAACATGTTACCTTAATATTGAAACATTGTGTTAGTATCTTTCAATGCATGGAATTAGTCTCAAAAAACATTTTTACTCAGTAGAAGTGTGATATTTGGTGGACAAATTCTTGGTGAATCACCTCTTTAGCATAATTTTCTATTTTATGCAAACTTTTGACTCTTTTCATGAACAAGCATTAGATTAGGTGATAGAAACTAAGAGAAAAATTTAGGGAGCTAGCCCTTTTCAATCCTAGAGACTCATCTCTATTATGATTTCACACAAACTTTAGGGATGATTCAATGTTTCATCAAATTTAAGGAATTTCATAAAACATCCTAGGATGCACAATTTAATGACAACAGGTAGCATTTAATAAGTTCATAAAATATATTCTTCTTGTAGGTAAAATGGAATTTCAATTACTGAACCTCAAATTCTATCCCCTTATATTTTGGTATCTTGTTCCAGATTAACAGGATAAAACCCCATTAGATGAAGCCAAGGAGGTCAAAATTTGGCAACTGTTTGAATAGAGGCACAAATTTTATGCTCACATTGCTTGTGGTGCTATAGATCCCACGGATTTCAATTTTTTTTGTGAATTGGAAATGAATTTTTTTTTTTACTCTAGGTTGAGAAAGATCTTAAGTTGGTGGGTGTGATGAGCCCTAGAAATGTCCTATTCTTTTCCTCATCCATTACCCTCAACATTTTTGTTTACCATGCTTTTGAGTACTTTCCCACAAGTATCCTCCCTCAATTTTCCATAATTATATAAATAACATTATGTTTCTATATTCCTTGAAAATTTAGAATTATGTATTAGAATTAAATATATGATATTTATATATGGATTTAGAATTTTTTTTCTATAATGTGTTTTAAGGATTTTTTGGATAAATAGGTATATAACACAAAATGTCCTGTAGCAAAGGAATCTCATTACACAAACTATCCTACATCCACTATAGTACCAAAGTCATGAATGAATATATTTGATTCCTCTTTCAATCAAATCATATAAACAAATATAAAATCTATGGAGCCTAATAAGGAATAAATTGAAGAATGAAATAAATTTGTTTATCCTATAACAATATCGCATAATTCACATGAAAGATGACTTTAGCAAATAAATCCAATTTTAGTTATCCTAAGTTAAATGTTTCTTATATTATAATATATATTAATTTTTATAAAAGAATCTCCTATGCATATATATGTGTAAAACTAGAGTTGAGACTTAGTAGATGTTGATTAGAGACTATCAGAAGTACATTTTTTCAAGCAACTATTACTATAATTTTCTACAACAATTCATTGTTGCATTTTTTATTAATATGAACAAGCATTTCTAAGTTTAATTAAGTGTTATGAGAGGAAGGAATTAAGCTAGAGTTAGAAGGAGGAAGTTCCCCCTTTGGAAGTTTGCAATAATGATCCAACCCATTTAAATAGCTAACATGTTATTTGATCTCTTTATGCATTATGTGTTTCATTTTTGAATTATATGATTTACATTCTTGCTTAGATTTATTTGAGAAAGCTTCCAATGTATAAGCAATTATTTCATAGTATTATTTTCATGTTTAAATTATAGAATTTAATTTACTACATGACTTTAAAATCTTAGATAATAATTACCATAAGGTCAAATTAGATGATTGAGTGTGCATATATAGTGATATCATCCTATCAAGTCTACGTCTTTGAGTTGACATTTAAATGAAGTACAAGGTATAGGTATATGGTAACTCTCCTTTATCATTTTGGTCAAGAGAAGTATATCTGATTATGAATAAATTACTAGTTAGGTGTCATGGAATTGATCCATTTAAATAGAGTAAGATCATGACTTTATTCTATAGAAGATACTCTTGGATCAAACTTGAGAGATAGAAATCTATAGACATTAGAAAAATTCACACAATGATTCTATATATTGAACTAACCCCTAGACCACCCTTGGACCCCCTCAGGACCAATTGACAAACCTTAACTTGCAAACCTAGTCAAAATTGACTGACTTTGACCACCTTGACCTTTGACCTATCAACTACCAATAGTCACCCTAACTGTCGATGGCTAGGATTAACCATTGATAATCAGCTTTTAACTACCTTAAAGGGTTAAATTCAGTTTAACTCCACCTTGATGTTTTATTCTTATCATCTCACATAATTATGCATGTTAATACTAAAATTAGATGACCCCTTTACACCTTGTTGAACTCATTATTTCACCTCTCCTTTCCTTCTATAAAAAGAGAGGAGGAGGAGGTGAAAAAGATCTAGAATCACAACAATCAAGCATTAAAGACAATCAATAATTATCAAATATTCTTGTATCAAAACTTCTTTTATAGGTATTCTCCCTGTAAAACAGTGACCAAGTTAGAGATCTGAAGTCATGAAATTCATCAATCATAGCCAAGACACTGACACTCTACTAAAACTGATTTGGACTCCACCAAGATTCTTAGACAACTACCTAAAAAGTCTTTAGGCTAGCAAGCTAAGTATTTATCTCTTATAAGATTCATTAATTAGTCTCTTTGTTTTATCCTCTAAAATCCATTCTATAAACTAATCAATCAACCTATTGAACCAAACCAAAACTCATAGTAACTATTGATGGTCACCCTAACTACCGATGGTCTATCCATAACCTCTAATGGTTATCCAACCACTGATGATCACCTTAACCATCGATAGTGTTACCCAACTACTGATGGTTATTGTGTGACATTACCAATATCAAGTTAATTTCACCTATCAAACCCTAACCACATCTCACTTTTTAACCTTCTGTTTGAGCACATAACATCACCCTATTTTCTGAACCATGTCTAATTTGTTTAACATTAATACCTAATTTTTTATTGCTATAATTAATCAAATTTACCTCTTTCAATCACTTCTTGTATTTGATTTCATTACCTTCTATTATTCAAGTAATTAATTTCTCTTTTATTTTGAGAACTTGATTATTTAAAAGTGTGGACTGACAACCTCCAAGGAAGATTATGCTTCTTAGATCTTGTTTACTAGGCAATCTACCCTACTATATAACTAATAAACCATTTATTTAGTGGTTTCTTGTTTGTAGGTCATTCTTCCCAAGCCAAAGAGGAGTATCTATAACTTTCTAGATCACAGAACTCAAACCAAATATAAGTTATACTAATCTCACCCTTATTTCAAGTTTTATAACTTTCTTTTAAGGAAATAATTAAAATTTACATGAAACATTCTAGCATGCCTGGTGGGACCCTTGAGTCTTTTCTTGGGTTCATATTTGCATCTAGGTGCTTCTTCTTATCTTTTTACTCATATAATGAAATCAAAATTTCATCTTAGGCTTAAAATTGACTACATCCATTATTTTCTTGTTTATTTTAGCTCACCTAACTTAATTAATCAAGTGAATTAATCATAGCTTCACTCTTATCACACACACAAGACTAAACCACTTATACCTAATCAAGCATAAAAGACATTGACATAAGGCCTGACTAGGATTTCATCACCTTTCTTGACTATCCTACTTAGATTTCATCACCAAGGGGAAAACCAATTCAGTTTGTGGCTGAGTATAATCTTTAGTAATTAGTATATCTTGGCTAGGCACCCAACACCCTTATCACTGTGATGTGTGAAGTGAGGGGGTAAGCCCTAATATAAATATATGTAATGATTTCCAATATTGGTCCCTTTAATAACCTAAACACAATTGAAATCAACTATATAATTCTTTTCTAGTATGTGCTCTACAAGCCAAATTGAGTCACATAATTCTTAAAGCTTAAGGCATAAGCCACAAGAGATACTAAAAAGAACCTTAGGATTTAAAGTGCTTTAGTGTGTGTTTTTTTCCTTGACTTTTTATTATCTTCCATATATTCAAGTTGTGAGATTTCTTGTATCTTCTTCTTTTCCTTATCTACATGGTTTTAACTAGGTAATAACTAAGAAACCAAGTAAATCAAGATTCACCTCCTAATCATCTATCTTCCTCTTCTCCCTCATCCATGAAGTACATATTAGATGTAGGGAGTTCTCCCCATCCTTCTAGAAGTTGTACCATCCCTTTAGCAATTACCCAAGGTGATGAAATTTTTTCCACCTTTCTTAATAACAACCCCCTTATCCCTCTAGCATTACCTTAGCAACATATCTCATTATAACCCTACTTCAATTCTACATGTTAAACCACCCTATGGCATGTCATCCCACTTTATGGGTGACATTTCTAATTCCACCATATCCACCTAACCTTTAATCACCTAGACATCCTCCTCTACTAATAACCCCACTGATACCACCATACAAAACCAAACCACTCAACCAAGCAATACCCAAGCACATTCTTCCCTGACTAATAACCCCTAGTATAGGAGCAACCTAACCTTTGAGAATCATTACTTAACTTACCACGGGATTAAAATCTACTAGTGTTACCACCACTCCTCTTATTTATAATCTACCTACCTCCACTCCATTCTAAATTTTGGTGGTCCCTATACCTCCTATAATGAAATTACTTATACATTTACTAAAAATGATTATATCGTGCATAGAATAAGTAAATATGAGAGATCGCACAATAATAATTAATAGTAGAGTATAATAATGGATAATATATCAAAGCCACTTTAAGGGGGAAACCTTCACAATAATGTAATAAGAACATAATACTTAACATGATGATCAAAGACTAACCACTACCTCCTATAAATAGTCTACTTAGCCATGGTTATTCCATAGGATAACTTAACTAAGAACATAGAGAAATGCAACAAGAATATAAAATATTTATGTAAGCCATAAGTTGGCCACACATATCCCAAGACATGTCAAATGTTAAGGGTATAGCAGGCCTCTTCCCTTCAAAACAATGTTGTCCTCAACATTGAGTAAAATTTGGATGTTAATGAACAAAGAATTCATCCTCCCAAGTAGCATCTTCATAGGGTAGATTCTTCCATTTGATGACGTACTCCTTAATCACTTGAGACCACAAATACCTAGTGCACATTTAAAGGATCACCTCAAGATCAAGAACAACTCTTCCTTCCTCATTAAATTTTAGTCACGTAGTTTGGGTAACCACTTTGTGTCCAATGACTTTATTCAAGCATGATACATGAAATACTAGGTATATGTTAGTGAAGGGATGAAACTTTAACTTTTGGGCCATACTACTAATTTTTTTCAAGATCTGATAAGGCCCATAATACTTAGGGGATAAATTGTTATCTTTTTTCTATTGCTTCAAGGACATCTACTTATATGATTGTAAGTAAACAAAAAACCAATCACTAATGTCAAAGTGCCTCTCACTCCTATGTTGATCTACCTACTATTTCATGTGATTTTGGGCCATGGATAAATTTTCATGCAAACTAGCAAGGACCTCCTATTAATGGTGAATATGTTCTTTAACTACATGAACCTTAGGATGAAACTTCAAGATTGAAGTGATGGATGGTGGGTGGTATCCATATAGTGATAGAAAAAGAGACAATTTAGAAGAACTATGAATAGAAGTATTATACCACCATTCAAAAAGTGGTGACCAGTGAACCCATTTCTCCTATTTATTAGAAACAAAACAACAAAGATATCCTTCTAAACATTTTTTGACTACCTCAGTTTGTCCATCAGATTGAGGATGATAAGATGAACTATGAGCCAAATGGATGCCCAAGCATGCAAATAACTCAGTCCAAAAATTACTAGTGAAGATGGAATTTTGATCACTAACAATGATCTTAGGGGTACCATTCAATTTTTGAACTGTATTAGAAAAAGTAGAAACTAAAGTACTAGCAACAAATGGATATGATAAATAACATAAATGATCATACTTACTAAGATGATCTACCACAACCATGATAACATTTTTACCATCAAATCTTGGTAACCCTATAATTAAATCCATAGATACCTCTTCCCAATGTTGATTTGAGATGGATAAAGGCTGAAAAAAACTTGGGTTTTTTATGGTTTCTCCTTTTTTTGTTGATAGATCATACATTTAGCCACATATTTTTGGACATCCCCCTTGAGTCCTTCCAAAAAAATATCATTTGATTCAATGATAGTTTTTCAAAAATCCTTAATGACCCCCAACTAGAGTTGCATGAAGTTCTTGAAGGATTTTTTGTTTAAGAAGAGAAGTCTTACATTGTTATAATCTATCTTATATCATAATACATCACCCTTCCATATGAGTTTTTCAAATCCACCTAGACCTTACTAAACATTCTGAATCAAATCATGGGTAACACTTCCTTATCCCATTTTGATCATGATTCCTTTAGCCAATCTACCTACAAAATGGTCATAGCATATAGCAAGGCCTCAACTGATTCATCCTTCCTAGATAGTGCATCTACCACTACATTATCCTTGCCTTTCTTGTAAACTATTTCAAAATCATAGTCGAATATCTTAGTTACCCATTTATATTGTTCTTAAAATTATAACCTTTGTTCTAAAAAATATTTGAGACTATTATGATCAGTATTTACTTGAAAGTGATGACCCATCAAATAAGGCATCCATTGTTTAACTGCATGTAAAATATCCATTATTTACTTCTTATAAATGGGATTGTGCTAATTTTTACCCTTCAATTGATGACTTTAAAATGCAAGTGGTATACTTTCTTTCATATTACAACACCCACACCATACCCATATGCATCACATTTAACCATAAAAGTCTTGGAAAAATTAGGAGTATCCAACACTAGAGTGGTGCACATCACCAATTTCAATTGTTAAAATTCCCTAATAATTGTATCAATCTACTGAAAGGAGTCTTTCTTCAAAAAATATGTGAGTGGGGTTTCAATGATACCATAATTTTTGGCAAACCTACGATAGTAACCAATTATCCCCATAAATCCCCTTAGTTGCTTGTTTTAAAAATTAGCCAGTCCATTTCTTGGATTTTTTTAGGATTCACTTTTACTCCTATATGTGAAACCAAATGACCCAAATACTCAACCTCACAAGATCTAAAAGTGCATTTCGAAGGTTTGGCATACAACTGATGTCATTCTAAAATTAATAGTACATGTTTCACATGGTGCAAATGGTCTTCCCAATTTTTACTATAAATGAGGATATCATCAAAAAATACTAGAACAAATTTCCTCAAAAATAGTATAAAAACTATATTAATCAAACTTTGAAAGGTAGATGGTGTATTTATGAGCCCAAAATGCATAACCAAAAACTCATAATGGTCCTCATGAGTCTTGAAATTATTTTTAGGTATGTCTTCATCATGGATCTAGATTTGATGATACCTAGAATTAAGATCAAACTTGGTAAAATAAAGAGCACCATTTAATTCAACTAGTAAATCATCAATGATAAGAATATGAAACTTATTTTTGATAGTGTACTTTTTGAGTTCCTTGTAGTTAGCATACATCCTCTAAGTGTCATATGTATTTCACACCATGATAGATGGTAAAGAATATTCACTTTAGCTATGGTGAATGATTCTTGCATCCAACATTTCATGTACCATATTTTAAATTTCACTTCTCTAAGCGTAGGGATACATGTATGGCTTGATGTTGGGTGGTGTACTACGAGGAATAAGTTTGATAGCACGACCATGCATGTAGTTAGGTGAAAGTCCTTTTGGCATGTCACCAAAAATAATTAAATGAGCATCAATCACTTGTTGTAGCTTAGGAGGTGTAGATGGATGAGTTGGATGAACTTCTATGGAAAATAAGCAAGATACAAATCCTTCAACACCCTTTCAAATAATATTTATCATTTGATGGGAGCTAACAAATTGTGGATATTTATCCCTTAATCCCCTTGGCTCAAATTTTCTTTCCTCAAAATGAAAATGCATGAATAATTTTTGCAAATTCATCTCAATAGTTTCCAAAGTGGTGAGCCACTATACTCCCAGAATAATGTAAGCTACCCCCATGGGAGTAACAAACATAAGAGAATCCAACAAGTATTCTCCCATGGCTAGCTTAATACTATGGCATTTTCTTGAGCAGTTGATATTACCACCATCTGAAATCATGACCTAAAATTTTGGAGCAGGATAAATGAAATAGTTTAAGAGAGTAGCCAACTTATTATTGAAGTTGTGTGTGATCCCAGAATCAATCAAAATAATAACCTTTTATTTTTTTAAGAAACCCACCACCTTAAGATTTTGGAGAGTACTAATACCTAAAAGGGCATGATAGGAAATAGTAGGTTGAGATTCTTCGGATTCCTCCTCAAGACCTTCTTCATCCTCATCAAGTGTCTCCTCATCATTATCATCCACATTCTCACCTTCAATGTAAAATAGCTTATTTTAAATACAATGATGGTATTTACTCCATTTTTTGTCACAACTATAACACAACCCTTTCGCTCACTTCTCCTTAATTTGTCAAGGTGTCAGTCTAGTGGGTTGACAATATGATGGTGCTAAAAAGGTGTGATTAAGACCAATAGTGAAGGTTTTCCATTTAACCATCCCTTTTTACTCTTCCATGTGTGCCCTTGGTATATATTATGATACAAATGATAGGTTAAACATCTGAACCTCTAATTGGATGCTATATTTAAGGCCACCCAAAAATAGGTCCATAAAATTTTCCTCAATGATGTCTTCCACCTATAGGGATATATTTTGAAATTGATGAATATAATCCTTCACAGTACTCATTTTCCACAATTTGGCTAATTGGCTAAAGTAGTTTTTAGAGACATTATTCTGATAATGAGTCAATAACTCATCAATGAAAATAGACCATGTAACAGGAGAACCATTCTTTTTCTTTTGATCACAAAACCAACAATACCAAATGAATTACTCAGGTTTCAGATACATAAATGCCACTATCACCTTTTGAGAACTAGGATTTTAATGCAGATAAAATAAATTTTCAATTTGGGTAATTCAAGTGAAAGGATCCTTAACAGTAAACTTACACATTTCTACTTTGGGAAACATTGGTTTCGCACTAGAATTGGAGTTGTTATTGTTGAGAGGAGGAGATCCCAAATGATGAAGTTGAGGGTTGTTAGATTGTATTTGAGATGAAAGAGTATCCAATGAATAAATATTCTAATTTAATTGATTGTGAACCCCATTAATCTCTTTTCACATCTCTAAAACATCAGTTTGAATTGTAACAAAGTCATCATGACATACCAAGCCCTTTATGTCAGCCTAAAGTTGAGAAATCAATGGATCTAAAGTGTCAAATTCTATGACACCCACCAAAGGAGTCTTAGGAGTTTATTTCCACCCTTCTCATCCCCTTACATAAGGGATAGCCATATACAAACACTAGGAAGATTTTCACCCCCAAAAAAGTGTACCAAGAGATGGTACCATTGTGATTACCTCACCAATATGAATCCAACTACTACCTTTGCACACTAGGGTAAAACTTTCATCACCAAAAAGTGTACCAATAGATGGTACCATTATGACTACCTAATAGAGATGAATCTAATGACTGTAATTGTGAAAGGAAAAAAATTATAGACCTTTATTATTATTAATTTTTTTTTCAAAAAAGTGTTTTGAACAATACTACACTGATAGAAAAATGAATTCTTCCTAGATTGCAAGTTATTTTTTTTGCTCCTTTCAGTCATAAAAGTCAAGCCTCATCAGATTAAAAAAAAAACCACAAAAAAATTTCCAAAATCAAAGTTATGATACCACTTGTAATGAAATTACTTAGATGTTCACACAAAATTATTATATCATGCATACAATAAGAAAATATAAGATATCACATAATAATAATTGATAGTAGATCATAATACTAGATAATATAGCAAATCCACTTAAAGGGGGAAACATACACAATAATGCAATAAGATCAAAATACTTAACATGATGATCAAAGACTAACCACTACCTATTATATATAGTCTACTTAGCCATGGTTACTCCATAGGGTAACTTAACTAAGAATATAGAGAAATGTAACAAGAATATAAAAGAGATATGTAAGCCATAAGTCAGCCACACATATCCCAAGACACACCAAAGGTTAAGGGTGTAGCACCTTCTACCCTTACACCCATCAATATCAAATTTACCACCTACCCCCTCTCTAAAAACCCAACCATACCTCCTACCCAACTTGCATTAATCTCTCAACAGGTGCCCATTGTACCAAACCCAAGCTATATCCCTAACCCATAAGGGTATGTTCCTCTACTTTCCACCCAGTCACCTATCTCCATGTACCAATATGTGGCATCATCCCAACCAACCATGTCCACATACTGATATGTGGTAGCTTTTCAACCCCCCACAAGCTATCCATATGTTGTACCTACCTAAACCCAACATAATCAGCCCTATAACTACAGGAGTGCACAACCACAAATAGACCTTGTCAAAATGTTAATGGACAAAATGACTACTTTAGAGTTATCTATATTTGGTGTACATAACCTCTTATTTTATGATCAAATATGTAATGAATAAATTCATCCATCCATCCCCATTTGGATTTATCCTCCCCAATGCAAACTTCTATAAATTTCAAAATTTTAGATCAAGGAAGACCCTCAACAACATTTGAGAGTATTTAGGCCTTATTGATATTTAATTGATTATGATGATGCTCTCTTTGTTTTCACCTTTCTCATGTATCTATTATGTCCAACACTAGATTGGTACAATTTTATTACAAAAAACTCCCTCTTTTCTTTCTCCCAACTAGCTTATACTTTCTTAGATCACTTTTCCATAAACATCTTTAATAAAGTTTCCATCATCGATCTTTACTCCATTCAGTAATTTGATGATGAATCCATAGCTAACTTTGTATCTTGCTAGAGAAGCTTGATAAATAAACTTTTTTTCTCTTTACCCCAACCCAAATTGATTTAACTCTTCATTCAGACTTGTGCCAAACACATCTCCTCTACTTTATGGGTTCAGAGCTTCAAGACTTTTGATTAGGATTTCACCATGCATGGAAATTAGAAAATAGAGCCATTGATGATGGGAAGCTGAAATTGAGAAACAAATATTCCACCTTCAAATTGAATGAGAATCCCTCCTCCAAAACTAAAAATCAAACCAACACTAACTTCAAAAATAAGGGAAACATGAATGTGGTTGTCCTTAAGACCATTTTACCCATTATTAACCAATCCAAATCCTCTAATTCCTCTAATCAAAGTAATAGAAACCTAATCCAAAATAACCAAAAGTAATTCACTCTACTAGGGAGTTATATGCTTCAATATTGAAGAATTTGTTGAAATCCAATATCATATAACTACCACTAATCAAACCTCCATAACAATTTAATTCCTCTCATCCTATACCTGGTTAGTATAAGGAGAATAAAGTGTGCACCTTTTACTATGTCATTAGACATGATGTTAGTAAGTGTAATACCTTCAATAAAAAAATCTAAAACCTCATCAATAAGGGGCAACTTGAGTTGGATAACCCTAATGCACCCCCAAATCAATCACTTAACATCTTTAGATATCCATTTCCAAACCATGCCCCTTTTGTGAACAATGAAAAAAATAGAGCATAATCCTCTCATTAGCACAAAGTTCATACCATTAATGCAGTTCTTAGTCAACTCATTATTGAGGAAGTCATTGATAAAACCACCTTTCTTGCCCCTCTAGTTATTGAGGTAGTGGATCACTATCCATTCCTCTGGGAAATGAAACCAAGGAAACAACCCATTAATTTTCTCCACCTATTGAGATATTTGATCTACCAGCCTCTCCTTTGTAAGGAATACCAAAGGAGGCATCCATTACGACCATCTCCTTATCCTCTATTATACAAATATCCACTCTTCCTTTGGAAAGTACCCCTAAAGAAGTGATTACTCCACCTACCTCTCCCATAGGAGACTCATTTTCCCAAACCTTAGATCTTTTGATTAATTAAAAGGATGAGGTAACTACTTCTCTCTCTCCACCCATGGGTTTGACCTTTGAGCTTAGTATTGAAGGAATCAAACGCTTATATAAGCCCTTCTCTAGATTGTTTCAAAACTTGAAATACTTATACCAATGTAATGCAGATTGTGCTACATTTTAGCACCATCTCAAGCTTCCTTACCAAACCAAACAAGAAACTCAAACCACATCACTATCATCCCAACCTTCCATTCCCACTATTGAACCCACTTTCACCATAACCAAGCCATTAGAAACCTTTACCAATCAAACCATAACTAAGTTGTCTAAACTGACTCTACCTAAAATAACCAATTTGATTTCTACCACTCCAACCAAGCCTACCAAAAACCTTAGCACATTCCTTATTTAGGACCTTACTCACCCCTCACTGAAATTGGAATTCACTCCATCAAACTTGCCAAAAAAAACCCAAACCAAGCCAACAAAGAAGGTGAAATCACCCAAGATTCTACAAACCAAAACTATACCTCCCCTTTCCACTTTAACTTCTAGTTTGGGACCCCACCATTATACCTTAGTGAGGAAACCAAACATCCTAGACAAGACCCAAAGCTAAACACCACTTTGGTTACACCATCACTCCTACTTTCATCCTCACCTATTACCATTAAACCTTTTATAACCAAACTACCTACTTCTTAGGCATCCACCCCAACACCTTTTGCCTTCAAGCAATCCATACCAAAACCATACACAAAGAATACTACTTCACCCAAATCTTTGACCGTCAAACCCACTCTTAAAAGGGCTTCCACCTCAACTACCAAACTTAAGCCCTACATGGCTTTGCCACCTTTATATGAGTCTTACTCAACTATCCTATAGAGGTTATTTCATTAATCTTGCTTAATGTTACTACATATCAAACCATTTGATCCACATAGTCCTAAACCATATTTATACAATGACAAATTATTATGCTCATACCATAAGAAACCTGGACATGATACTGAGAACAATAATTCTCTCTAATTATTATCCCATCAACTATATCACAATGATGACTTATTGTCAAATTATTCTCCTATGATCCCACCACTAATCTAATAACCAAGAGCCATCAACCAACATTTACCTACTCTTCCACTCTCACCTCAGAGTGAAGAGGAACCAAAGCAATCCTCTAGCCTGAATCCTCCCAAATCCATACCATCCATGTGGTCACATGATCACAATCTCAACCAAAAGATAAGGGAAAAACAAATGTTTCCTTTCCATGGACATATCCCTCTTCCACCATTCACCCACCTAACCAATACCAAACACCTTTACCTTCAATCAAAACCAAAGTTTATAACTTGGGACCCTCTCAATCTAACTCATATGAATCCATCCAATGAGTAATTTTGAAAAATCTTTACCAAACACTAGTGAGGATGAGTTTGTATGGACTGATCAATACCTCACCCCATCACCTCAAAGCAATGATAGAGGATTTTAAATCCATAGAGGTCCAACTAGAAGACCCATAACCTCTATCATCCTTTAGAAAAGTTCTTAAACTTTCCAATGTTATTACCTTTAAGGATTCAGAAATACCCTCCATCCATCCAAGTGATCTATATCCTCCTATCTTTATCATTGTGTACATTAACCAAACCCACATCAAGAGGGTTATGATTGATGAGGGAGATAAAATCAGTATTATCTCATCCCATGCATATAACCAAATCAAATTACCTGAGAACATCATGTCAAAAACCTCAATGGTGCTTTTATCATTCAATGATACCAGAGATATGACTTTAGGAACTATTATCCTTCACATTTGCTTAGGACCTTGCATGCTTCCTAAACTCTTCTACATAGTAGAAGGTGAGCTCTAGTATAACATTTTTTTGGGATGCCCTTCGATTCATTCCATGGGCTATGTGGCATCCACATTACACTAATGTATCAAATTTTAACATGAATGTCAAGTTGTTATCATTTAATTAGACTTGAGTCCTTTCACATCATGTAATATTATGTACCATCCCAATGATGTTCTCATTCCTCCATTCAATAAGTCTTCATTATTAAAAGATGAATCCCCATCTTCTTCTACCAATGAAGTATCCAATTTTTCATCCCTCCCTTCCACCTAAATCTCCATAATAGACCCTTTAGAATCAACCTTCCAACATCTTTCATTGTGGGAGTATCACCTTTTGACACTAGACACCCTTCCTACTCCTCAAGAGTATGGAAACCTCATCAAATAACTTTGTTATGACCCCAATATTGGAGTTGTTATTCCTTTTTGGCCTATAACTTTTCAAACCAATTTCATCTATGTGGGACTTGATAAGCCCCTTGACACTTCTAAAACCTCTTTTTCACCTCAACCATTCACCTCTAATTTCTCCTACCTAGATAAACTAGAGTTTACTAAGACACATATTTATAAGTGTGTTTGGAAGGGATTTGATCTAGGTCAATATAAACATGGGACACATAATTTATTTCCAATCAAAACCTTAAAAACTATGAAAATATTGGCCTCATTTTCATGCCACCTAAAAATTAAACCAACCCATTTCCCACCACCATTATTGATCAATACATCCCTTCCTCACTAACCCCTTTTCTATCAACAATTTTGGATTCCTACATCATTCCACCTAATATTTTTTCATCAAAATGATAAGTTTTGGACCCCTAACTTATCAAAATGGTGGGGGTGATCCTAACCATTCCTTTAACCCACCCTAAGATGGTAGGAGATGACTTTCCTGCCATTAATATCATCCAGTGTCAAGATGATGATTCCATTCTCACCTATCTTGGTGTAGAAGATTCCTCTATCCAAAAATTTCTTCCTCTTGAGACTTTAACCATGTTTAATGAATCCACCATGGATATAAACTTGGGTACTCCAGATAACCCACACATTATCAAAATTGGCAAATCACTAAATTTTGAGGAACTTCAGGACTTTCCCTCCTTCCTACAAGACCATAGCATAGCATTTGATTGGTATTATAGCATAATGTTAGGAATGGACCCTTATATTCCGACCTATAACATGGTAAATAACTATGATGCTAATCCCATTCAATAAAAACTTTAATAGATATACCTTTGCATATCCCTTCTTGTAAAAGAAGAGCTTCAACGTCTCCTATCCATTAATTGCATTCAACCCATTGATAATTCCCAATGGGTCTTGAACATTGTACCTATCACCAAATCCATAGAGGGACTATGCATTTATGTGGACTTTCATGACCTTAAATTTTCTTACACAAAGGATAAATTTCCTTTCCCAAGCATTGACTAGTTTGTTGATCTTATATCCAACCATGAGATGTTATCTCTTATGGATGGATTCTCAGGTTATAATAAAATCTTAATTGCCCCAAAATATCAACACAAAACCACCTTTATCACCCCATGGGGAACCTTATACTATAGTTTCATGCACTTTAGACTAAAGAATGCTAGTACAACCTAGCAATGCACCATGACCTACATCTTCCATGACCTTATTCATAAAATTATTGAAGACTATGTTGATGACCATTTTGGGAAATCCAAATGTCGTAAAGATCATTTGGAAATTCTTAAGAATATCTTTGAGTGACTCATCCAATACCATGACCACTTTAATCCCAAAAATTGTATCTTTGGGGTCTTGTAAGGAATTCTCCTTATCTTTATCATCTCCCTTTGGGGAATCAAAGTCTATCTTGCCAAAATCAAATCTATCCTTAGCATTCTTCCTCCCACTCACCTTAAGAAACTCTATAGATTACAAGGGAAGCTCCAATCCATTCATCACTTTATCTCTTAGTTTTCAGATTGATGCCAACCTTTCCACCACCTTCTGAAGAAGGATGTATATCTTAAATGGAATAATGACTATCATAAAGCATTTTATTCACTTAAAGAGTACCTTCTATCTCCACCCATCATCATTCTTCTCAAGTAATATCAACCATTTTACCTTGATATTTCCATCACCAACCATTCCTTAGGGACAATGTTGGCTCATCGAGATGAGCATTATAAAGATAAATCCATCTACTAAATTATCCATATGCTTGTAGAGTATGAGACTCGTTACACCTATATTGGTAAACTTTATCTCACCTTGGTATTTGTGGCCACTAAAATTTGTCATTACCTTCTCAACTAGAAGACCTATGTCATAACCAATATTGAGCCACTCAAGTATATGCACTCCAAGCCATACAAAACTAATGTATGGAAAAATGGCTCATGATTTTTGTTGAGATTGACCTTGAGTTTCTTTAGAATAAGTTAATTAAAGGGAAATTCATCACTAACTAATTATCTAAATCACCATTAATAGACAACTGACATCCTCTGCTTGAATTTCTAGATGAGTTTATCACAAGCTTCTCTCAGGTAAACTTCACTTATCAGGTGACCATTTTATTTGATGGATCAAAGTTTCAATATGGTGGGGGAGTTGGCATCATCCTTATCCCCCTTAATTTTGAACCTCTCCTTTTATCCTTCAAGCTATATTTTGAATATGCTAATAATATGGCTGAGTATAAAGCCCTAGTGATAGGTCTCCTAACTACATTAGCCTTGGGAGTCAAAATGATCAACATTTTAGGTGACTTTCAACTCATGGTTAATCAAATAAATGAATCTTATCAATGAAAAAAAGATGTTTTTCAATAGTAAAAATAATTATTTGATGTACTCTAAGAATCATTTGAACACTACTATATCCAAACCACTCCTCAATCTATGAATATGTTTATCTATATGATGGCTTCCCTCACTTCTCAGATCCTATCTACACCCTCCAGTTCTAAGCTATCTATCATTATCCATAGAATTACCTGACAATCTTATTTCAAATAAGAATTTTCTACCATATTTAATATGGAGGAAACCCAACCCAAACTTTAGTACCAAAATACATTTGACTATCTCAACCTTTCCATCATCCCTTCCAACCTTTTTAAGACTACTTGGAGAGAGTTTATCCAAAGCACCTCATGTTATACCATACTAGGAGGAATTATTTAAAAAAAAAATTTGATGGTCTCCTCTTCCATTGCCTATCCAATCATAAAACCTCTCATGTTATCAAAGAAATGCATGATGGGATCTATGGGGGACACTTTAGTGGCCTAACCATCACTAAATGCATATTTTGCCTTAGATATTATTGTCCCACCCTTGACCAAGTTTTCTATGATTATGTGAAAAAGTGTGTCAAATGTCAACAACACACCAATTTACATCATGCACCTAACCATAGTCTTCAAGTATCCAAAGATTTTTATCCCTTCTTATAATGGGGTCTAGACCTTATTAGTGAAATTAATCCACATTATTCAAAGTGGCATCATTATATCATAACTACGACTAAATATTTTACCAAATGGGTAGAGGACATTCCTCTTATCTCAAGCAAAGCCAAAAT
Organism: Torreya grandis; assembly: GCA_037957365.1. Lineage (NCBI taxonomy): Eukaryota > Viridiplantae > Streptophyta > Pinopsida > Cupressales > Taxaceae > Torreya > Torreya grandis. The sequence goes on along the minus strand of JARHVA010004095.1, from coordinate 847,328 downwards.
TATTGTCAAGTTTATCAACCATCACATCAACTATCATTTCGGTGTTCCTCATTAAAATATCATTGACAATGGAAAATCTCTCAAAAAAAAATAAGTTCAAGGTATTTGTGATGTTTTTGGTATCAAGTTAAGTTTATCATCACCCTATCATCCACAAGCTAATGGATAGGAATAAGCCTTAAACAAAACTCTTAATAACATGCTAAATAAAATGGTTAATGTATCTTGTCAACATTGGCATTTACACATCCCTTTCACCTTATGGTAATATCATATTAGCATTTGAACCCCTATAGGAGCTACCTCTTTTTCTATTATATTTATAGTAGAGGCTATCTTGCCTCTCAAAGTCTAAATTCCCTCTCTTCACATATCCGTATAAGATCTCATCTCTAATATTGATTATCATCAAGAACATTTAGCCCAACTTGATCTAATTATGAGAATAATTTATCCATGCTTACCCACCTTCATGTCTATCAAGAACAAATCAAGTGTGATTATAATAAACACCTTAAAGTGTGAGAATTAAATATTAGAGACCTCATCCTAAAGGAAAATCAACATGTCACCAATATGGAGAAAATAAAGTGAGGCAAGTTTGCTTTCAATTGGCTTAGACCTTATATCATAATGTAAAATTATAGATCAAGAGTGTATTAGTTGTCCTCCCTTAAAGGGAAACCAAAACCTGAGCCACTCAATGCTTTACATCTACATCCTTTCTTTTGTTAAATAGGATCAAACTCACCTTTTTCTAACTTAAGATCATCCCTTGTCTTCACCCACATTCATCTCCTTCTTTTAAGGACAACTGATTACAATTGAATCATGTGATTATTCATTACAGTCTTTGCCTAACCTTGAACATGGGTATGATGGCTCTACCCATGGCATATTTATCATGGTACTTTTCATCCCTTATAGGATATATTCCCATGGTTGTTGTCTCTTAAAAATCTTCTAAAAATCACTAACCTTCTTGTGTTTTTAGTATTTCATTCATAAAGGTCAGCCTCTAAGCCTATATAAGCAAGTCTATGTCATCAAGAGCAAACAATTCAAAATCAAAATCAAAATATTCATCAAAATAAAATCTGGGGTCATTCTTACCATTTATATACTACTCTCTTAAAGGAAAAATGCACAGACATATCAAAAATTCTCAATATGAGGTAGACTACTCCCTTGAAGGATAGATATCAATAGCCTTACACAAAGCACACAAACTTAGACCACTCCCTTGAAGGATGGCTGAGTAAAGCATTTGTAAAAATCATATCAATTTCTTAAAAGCTTCCTATATTGATTAGCTTCCCCAACCTCTTCAAAAAACAATAATGGATCGAAATACCCATTATCAAAATTTAAAAATACAAATATAATTTGAAAGCCATAATAGGCTTTCATAAGTAAACTTCCCTCATCGATCAATCTACACATTATATGACATGGACTTGTTTATGCTAGCTCTTTGGTAACTTATAGAAGAGACACGCTAGTCTCATAAGAAGGTTCCACCATCATCAAATTCCACTTTATACACTCTATAGACAAGGGATTTTGAGCTTAATTGACAATATGTGATCAAGAAACTTTTTTTACCAACTAACAAATGTTAATGTGAAGCATTTAAAGGGCATATGTTCCTCAAGCCAATCCAACTTTGGTTTGTTTTATTCTTTTATAAAGAATAAGCATCAGGCCTTCTTTTTATTCTCTCATGTTTGTTGATACATTTGTTATGATGTTTGTCTCTTAATTATCCTATATGTCTCACATTTTTTTATCAAGCTTACTCTATGTGTTTTTAAGATTAGGCTATGGCTTGTAATCAAATAACCATAACCATAACCAAATCATAAACAAAACCAACATCATTAACATAATAATCAAAAACCATGATCAAGTAACATCAAATCCATAAACCATTATCATGATCATTTTTCATAACATCATCTAGTGATCAATCACATCAAATAACCATATATCACATCTACCATAGTTTAATCACACATTACAAATAAATGAATCATTCACACATGAATATCAACCACATGTCTAACTCTATATGAGGAAGAATATAATTTAAGCATGAACATAAACATCACTATCATCATAATCATCCATATCCATAAAAATAATCACATCATAACCATATTCACTCAAGCATAACTAGTAGCCATAACCATAATCATATCAATATCATAAACATGATCATATTATACATGAATTCAATGATTGCATTCATAAACATCATAATCTCATAAACAACATATATCAATATCAATGTCATCATGAACATAAATTAAAATAGCCATAACATCACATGCCTACCTAGGTGAGTCTACACAAACCATCATGAACATAACCATATCAACATCATATCATAAATAAGTATCACAAACATCATAACCATGATAAATAAATCATATACCATGATCATATATATACATCAAAATACTAATCATATATATAAGCATGTACATGTCTCTCAAAATATCTATACATCTCACTACAATGGCTCATAGGCCAGTATCAAAATCATATGGTACATCAAAAATATAAAGTCCAATAAAAAATCTAAGCCCCCAAGGCACCACTACCTCATGGATCCTACCCTCCTTCACCTTCCTTCCACTTGTAGATGTGGCCCACTAACTTGGTATCACCATGATAGCCCCTATGATCATACCTACTCTATACTCACCCCATCAGGGCTCATCTGATAAATGACTAAAGACTAAGGCCTCATAATACTTCATATCCTCAACTATTACTACATATATCTACACCAAAATATTAATTTAAGGTCCCATAATTATTGGTACTCCTCTTCTTTTTTGTGAGAGAGAATCTCTCTCCTATATAACCATGACTAATTAAACTCTAGCCTGTCTCTCTCTCTTGTAAGAGTGGCCACCTAACCCTATGATGTTGCCAAGGATGCTTGTGTTACTACAAAATATTTCTTAGATAAGGCTAAATCCACTCATGTTTGGTCCCTTTGAATGATCACTACCTTTATATCTATGGCAACCCATTGCGTCTAAGCCTGATGACCATCTCTCCCTGCATCAACATCCATGTCCTACTAACCACCATCTTCACCTCCAAAGTCAACCACAACATAGTGTGCTTGGTACCATGTAGTATATCCATTTTTAACACCTACATCATCTATATCTATCCTCATAATCAAATCCTTTTGATCTATGAACTCATGCACTAGATGTGGAGTAGGTGGTGGAAACTCTACATCCTCCCTCCTATACCTCAAAAACACCCTAGGGATATCCTGAATAAGGCTGAACTACATTCATACCCTATCAAATATAACGACCTCTATCTCTAGATATCACCTATTGTATATCCATCTATAGATTGAAGAGATATATTATGTCTCACATAATGTCACCATCCTAGAAACCTAACATATGATCTCTAAATCATGTCTCCTACAACCAAAGAATCTAGTTGGTCCCTATACCAATATATGTCATGTGCCCCTCCTATAGGTCCTAAGAGGGCATAATCACCTTTCCACCTCATATATAAAACCCTAAAATCCATCTACACAAAACCATCACATGGCATGCCCATAAGTCCCAATACTCAGATGTGCTCATTGGCCCAATAATGGAGAAAAAAATTAACACTGATCTTGTATCTCCTATGGGCACAAAACCCCCATAGCTCCCAATAAATATAAACTAATAGCATTCCCATTCAAACACTATGCAACCCAAAAACATCTCAATGAGTACCCCTAATAAAAATTAAGGGAATCTTCTGCTACTACAATCTGGTAATGGATAACACATGACTGCTATCATCATCATAATGAATAGTTGCCTCACATCCTTATCCCTCTATTAAAGCAACATGTAGTAGAAGTCTCTTAAGTTACACCTAATTAAATTGAGGTCCTCTCCATATAATATCTTTATCTACCCATCCCATTCATCACTCTTAATGTGGTAGATTAGCTCACCCTGTATGAATAATCACATGATCCTATAAATGTCCTCTAGAAAGATGGTCATCTTGCTTATCAAAAGTAAGAGGGTACCATCTCTTGATGAGTGTCACTAACATCACCATATCTCAAGGTAAATCTTGATAATACATCATACCTCTAAATTCCACATCCTCCATGTGCTCACAATTGGCATCGATCATCCCTCACTAAATCTCATCCAATATCTAGGGCACTCTATCCCTCATTTGTATCTTCTCTCATGAATGTAAGGTTCAATCACAATATCTTAGTTCACTTAATCTGACATACTTTTCCTCCAAAATTTTACCACTTAACCTAACCCCTATTTTTAACTACTCACCTCAATAATAATAACTCTCCCTCATTTGACCTATACATAAGACATGACTATCTTATCAACTCTTTTACCTATCTTAACTACATCACTAAACTTATCCTCAACCACTAACTTAAACCATTACCCTTATCCTTAACCTTTAACCTATCTTACCTTCTAACCCTAAACCAGTCACTACTACCCTCAACCACTACCTAAAACATCCAATCAAAATTCTAACTTTAACCTTAAACTACACCCTTCACTATAAACCTTCACCTACTAACTTTATCTTTAACTAATTACCTATTAAACCATACCTTTAACTATTCATCCATGTTTCATCGACCATTGATGGTCAACTATTGACTGCCAATGATTGACAACTCTTATTAATCTCATACCAAACCATCGACCATAAAAAGTGAGGGTACTGACCACCAATACTTACCATAAAGTGACTCATCAACATTTTCCTATGACTATAGATGGTTGAAAATAACTAGTGATAATAGGTAATGACCATTGATAGTCACTATGTAGTGACTATCAACGATCCTCAATCCCTAGGGATTGACCAAACTCTCTCCCAATCTAACCAAATTCTTAAAAAAATATAAACATACCCTTACTAACATTAAAACCTACTCACCTATCCCATTCTCACCAAACAATAACCTAAATAAAACCCTAAATCTAGCCCTAGGTCAAAAACCATCCACAACCAAAATAAATGATAACCAATTTAATAAAAAAATCAACTACAAACTAGAAATTTAAGAACAACCCCTACCTCATTCCTCAATTTACATCAAGGAGGTACCCTAGGAGTCACTGCATAACTTCAATCTCTCCCTTATCCCCTCTACATCCTTGATTAATCTAATCAATCAAATCAATCACTTTTTACCTTGGATACCCATGACTACATTAACCTTTCCTATAAGACTTGTGTTTACAAGTGTATCCCAATTGCCACACCTAAATTTGGTCACGTGGTCCACTTTTCACTTGTCATTCTAGTGCTAAACTTATTTTTACCTGACTACTGTAGCCATGATAACCTATTCAATGCATAATCTTTGCTATCATAATTCATCACATTTTGTGTACATGTTTGCACTTTAGTGCACAAATTATCACCACCTTTATCACCAAATTACACACTCGTCAAACCCACACCTAATTCCATTTTCCCTCATCAATTCTTAGTTTGAGGGGGAACATCTCTAACCATGCTCAGGGCAACCTAAAGTTTGACCTGTAATCCATTTTTTGTTTTGTAGCTTGATGATACAAACCACACAATAAAAAGGGGGAAAATATAGACACTATAAACCACACATGATAGTTCTATAGATCATGTCAAAATTTAACACTTGACAAACCTCAACCCATAAACCTAAGTCAAAATTGATTAACTTTGACCACCTTGACTATTGACCTATCGATCATCGATGGTCACCCTAACCACCAATGGTTAGCCTTAACCATTGATGATCAACCTTTAACTAACTTAAAGGGTTAACTTTGTCTTAACTCTACCTTGTTTTTTTATTCTTAACCACTCACATAATTATGCATGTTGAGAATAAAACTAGATGACCCCTTGATACCTTGTTAAAATCATTATTTCACCTCTCTTTTCATTTTATAAAAATAGAGGAAGAGGAGGTGAAATAGATCCATAATCAAAACAATCAATCATCAGTGATCATCACCAATTATTAGAGCTTATTATATCATAACTTATTTTTTAGGTATTCTCTTAGTGAACCATTGACCAAGTTAGAGATCCAAAGTACCACAATTCATCAATCATAGCCAAGACACCAACACTCTACCAAAATTGCTTTGGACTCTACCAATAAGTTTTTCAGCCAACTACCTCCAAATTATTTAAGATAGTAAGCTAAGTATATGTCTCTTATTAGATTAAATAATTAGTCTCTCTATTTTATCTTCTAGAATTCATTCTACAAACTTGTAAATCAGCCTCTTGAACTAGACCAAAACCCACAATAACTACCGATGGTCACCTTGACCATTGATGATATGTCCATAACTATCAATAGTTACCAAATCATTGACAGTCACCCTAACCACTGATAATTTTAACCAACTAATGATTGTCACTTTGTGACATTCCCAACAACAATCTAATTTCACCTATCAAACCTTAACCAAATCTCACTTTCTGACCCTTTACCTGAACATATAACATCACCGTATTTTTTGAACCATGTCTAATTTGTTTAGCATTAATACCTAGTCATTTATTTTTATAATTATTCAAATTCATCTCTTTTAATCACTTCTTGTATTTTGTTTTAGTACCTTATATTATTCATGTAAGTAATTTATCTTTCATTTTCAAAACTTGATTGTTTAAAAGTGTGAATTGATAGCCTTCAAGGAATCTTGTGATTTTTGGATCTAGCTTGCTAGAAAATTTGCCCTACTATCTAACTAATAAACCATTTTTTTATTTCTTTCTTATCTTTAGGTCATTCCTCCCAAGTCAAAGAGGAGTATCTACAACCTTTTGGATCATAGAGAGAAATAAATTCCAAGTTATACTAACCTCACCCTTCTTTCAAGTTTTACAACTTTTGTCAAGTCCCCTTTTGAGTTGACATGTTCAGAGATGAGGATTAGCCTATTATGCGACCTTCCTAGGCTGATCGGATGGATAGAGGGTCTTGATGGAGCTGGGCTTGCCTTTTTGTTAGGGTTTTTTGGATATGAATTAAGGGAGATATTAATATTTGATTGATTTAATCAAATATTAATTATTTGGTCTAATTAATAATTAATTATTAATTATTAATTAGTTGGTCTAATTTTAAGACCCTAATTCTAATTTAAGAATTGGTCTAATTTTAAGACCCAAGTTCTAATTTGAGGAATTCTAATTTAAGAAACCCAAGTTCTAATTTGAGGAAATCTAATTTTAGCAAGCACACCTTTGGAGGGTATAAGGGTTTCTCATGGGAGAGAGTTTGGATTAGCCATTGATTATTGATTATTGATTTTGAAGAATTCTTCTGTGAAGACTGAGCCAAGGGTTCCAGGATTCCATTGTAGTGGAGAACATCAACTCTTCATTGTGTGCGATTTAGAGGCTGTGAGATATCAGCTGATTTATTGCCAAATTGAGAGATAGCTTCATACAGAAGTTATCACAGAGGTATACAGATTTGAGAGATAGCTTCACACAAAAGTTATCACAGTATTTCAGGTATTTCATTATTTAGTTTTTGATCCAATAAGTTATACATATATAGATCTTCTGTATTAGAATCATATATTCTTGAGATCAGGTTGTTCAACTATCAGGGGTTGAAAATAGATAGGTTGTGCTTAATTGGTAGCCGTACTAAGTCCATACAGGTACGTATAGATCCACTCAGACACCGACCTCGGTAGACAGAGATCCCCAGTGACCGACATCGGCCGATTGAAAACTGAGGTCGGTAGAGAAGGACCTACAGTGACCGACGTCGGTAGAATATCGACCGACACCGGTGACTGTGTGTTCAACATAGTAGGCCAAGACTTCTAGATTCAGGGTCAATCTCCAGATTTGCAAAAGCATAGGGTTTTAAGATAGAATATTTCACGTTATCTTATTTGTATGATAGAGACTCAATTGTGTAATTGTCTAGAAGAACAAGTGATAAGATCTTTGATTTGCTATTGAGAGATTATATTGTGAGTTAATTATTCATATTTAAAATTATTTTGGCAAAAAGTGTATCTTTGTTCAGAGCTATTTGTGTTTAGATATTCCCTACTGAAAGGGGATATTAGAGTGGTATCAAAGCCAAATTCCTGCCATCCTGTTGAGCACATCAGAGCTAAATCCTGCCATCCTGAGGGTGTGATAATCTTATGCAGCCACAAGAGTTGGGACCACACAGGTATAACACACGTAGCAGAGCCTTGCTTGAAGGTACCCAATTGTTAGAATAGCAGTAGATTATCATGAGTGATAGACATGAGGGTAGCCCACCCAGGGGCCATAGGTATGATGCTGATCAAGACACCAGAGAATTTCACTGTGTTATGATGACAAGCCAATAACAGATGAATCAGACACTACAGGCACTTACGACTATGATAAGGGGGATGAATGCACCTGATAGATAGAACAGGGAACACAGAGATGATAGGGGTGCTATGATTAATCAGAGACCATAGCAGACCCACTCCAAAACAATGGATAGACCTACATGTCCTACATTTGTTCAAGAGGAACCAAAAGCACTAGCAGAGGAGGAGGTAGGAAATTCCCCATTTGTAGATGTTTACATGGCTGTAAATGATGAGTGGGAATTATTACCTCCTCATGTTCAAGAGAGGACATCCTTTGATCATTTTGTTTAGCTGAGGAGAGAGCACTACAGATTAGTTAGACAGGATAAGAGGCCTAGAGTTCAATTCAATGAGCTAAAGAAGGCTACTGGCAAGCTTTCTTTGACCACTTTTGACGGTAGCGGCAAGATCATAGCTCAAGCTTGGGTTCATAAGCTTGACACCTTTTTGACATTGAGACCAATGTCAGAGATAGAGGCCATCAAATATGCCACTTTGCACTTGGATGGAGTAGCACAGGATCGTGAGGTGCTTAACGATCTACGCAAGAAGAAGCTTTGCTTTTACTGCAAAGGTCCATATGATATCCATCACGATTGCCCTTTGAGGCCTAAGGGCAAGGCAAATCGTGTGATGTGGGCATATTATGAGAATTCAGATTTAAAGGATTCCAAATAGTAGAATAGTTTTGAGGAGGCAGTGGCAGAGTTAGAGTTTCACATACAGGAGGCACACCTATCCAGCATTCAGTCGGATGAGTCATTCAGACTCCGTGGAGTTTTAGCAGGGCAGAAGTTCATCACCCTTCTTGATATAGGAGCCACACATAATTTCATAGATGCTAGATTTGTGGAGAAGCGTGGACTCACTACTGAAGATTTTGAGGGCATTAGAGTTAAGGTAGTTGATGGTCACACTCTTAAGTGTGAGCGTATGATTAGAGACCTCCCATTGTGCTTGAACAACTACAAGTTCAAGGATGATTATTATGTGGTGAACATGGGGAATATAGACTTAGTCTTGGGTATGAAGTGGATTCATTCATTTGAAGAAGTTACTCTTCATCTCAAGGACATGGAGGTTCACTTTGATGTTGATGGGAAGACACATATTCTTAAGGCAATACAGGGCAGCAGCTTCAGATATATGTTTTTTCATCGGATGGAGATGCTCATACGACATGACATGATAGAGTGTGATGACGAGTGCACATTGGCACCAACACAGGAGAGATATGAGGATGAGCTTGGTCTTGAGGTGAGTGCAGTTTAGGAGTTATCACATGTGGTAGGGACTCAGCTTTTTGTTATAATCGGGTCACAGGTTGATGATGATATGATATTTCTAGCCTTCACAATCCAGATTTAGATATTATTCAGGTAAGGAGTTTGCTTGAGTTGCTTGCTAATTTTAATTTATGGATTGGATGTTGGGGTGCTTATCTTAGTACTAGGGATGGACATGGCATGGAGTTTGCATTGATTGACAATAGGGAAGATAATGAATACATTTGGGATCCAGGTGGATTGATGGGTGTATCAATCAGTGATTGCTTGAGGGCAAGCAATTTCAAGAGGGGCAGATTGTCATGTCCCCTTTTGAGTTGACATGTTCAGAGTTGAGGATTAGCCTATTATGTGACCTTCGTAGGCTAATGGGATGGATAGAGGGTCTTGATGGAGCTGGGCTTGCCTTTTTGTTCAGGTTTTTTTGGATATGAATTAAGGGAGATATTAATATTTAATTGATTTAATCAAATATTAATTATTTGGTCTAATTAATAATTAATTATTAATTATTAATTAGTTGGTCTAATTTTAATACCCTAATTCTAATTTAAGAATTGGTCTAATTTTAAAACCCAAGTTCTAATTTAGGATTCCATTGTAGTGGAGAACGTCAACTCTTCATTGTGTGCGATTTAGAGGCTGTGAGATATCAACTGATTTATTGCCAAATTGAGAGATAGCTTCATACAAAAGTTATCACAGAGGTATACATATTTGAGAGATAGCTTCACACAGAAGTTATCACAGTATTTTAGGTATTTCTTTATTTAGTTTTTGATCCAATAAGTTATACAGATATAGATCTTCTGTATTAGAATCATATATTCTTGAGATCAGGTTGTTCAGCTATCAAGGGTTGAAAACAGATAGGTTGTGCTTAATTGGCAGCCGTACTAAGTCCATACAGGTCCGTACAAATTTGCTCAGACACCGACCTCGGCAAACAAAGATCCTTAGTGACCGACATCAGCTGACTGAAAACTGACATCGGCAGAGAAGGACCTACAGTGACCGACATCAGTAGAATATCGACCGACGCCAGCGATTGTGTGTTCAACATAGTAGGCCAAGACTTCCAGATTCAGGGTCAATCTCCAGATTTGCAAAAGCATAGGGTTTCAAGATAGAATATTTCACGTTATCTTATTTGTATGACAGAGACTCAATTATGTAATCGTCTAGAAGAACAAGTGATAAGATCTTTGATTTGCTATTGAGAGATTATATTGTGAGTTATTTATTCATATTTGAAATTATTTTGGCAAAAAGTGTATCTTTGTTCAGAGCTATTTGTGTTTAGATATTCCCTACTGAAAGGGGATATTACAACTTTATTCTAAGGAAATAAGTAAAATTTACATGAAACAAGACCTTAATAACTTATAGACTATAGTAGACTCTTCGATATTCTCTCCAAGACCTCTGATGATGTTCATAGTCTCATCAAATCTCTAAAGAAAGGATTCCGCATAATCTTCTTCCTTTATTTTGAGACTTTCAAATTTCCTTCTGTGAGTCTACAACCTATCAAGCTTGACCTTTGAATCTCCTTCATATATGATCTACATTTTATCCCATATCTCTTTATTATATTTATAATGGATTACCTTGGTGAACTCAGTCTTAATAATACCATAATTTATGGCATTAATTTCTATATAATTATTCTCAAATAGTTTCTTGTCTATAACACTAGATGGAGGAGTAATAGGAGCAACATAACCATCTGAAAAAAATTTCCATACATCAAACCATAGGGACATAATGTATGTCCTCATATTTACACTCTAAAAATCATAATTATATCCATTTAACATTGATTCTTTCTTAGTAGAGAAACCTCCTTGATGACTACCCATACTATACCTTGGATCACCTTCAAGATATCAAGCCCTTACCAAAGGACCTATTATGATACCAATAGTTAGGGGTATAATCATTGATATGGGGGGTGAATCAATGAGCCTATAAAATCTAACTTCAATTTCAATTCTTTCAAGTTCTAAATCAATTTCCATAAGCATTCATGAAGCATACATAACATGCATAACAATGGTCAAGAGAGATAATGCAAGATAAATCACATAACACATGACATATGTAGAAAACACTCTTGGGGGAAAAAACCACTATAACCTATAATTAGACTAATGCTATATAATAAAAATAACCAATTTATACCATATGCAACAAATTAAGGAACTGCAATCCCTATTTAGTGAGACTATAATCTCACAAGGTGCTATAACATCTATCTAGCTGAGCTACAAAAATAACCAAACTTTTAGAAATATTCACCTTAAAAATAAGATGTAACCCCCTTAGATACTAATATGCCAAAATAACACCTATGAACACATCCACCTATGAAATAATATCTTTAACACACAATGATGGACCTTTGATTATCACTCTTCACCTCCATTCACACTTAATCTGTAAGAGCACTATTCTACCAATAAAATTATGACCTACAGGTCATAAAAATAGTCCTAAATATATTATGATATTAAAATCATCCATAGGTCACTCTACCCCTCCTTTTATCCACAAATCACATGCACAAGCCTCTCTCAAATCTCTCCCAAGTCACTCACCTGATCTTCACACCAAGTCTAGAAACCAACACATTGGTTTCACTATTTATATATTAATTATGATCATCACCATCTTGGAAGGCTATTAGGAATTCCTTAATAATTAAGTCATCTATATCATTTATACATATCTCAAAACAATCTTCATAGGTTGGCCATAGGTTGACAACCTTCTTAAGGTTGTCATCCTTAAGAAGTTACACCTTTTAATAAGGTCCTTATAGCTTTTATAGGTTTCATGGAGACCTATTCACCCATTTTTCACATCATCAAGCAAAAAAAGAACATAGGACCACTTAAAAATGTATAGGTACACACTACATGACTCCTTAGTCATCCTAAAATGATTACAATCATCATTTCACTCTTTTGTGCAAGCTCAATCAACATTCTATGCACACAATCACCATCTAAACCTTTGTTCATACTTCATATGATTATTCAAAACTTCATAATTCACACAATATGTCCTCATGGATTCTAAAATGCTCCCCAATATCCAATTAATCATGAGACATCTAAGCAACTTCTACACAAGCTCAATTATCCATCTCATGTGACTTGTAGAACAAGCATGAACAGATAGTCAACTTTAAACCTTAATATATTTGATTGTATATATAATTATAACTTCAAAGTCATATTTTTATATGCAAATTATAATCCTATACAAATTTTATTTTTATTACATTATCAAATTTTTCATAGATTGAAAGTTATAGACCAAAACCCAAACACTTCTCAATCCTCTGTTAGATTCAAATATTTGAATTTAAATGGTCATAGTTAAATCTCAAACATCATGCTTGCATCTCATGTCTTTAATTATTATATTAAACACACAAAATTTATCTTATTATAATAATCTCAACATTTAACATAATTTTCCAAAGCCAAATGTTAAACCTTAAACATGTTGACCTCATCTTGTGTAATCTTGCAATGTTGACTCATCATGCACCGTCAATCTCTACAGATCAGTCAAGTCCTTATCATACAATTATCACCATTTGATATTTCTAAAATCCTAAGTGATCATGAAACTTGGTACCTTCTCACTTCTTCCTTACTTCTTGGAGTAACATGTTCCATCAATGTTGTTCAAACTTTAATTTTTGAAAAAATAACTAAGTATGGGAACCTTGTTTATCTACCTAAAAGGTCAACTTTGCACAATCATATATTTTACCTCGCTTACTCACATGTTATAAAATTTGGTCCATATTATATTATCACATAGGATAATTCATCCATATGATAAACTTATCATATAACCTTGACTTGTGTGATATATAATGACATTAAAATACTCACTTAGTTTTTTATACCATAGAGCTAACTATGTCAAAACTTTATTTGGAAGGCCAAATTTGAACATGTATATATTTTTTCACACTATGGAACTTGATTTTAAAGTTATCACAAATAAATTAGGTATAAAATTGAACAAAACCATATGATCACCTTCTCTTGAAACATCTACGCATGCAATATATGATTGCATCAAAATGCTTACTCAGTTTTTCTTACCGCATTGTAAATTTAGCTAAGTATGGAGAAAAATTATCAAAATACCTATTTAAACTTGGATTCACACCCTTGAGGAGATTTTAATCTCTTATCATCTAATCCATATAATGGAAACGTCTCTCTTACTATGGGTGATAATTTTACTGAGATGAATCTCTAGATAAGGGGCTAGCTCCTCTTGATGCACCTTTAAAGCTCTCTCTCTAACTTAACAATTTATGTATGAAAAGGGTTAAGGAAAACAAATAAGAAACAAATTGGTGATTTTCCAAAGGATAATGTCCTCCAAATTGACTGAAACCACTACTTAAATACAAACAAGGTGTTTCTCGTACAAGACTCACAACTCAGAATTCATTACTACATCAATGTTTCATATGCTAGATTCAAGAAGGTATATGATTCTTAGAAAAGAAATGAATGATTCCAAAGAGGGATGAAAGCATGGAAAATCTTAGAAAATAATACTATCAAAGACTTGTAATAATATCCTTTTTGCAAATTGGTAGACCATCAAGAGTACAAGCTAGAAAAGACAATCTTTCACTAGACTAGACCAACAAGATTCAAGTCATTACTCAATATTAAAACATATGAGTGGAAAAAACACTTGTCTATTTCTTCAAGTACAAATCTAGCTAGATTTTTCCCAATAACTAGTGGAGGCATATGAAAAGAGCTAACAGAATGCATATATATAGCTTTGAGAGAGATATCAAGCAAAGGAAGTCCAAAGGTCACTTAGACATGTGTCACCTTGAGGATATCAGTTATAATTACATGTGAAAGAGGAGTGAGGTGAGCCATGCCACATCAGGAAGTCTACTTATCCAAAACAAGTCATGAGAATGGTGAAAAGTGGCATAAAACCTTCAAAATTGGCATAAGAAACTACTTCTATGGAAGATCATCCATGAGCATTCAAAACTGAAAATAGGGAAGTCAACACATAGAACTATTGAGGGAAATGGAACTCATGATGATAGTTAGAATTTTTTTCCTAATTTCTAGTTATCCTTTAGACACCTATGTTTGTCAACTTCATAGAAGCTCTTTAATTTGGTCGACTACCAGTAATGACCCAAACCATCAACCTGTCTATTCTTTACTTGTTTTATCTATGCCAGATGCTCAAGATCCTACCATTTGTTACTTTCACATTTGCCCTTAGGTTCTTGCCAAGTTTTTTTACTACAATGGCTATTTTCTATAATTTTAAATTGATGTTTGTGGGGACATCACCATTCTTATTCATTTGAGACATTTTCCTCAAACACTTTTTTCTACAGTCATTTTCTAAAAAGGTACCCTTTGGATTTTCTAAAATGGACCATTTAGAAAGGACACTTTGCCCAAAAAACACCCTTCATTAACTTTTTAAAGGACCATTTAGAAATATTGAAGTTCCCTTTATAAAATTTA
This sequence comes from Torreya grandis, assembly GCA_037957365.1. Taxonomy (NCBI): domain Eukaryota; kingdom Viridiplantae; phylum Streptophyta; class Pinopsida; order Cupressales; family Taxaceae; genus Torreya; species Torreya grandis. The sequence goes on along the minus strand of JARHVA010004095.1, from coordinate 832,073 downwards.
CAAATGACCCCTTTGAAAATATTGAAGTGCCCTTCAAAAAAGTTGTTTCAGATAAAATGTCCAAAATAATCCCTTTGAAAAGATTGAAGTTCCCTTAAAAAAAAAATTAGATAAAATGTTTGAAAGAATCCCTTTAGAAATATTGTGTGGATAATTTTACCAAAATAAATCTAACCCTTAGCTCGAAAAGATATCCTTCCTCGAATCACTAAGTCTAGAACTATTGTCAAAGCCATTCTTTAAACTTGAACAACTTTACTTGTGTTTTAGTGAAGGACCTTAGACTTAGTACACAAAAACATTAGACTAAGATGAGCAAACCCACATACTCAGCTTCCTCTACAACTACTATGAATGCAAGATCTGGCACTTTGAAAATGTTATTTAAACTCTACTCAGACCTATCATCATGACTTAAAGAAAGTAAAAGGACCTAGACAACAAATTGATCAAAGCTAACAACATTCATATTAAGTTGAATAAACCTGAGATCACACTAGGACATGACATTTACCCCTAAAAGATCTAAAGGCCAAATTTTCAAATATTGGTTCCCAATTTTGACCTGAAGGGCCAAATTTTGGTCAATAAATTGGTGACTCGTAGGGGTAGTATGCCTGTTATACCGACCAAACTGGTAGCCTAAATAGTCCATTAGTCATATGGAGTCATCTAAAAATTGAAATAAATAAGAAACCTTGACCATGATTTATAATCTAATCAACAAGACAACTAGTTACCACCTCAAAACATACAAGGGAAAGAACAAACACACACGAAGACCAAAGAAAACACACCTTTGCTACTAAGCACTTAGGAGAACCAAACATAGTAGAAAGAAAAATAATTATGTGTAGATAACTAGGTATGCTCTTCCCCCTCCTATATCAAATCGGAAAATTGAAAATCCTTTCACTTTATGGCTTGAAGAACTGGATGAGTCAAGAAGCCTTTTGTCTCTTATCATTACTACCTCCATGCTTCTCACAAAGTATGCCAACATTATTGGTATGATGCTCATGAAGAAACAAGTAGATCCAAATAAGCTGACTAAGGAAATGAACTCTTCTTGTACATGATTACTTACTTCATATTACTACCCATTCACTTTCTCATGATCAACTCCCATCCTACTTATAGGCATGATTTCAAAAGGATTGAATTCATGTTCATTAGAAAATTTAGGCCAATATGATCTTTCTCCATCTTTTAAAAGATTATGAGTTACTTATAGAGGGTCATATCCCCTCTTGATGACTTCACAGATATCATTATTAAATTCACAATCCTCTTGAAATAATAAATATGAAATCTTGTTTTTCCTTTGCATACTTACTTGAGTTACAATGCCACCTTCTCCATCTTTAACCAACTGATAGCTTCCTTCAAGAGGAGTATAGATTTATATAATGACTTCAACCAAGTCATCCAAAGTTTGATCAAGAACCTTTCTTAGTCCATCCACAGTATCTTGTAAAGTAATAAAGGAATCAATGATCGTTTCCTCCTCATCAAGTATGGAGGCAAAAGCTTGTGAATTGTCTTTTCTTTCACCAAGGGGGTAACCTATGGTGATTTCCTCCTCATAATCAATCATGTAGTTTTCTTGATCAACCATGAATTGATCATATTCCTCTTCACTTACCTTTCTCAAGATAGGTTCCTCAACACAAGGAAAACAATCAATTTGTGTTCCTCAACATAAGGAAAACAATCAATTTGTTGACCAAATTTTGGCCATTTAGGTCAAAATTCGGCACCCCTATTTGAAAATTTGGCATTTATATATTTTAAAGGTAAATATCATGTCATAATGTCATCTCAAGTTTATTCAACATAATATGAATGATGTTAGCTTTGATCAGTTTGTTGTCTAGGTATTTTTACTTTCTTTGAGTCATGTGAATAGGTCTGAGCAAAGTTTAAAGAACATTTTCAAAGTTTCAAATCTTGCATACACAATAGTTATAGAGGAAGCTGAGCATGTGGGTTTTCTCATCCTAGTATAAAGTTTCTATGTACTAAGTCTGAGGTCCTTCGCTGAAGCAAAAGTAAAGTTGTTTAGGTTTAAAGACTGGCTTTGAAAACATTTTGACTTAGTCATTCAAGGAAGGATATATTTTTGAGCTAAGGGTTAAATTTATTTCAAGAAAATTGTTTGCACAATATTTTTGAAGGGATTGTTTTAGACATTTTTTTTGAAATAAATTTTTTGATGGGCACTTCAATCTTTCTGAAGGGGTCATTTACAAATTTTTTGAAGGGAACTTCAACTTTTCTGAAGGGGTCATTTACAAATTTTTTGAAGGGCACTTAAATATTTTCATATGGTCCTTTGAAAACTTTCCAAAGGGTATTTTTTAGGCAAAGTGCCCTTCCTAGATGATCCATTTAAAAAAATCTGAAAGTTACCTTTTCAAAAAGTGACCACGTAAAAAAGTGTCTGAGGAAAATATCTTAAACCAATAAGAATGGTGATGGCCCCACAAATGTCAAATTCAAATTGCAAAAAATAACCATTAGAGTCAAAAAATATTGGTGAGAAATTGAGGGAAAATGTGTAAGTAAAAAATGGTAGGATCCTAAGCATCTGACATAGATAAAAGAAGTAAAGAATAGATAGGTCAATGGTTCAGGTCATTGATGGCAACCAACCAAATCAAAGAGCTTCCATGAAGTCAACAAACACAAGTGTCTATAGGATAAGTGATAATTAGGAAAAAAATATTTTATAATTGTTGTCATGAGTTCCATTTCCCTTACAAATGCTATGTGTCAACTTCTCTATTTTTAGTTTTGAATTCTCATGGATGATCTTTGATAGAAGCAGTTTCCTATGCCAATTTTGAAGGTTTTATGCCACTTTTCACCATTCTCATGAGTTTTTTTGGACAAGTATATCTCTTAACATGGAATGATTTTCCTCACTCCTCTTTCATATGTAATTATATCTGATATCCTCAAGGTGACACATGTTTGAGTTACCTTTGGACTTCTTTTCCTTGATTTCTCTCTCAAAGTTATATATATGTATTTTGCTAGCTCTTTTTAGTAGCATCCATTGGTTATTAGGAAAAATCTGGCCATATTTATACTTGAAGAAATCTTGAATAAATATACAAGTGTTGTTGCCATGCATATGCTGTAATATTGAGTAATGACTTGATTCTTGTTGGTCTAATCTAGTGAGAGATTGTCTTTTCTAGCTTATACTCTTGATGGTCTACCAGTTTGTAGAAAGGAGATTTTTATAGGTCTTTGCTATTATTTTTTTCTAAGTGTAGAGATATCCTATAATTGGTCTATGATTATATCCCTCTTTGTAATCATTCATTCCCTTCTTAAGAATCATATACCTTCTTGAATCTAGCATATGAAGCATTGATATAGTAATGAATCCCGAGTTGTGAGTCTTATGTGAGAAACACCTTGTTTGTATTTAATTAGTGGTTTCAGTCAATTGGGAGGACATTATACATTGGTTTATTACTTCTTGGTTTATTAGTTGTTTTCCTTAACCCTTTTCATACACAAATTGTTAAGTTAGAGAGAGAGCTTTAAAGGTGCATCAAGGGGATCTAACCCCTTATCTATAGATTCATCTCAGTGAAATTGTCACCCATAGAAAGAGAGATGTTTCCATTATGCCACTTAGATGAGGAGAGATGAGCATCTCCTTAAGGGTGTGAATCCAAGTGTACACAATTTTTGGTATGCCAGGTGGGACTATTTTTCTAATGATGTGAAGAATTCTTGGTATGTTCTTCAACTAATTAGCCTTTTGGAAGCATTTCAATCAACACCAATGGCGAATCTAAGTTGAATCATATATTAAAGTAGCCTTAGTGCATCAAGAAATCATATTTGGTATTTATAATCCCATTATTGAGTGGTATGGACCTTATGTTCCTTTGAATAGTTTTGATTAAGCTCATGTTTTTCATGGAATCACCTCAAGTAGCTCTCCTAATTATCCTTCTCCTAGTCAATCCAAGAGTGCTAGGGAGATAATGTTGGAGTTTGAGAAGAAAATGTTGGAGATAGATAGGTTGAATGAGAAAAATAGATGTCAACAAGAGCTAATGTACAAGGAGAGTGTTTATTTAAACAAGCTCAAAACATGCAATCCATGAAGGAGAAACTAGTAATATGGAGTCAACCCACTCAAGGTAATCAACCTTGTATGCTTTTTTCCATCCCAAGTTAGCCTTATACAATACAAAATAGACCCTCTTCTTGTACACCAAATCCTTTCTATCAAATAGCACTTGCTCACCAAAATAAAGTGATTCAACCTTCTAACCCATATAATCAATTTTCTCCTATACCAAAACTAACTCCTCATGTTGTTAATTCTTTGTACTTATCAATCCAATACCAAAGGATATTAGAACAACCTTCTATGGAGACTAAATATTTCAATTCCTTGGATTGTGATCCCTCCTTTGAATAAGGTTGTCCTATTTCCTTTGAAAACCAACACACCCATCCTAAAAAAAACTCCTCTTGTGTATGTGTAAACTCTTCCTAGTCTCCCTCAACCTTTTCAAGCCCCTCAACATGATGTCAAGATTCTAATTTGGAGAAATGTTTATCATGAACCAACTCAAGATCTTGAGAAAGTGAATGAAATTACTGCCTATCATCAATAAGAGAAAGGTTTTGTCAAATAATATGAAATTGAAGAGGATCTTGATCCTATACAAACCTCTCATAACTTTCCTCAAGAAGAGAGTCACAATCCTAAGATCATGAACTAGAACAAAATAGTGGAGTCATGGGGCAAGAAAGAAGAGAAGAGTGTTTTCCAAGAGTGTGAAGTGGAAAGTGGAGTTAATTATTTACAAGTCCCTCTCACCCTTCCTTATGAGGCTTCCTATCTTCCATAGGATCCCTTATGTACTCCCCATCTTTATTATGATTCCTATGAGATACAATAAAGACTCTTCTAAGAGAATCTAGCTAAACAAATTGAGGAATTAGAGGTGAAGATGAGGTTACTTAGTCAACGTGAGATGGAAGGTTTAGACCTAAACAAACATCATATACCTAAACACACCCCATATACCTTTCATCAAGAGAGTCCTCAAGTTAATTTTAATGTTGATGAAGTGTTGGTCAAGTGGAAAGAAGAGAATCAAGTGATTTTGCACTGAGTTTATCCCCTCTTTCTCATGAGATTTTAAAAGAAACCCTTACATTCCATTACCCATCTGATTTTGAGAGTCCTTATGTTTAATTACCTTGCTTGGTTAATGAAGAATGTTTTCCTTGTGTTGAGGAACCTATATTTAGAAAAATAAGTGAAGAGGAATATGCTCAATTCATGGTTGAACAAGAAAACTGCATGACTGACTATAAGGATGAAATCACCATAGGTACCCCCCTTGGTGAACAAAAAGACAATTCACAAGATTTTGCCTCCATACTTGATGAGGAGGAAACAATCATTGATTATTTTCATACTTTGTAAGATACTGTGGATGGACTAGGAGAAGTTCTTGATCAGACTTTAGATGACTTGTTTGAAGTCATTGGAGTAGGCTATACTCCTCTTCAAGGAATCTATTACTTGGTCAAAGATGGATAAGGTAGTATTAGAATTCAATTATGCAAAAGGGAAATAAGATTTAATGTTTATTCTTTCAAGAGGATTACAAATTTAAGAATGATATATTTGAAGTCATCAAGAGGGGATATCACTCTTTAGAAGGAACTCATTCGATTTTAAAGGATGAAGAAAGATCATATTGGCATAAAGTTTCTAATGAACATGAGTTCAATCCTTTTGAAAGCATGCCTATAGAGAGGATGAGAGTTGATCATGATAAAGTGAATGCGTAGCAACATGAATCAAGTCATCTTATACAAGAAGAGTTCATTTCCTTGGTTAGATTATTTGGAGTTGCTTGTTTATTAATGAGCATAATGCAAATAAGGTTTGTAGACTTTTTGAAAAGCATGGAGGTAACAATGATAAGAGACAAAAGGCTTCTTGACTCATCCAATTATTCATGCCATTAAGTGAGAGGATTTTCAATTTTACCCTTTGAACCAGGAGGGGGAAGACCATACCTGGTTAGCTATATATAATTAGTTTTCTTTCTATTGTGTTTAGTTCTCTTAAGTACTTAGTAGAATAGGTGTGTTTGCTTTGGTCTTCATGTTTTTTTGTTCTTTCTCATGTGTGTTTTGATGTGGGAACTAGTTGTCTTATTAATCAAGTTATAAATCATGGTCAAGGTTTCTTGTTTATTTTAGTCCTTAGATGACTCTATATACCTAATGGACTATTTAAGCTAATGGTCTGGTTAGTATAGCAGGAATACTACCCCTATGAGTCACCAATTTTTTGACCAAATTTTGGCCATTTAAGTCAAAATTGGGCACCCATATTTGAAAATTTAGCCTTTAGATATTTTAATGGTGAATATCATGTCATAGGGTGATCTTAGGTTTATTCAACATAATATGAATGTTGTTATCTTTAATTAGTTTGTTTTCTAGGTCCTTTTACTTTCTTTGAGTCATGTTAATAGGTCTAAGTAGATTTTAAAGAACATTTTCAAAGTGTCAGATCTTGCATGCACAATAGTTGTAGAGGAAGCTAAGCATGTGGGTTTGCTCATCCTAGTCCAAAGTTTATATGTACTAAGTCTAAGGTCCTTCACCAAAGCACAAGAAAATTTGTTCAAGTTCAAATACTAACTTCAAAAACATTTCTGGACTTAGTCATTCAAGGAAGGATATCTTTTCGAGCTACGGGTTAGATTTCTTTTGGGAAAATAATCCACACAAACTTTCAAAAGGGATTATTTTTTAAATTTTATCCAAAATAACTTTTATAAATGGCACTTTAATATTAATAAAGGGATTATTTCATAAATTTTATCTAAAATAAATTTTTTGAAGGGCACTTCAATCTTTTTAAAGGGGTCATTTACAACTTTTCTAAAGGGCACTTCAACATTTTTCGAAGGGGTCATTTGAAAATTTTATGGTCACTTCAATCTTTCTGAATGGTCCTTTGAAAAGTTTTTTAAGGGTATTTTTTAGGTAAAATTTCCTTCCCAGATGGTCCATTTTAAAAAAGCTGAAGGGCACCTTTTCAAAAAGTGACTGAGGAAAAAAGTGTTTGAGGAAAATATCTCAAATGATTAAGAATGGTGATGGCCCCACAAATGTCAATTTAAAATTATGGAAAATAGATATTGGAATAAAAAAAACATGGTGGGAACCCGAGGGCAAATGTGCAAGTAAAAAATGGAAGGATCCTAAACATCTAGCATAGACAAAACAAGCAAAGACTAGACAGGTTTCTAAAGGTTTTATGCCAATTTTCACCATTCTCATGACTTGTTTTGGATAATTAGACCTCATGACATGGTATGAATCACGTCACTCCTCTTTCACATGTAATTTTAATTGTTATCCTCAATGTGACACATGTTTGAGTGACCTTTGGCCTTCCTTTTCTTGATTTCTCTCACAAAGCTATATATATGCATTATGTCAAATATTTTTAGTAGCCTTTGCTAGTTATTGGGAAAAATCTATCCACATTTTTACTTAAATAAATATTGAATAAATATACAAGTTTTTTTCCACTCATATTTTATAATATTGAGTAATGACTTGAATCTTGTTGGTTTAGTCTAGTGAAAGATTGTCTTTTCTAACTTGTACTCTTGATGGTCTACCAATTTATAGAAAGGAGATTTTTGTAGGTCTTTGCTAGTATTATTTTTTAAGTGTAGAGATATCCTAGAAGTTGTCCATAATTTTATCCCTCTTTGGAATCATTCATTCCCTTCTTAAGATTCATATACCTTCTTGAATCTAACATATGAAACATTGATGTAGTAATGAATCCTGAGTTAGTGGTTTCAATAAATTAGGAGGACATTAGACATTGGTACATTTCCACTTAGTTTCTTAGTTATTTTCCTTAACCCTTTTAATACACAAATTGTTAAGTTAAAGAGATAGCTTTAAAGGTGCATCAAGGGAAGCTCGTCCCTTATCTAGAGGTTCATCTCAACAAATTATCACCCATTGAAAGAGTGATGTTTCCATTGTGTCACTTGGATGAGGAGATCTGAGCATCTCCTCAAGGGTGTGAATCCAAGTGTCAACAATACCTAAGATCCTAACTTTGCATTTGCATATCTTTTGATTTGATTAGGTGAATGACCTAATATTTAGCACATAGAAACTAGGGACTAAGTTTATCATAACCACATGATCAACTCCTCCTCACTCATCCACATGTGGCAATGGTGATGTCAGTAAACTACCTACTTAGATTTGTTGTCACTAGACCCAAATTGTCTAGATGAAAACTATGGTCAACCAGATGAAATCCACTCTTGCACGCAAACACTCAAAGCTTAGAAAACATCTTAGGTAGCTTTTTAACATTCTCAAACTCCATATTCATCCCTAAACATTTATAACCATGCCAAATTAGAAGATAAATTGAGCATACTTCAAGCATACTAAGAAAATAAAATTACACACTTTGTCATTGTCACATAGACTATCAATGCACTTCATCCACTCACTTGGACACCTTCATGACATCATTGAAAATGCTCCAACAAAATTCTAAATTTTTATTATCATCCTTATAATTTAATATCATCATATCATTATTATTTATTACCCTATTTTTTCTTGGATAACTACATTAGCCTAATTTATTTTTGGACTATGTAAGCAACACTCAGTTACAAAGGTCAAATTGACCACTCTTATTTTTTATTTTCATCTGATTCCTCTTTCTCCTCCATTTCTCCACCTATTTATTCACCACCTCATCCATTATTTCTTTTCAATATCTTTAAGTCTACTATCTAGCCTATAAATATCTTTGAAAAATCTAACTGATATTCCCCTCATTTACCTCCATTTCCCTCTCTAAATCCACCACCCACTCTAATTATTTGGTCACCCCATCACCTTTCATTGAATTTCTTATGCACACTTCATTTCTCATTCCACCACCCACTTATTCATATTTTTATCCCTCTTCACTTCATCCTAACCTATTCCTCTATATCTATAATCTTATTTCATCATCCGCATCTTTGGCATGTTACCATACCCTCTTCATCAGTCTTTTTTTCTCACATCTCCCCCACCTTTTTGTTCCCCTACACAACTATGGACTTTTTATTCATCCCCATTTTAAACTAATGCATCTATCTTTTCTTCACTACCACGTTGTTACCTTTATCTCTTCTTCTAACTCATATAAATTCTAGTATTTTACATTACTGTACCTAGGAGATTCATTCTAATTATTGATTATGCTTCATCCTTCCCATATATTTTATCTTGTTTTTATATGCCACAACTAGCTTCTTATTGTGTCTTTTTTCTTTGAGAAGCCTTTCATAAGTGTCCTTTTATTATTATATGTGCATTCCAAAATGCTTTGATATCCCCTTATCCTCTTTTTTACTTTATATGTACTTGTGTTTTATATCTTGTTCTTGATTACATAACATGCCATCATTTCTTATGAAATCAAGGAATCTTCTTTTGATTTTTGTGGTTGCTCCTACTTACACTTAAAGTTTGTTATTCTTAGCACTCCCAAATTTATTTGGTGGTTCATATTAGTATATGTGTTAAACTTGGACCCAAAACCATCTCCATTGAAAATAATACATTTGTGTGATAAAGTTTCATGTTTTACACTTAGCATGAAAATAGAGTCTTGCCCTTCAAGTCTATGTTTAAGCATCTCACTTGCTCAGATATGCATGCATGCATCCCTACATTAAATATTTTATCTTAGTTTTCATGCATCATAAGTCCCTAAGTTTACTACCATTATAATCTTAGGTCTTTTCAAATAAATTTCATTTTTACCACTTCACTCAAAAATACCATCTCATCCCTCTATTTTTCCAATGATATAACATGCCCTAAAAATCTCAAAACTTGGATTAAAAAATGAAAATTTATAAAATCATTTAATTTACCAAAATTTCAAATATTAAAAATGATTTTTTAAATAATTTAATAACCCAAAAAATGTCCATGGCCATAGATGGCCAAAATTAAAAAGTTTAGTTGTTTATTAAAACCATGGTTTTGTCCAAACCACTCCTCATTGCACCTCACCTCTCAGGGGAGGAAAAAATTTAAAACAATAAAAAAAACTAGTATAAAGAAACAAATTTTTTATTTTTTAAAAGCTTTTAGTAACCACAAAATCATGTTAGAGAAGGTTAGCCAACTGTCTACCTATGGCATGCAAATGCAATAGTCTCCCATCATGGGGTCATGTAGAATGTGACCAACTAGATAGGCTTTCCCAAACATGTAGACATGACCCTCTATAATGCATAGATGTGGGTCCTCTATGATTCATGGATGCACCAACTCATCCTTCATGCCCATTTAGATACATTGGTGGAGGCTGGCCATTTGGCTCCTCTTAGGCACACATACACACCTAATTTTCATCATGTAAACATGTGGATTGGGACCGTTTTTCCATCCTCACAATGGACATAAAAATGAATGAATGTGAATCTTAAAATTTTACTATTTTTATTAATATTTTGATATAATTAATGAAATTTCAAATCTAATTTTAGATTTTTTTCCTTAATGCCCTGAATAAACCTAAAGGGCATTTTTGTCCATATCTCTTAAACCAAGTGTCCATTTTTTAAATCGTCTCTTGAGTTAGAAAGATGGTTACAATGCAATCAACATGGCATAATTGATTTCATGAAAAAAAAACCAATCAAAAGCTATTCTAGTTTTTGTGACTAATTTTATAAAGTAATTTTTTTAAAAAGTTATTTTATTCACATATACCAAAATGTAACTAGTTTTATTTGTTCTGTAGGTATGAAAAGAGATAAAGTACAATAAGCTTACTTTTAGGAGTGAAGTGAAACTCAAATTCAAATTAAAGTGATTTTTGGTTTTGGGGGAAAATTATTTCCCTCCATTGAACAAAATTATTATAAAAAGCAAACTCTTGGTCATTTCAAAGGGCTAGCTCTTGTTGATTCTAAGTGAGGAGACATTGGACAAGATATTTTTATTGCCTTGTAGTGTAATCTCTCCCTTATTTTTTCTTTGAAACTATTGTTATGCTACCAAAATTTACAACCAAGTGGTGAATGTATACCCAAATATTTTTTTTATTGAAATGAAGATCATTATTTATCGAAGATATATAAGTTTATTTTCATTTTCTTACATGTGCAAATGGTGGATGTGTTATTTCTCTTATCAACTTCTTATTATTTATACTCTTGTATCATTCCTTGTTTGTGGTTATGCATTCACTGGATAGGTAGGGAATTTTATGAATCTGATTGGGCTAGGGTTTCATTTAAATGCAATCTACTTCTCTCATTTTATCTCAATTGTTAAAGTAATTTATTTCCATTAATCCATTATTGAATGAATATGTATGCAATAAACATTAAAAAATAGGCCATATCTAAGCCATATCTCTTTTATTTAAATTCAAAACATTGATTTGTTTGGGAAAATCTATATGCAACTCATTATTCTCTAAAATAGGATTAAAACCCACACAAGTGAGATAACGAAACTTGAATGCCCCTCTTATTTATCAAAGTCTTAAAATAAAGTTTGAAATTTTTGACTAACAATTTCCACTTGTATAGAATGGTCACAATGAGCCATTGAGTGAAGACAAGTACACCTTGACCAGGTAGATAGAAATGTTGGGGAAATTTCCTTGAATCTCATTTCAAGATAGGTTGGATTGTCCTCATCCCTCCTAAAGTTGATATGTTGAACAACCCATAAATAAAACTAGCACTATAAGGAGGGCTTGACATTAAAAATATTTAAATCTAAATTTTTTAAACTAAAAATATAAAACTTTGATATTTTAAAAATGTTTCCCACAATGGAGAGTTTTAAATGTTAAAATAGAAAACTAACAAATTATCACCAAGCCAAAGTTTATGGGGATGAATTTGAATTTTTACAACTTGTTGAACATATAAGACCTAAAGTAAATGAATAAAAATAAAAAACCAAACATATTTAATTAACTAGTAGTTCACATATAGTTGTTATAGTACCTTTTCTTACTCTATGTGCTAGCCTTATAAACCCACCAATGACCCAATCTTGGATTAGTGTATGTAACTACCTTTTCAATATTGCAGGGCTTGCCCATGACTTACTAAAAAACACAAAAATGTTTTGCCCTAGGTATGTGCAAGGTGGAATTTGCACTACCAAAGAGCATATTCAAGCATTCAAAGACATTATTATTCGAATAAAAATTGTCCCCTATTCCCATATATTTTGGATTAAATGGCCTATGGTTGGTATCTAAGCTTGTCAAATGGTTTTATCACTTCTTGGAATGATTTATAAATTGTGTTTATGAATCACTTTAGGATCCCCATCAACCCAGTTGTCTTCTACCATCACTTTATTCCTAAATTTAGGGAGATAAATGAATTGATGAGTGAATTAAATGAATGCTTACATGATATTTATCAAAGGTTGGAATAATTGTACACTCAAACATAAGTATATTTCATACAAACATACCTAAGGGCTCTAGATTCTATGACTTCCATGTTCCTCAAAAGAACTCTGATTACCCTCTTATCCTTTTCTTTGATTACAATGAAGTTATCATCATTAAACAATAAATGGTGACACAAGGTTATGAATTTAGCCCTGTACCTTCACTTTGCCAACTAGGTTCTTATAATCATATTACAATGATCAACCATGCTCTTTAGCACAACACTCCATTGATGAATCTAATCCTACGTGCCTTGTATGCAAACTCAAATCTAGTCTATAATCTAATGCATATGAATTATATTCCTAGTGGTTAGCCTTACATTCCTCCCAATCACATTTTTCCATAAGTAGACATCTAATATTTGGCCTCTGCTACATACAACACAAATATCATGTCTAACACTAGTGTTTATGTTACTTCTACAAGAAATTGACAAGCCATCCCATCATTTTTAAATAACTAGAGGCCTATTAACCATGATCATAACCAATCACATCCTACCACCCCTGAATTTATAAATTTTAATGTACCTATGGCTAGCGTATAACTATAGCTGATAAATCAACAAAATGTATGAGTGGAACTTGAAGTAGCCAATTTACAATAAATAGTTTAGAAGTTGACAAATGATATGGTTAATTTGCATAGGTAAGTGCCTCAAAAAACCAACAAAAATTCAAATAACCCACTAAAAAATAGAAATTTCAACTTCTAGAGAGCCAACAAATAATAGAACACAAGACCAAATAACGGAGGTGTACATAGCCCACTAGACAATAATAACCAGAATTAAAATAATAGTGATTCCATTATCATAAATGTAGTTAATTTAACACTGGTCACTTAGTGTAAGATACACAATATAATTGAACATGCTGAAATTGATTGTACAAAATTTATATGTGCCTCAAATATCTTCCATAAGAAGATGGAAAATTTAAAACTAGTTCCCGCACTCAATACAACTCTAATCAAGGTAGAGGAAACCATGGTATGGATATAGGCTTGGATACTTACAAGTTTCCATTCAAAAGTGAAAATTAAATTGAATAAAACCTCAATGAGGTCCATGCTTACAAAAAACTCTAAATGGGAAATAACTACTAGTTGAGGAGTAAATTCTAAAACACATTATCCACTTATACTCTTCCAAATGACACTCAAGTTTTACCTAATGAGAACTTGAGTAATAAGCCATTATACCTAAATTACCTACCATGTCTTATCAACCAAATAAAAACTCTACTCTACCACCAACTGATAAATTAATAGAGCCAAAAAAACATGGATATAGCATTGTAGGTGACCTAAAGAAAACTAAGGCTAATATAGCAATGTTTGATTTGTTCTAAATTTATAATCAAAAGGACATGTTATTAAAATAATTATCTAATTTGAAATGGAAGGGAGCTAATAGGACAGTGAATGCCCATGTTGATATCTACAAAGAAAAAATTGAAACACCTACTTTTCTCCTAATAATACATATTTTTGGTAATAACTTACACAATTTTTTGGTGGATTCAGGTACTTATAAAAATGTGATGTCCTATGACATTTGTAAGAGATTGTATCTAAATCTTGTGAAGTCAAATAGAAAATTTGTTTAATTGGACAAGTTAGAAGCTTGAGTGGTTGGTGAACTTAACAACATTCAGATGTAGTTGGCTTCTAATCTAAGAGTACAAAATTTTATTGATATTCAGGTAGTGGATATATTTGATGCATATAGGATAACCCTAAGCATAAATTGGTTAAGAAAATTAAATGGATACATGTCAACTAATTTCTCTCATATGTGTCTCTTATGGTGTGGTATGCCCAACTGGATCTGAATTAAAGGAGACAGCAAGATGACTCACATGATAACAAAATATAACAAAACAAGTGAAATGTTTTTCAAAGATTCATAACTCAAGGTGTATACACTTGATAAAGAGGTAAAAAATTATGATAACTTCTCAGTTAATATGCTAACCATACAATGAAAATTAGAATTTTAAGAGTTAGATAAGTTGGATGAGGAGGATATATTCTTTGTGTTGAGATAAATTCATTCTCTAGTGATGCCATAACATATGAGGTTATTAAATAAACTAATCTATGTGAAAATAAATGACTTTCAAACTCTTTAGATGAGAAAATGAATGTTATGCACAACCCTATGCCTACTTCTTCCACTTAAGGCTTAATTATAAGATCCTTAGTGGCTAAAAAATAATATATATTCCCACTTGGCATTAAGGAAACAAGCAAATAGTTCAATATTGATACTTTACGTACCTTTCAAACCCCATGGTACACAATTAAAATTTTATTATGGACTCTGAAATTTGATTGCTCTAAGTCAAAGAGCAGGTCCAATGCTATTGTAGAACTCATAAACCCATGAGGTAAGTCCTAACTGGCTACATTTCACCTATAATTTGATTTCATGAATAATGTGATGGAATATGAGGCATTAGTTCATGTCATCCAATTTTCTCTCAGGAAGAAGGTTAAGAACATCCAAGTGCTTGGTGATTAATAATTTGTTGTCAAACAAGGAAACAATATGATTTTAATGAAAAATATTTATCTAGGTGCTACAACTAAGTGTGGAACTTAATAGAGAGTTTTGATGCATTAAATATTCAAACCCTACCCTGTATAAATAATATACATGGTAAATGCATTAGGTATAATTGTTAATACTCTAAAACTAATTTATGACTTTGTTGATGCTAAAAATTATCATGCCATTGAATCAACCCTTGCACCTATCATGAAGGTGAAATTAGAATTGTACCAGTCTAATCATGGGAGTCCTATGACTAAAAATTAGTACAAGGCATGTAATGGGTTTTTTAAAAAGTCAAGTTGCATTGAATTACTTGACCAAGTTCTAAGAAAATAATATCTTTCTTAAAAGGGATTGGTTTAACTCAAATGATTAATAGATGGATGAAGTGTTTTCATAATAAGATTGGTATCAAATAATAGTTTTATAAATAAACTTGTATTTTAATATCTCTAAATCATAAATGATAAATGTTAAGGATGTGTTTGCATTTGATAATACTAGATAAACTAGATATTTCTAATAAGTTGTCAAATGTAATATATTTCATTACAACAATAAGAAATACACTTTACCAAACTATGAATTAATTTTAAATAGAAACTATAATATATTCTATCCGATAGAGAAAATATATTAATTAGACGATCTCTTTAAGAATAGAAATATGACTATATAAATAAATCTAAGATAAATTATAGGCAATGAAGTGAATCAAAATAGGCCTATATATGCATACTTTAAATCTAAAAATGATATTTTAATTTTTAATGTCATGAATACTTATTTTCTAATGAAAAAAAATACAAATCAAAGAGATAAAAAGAAGACAATGAGAAGAGGAAAAGAAAAACAAACAAAAGAGAACAACTAACTAAAGAAAAAGCACTAACTGAAAAGAAATAAATATTATGTTAAAAGATATAATACACAGAGGAGGCGTTAAGCCAAATCAGATAATAAAAGATGATTGAGAAACTCAAAACAAGGAATTATTTCATTAATAAATAAAATACACATATTACAAGTTTTGAAAAGAAACAATTGTAGCATAATAAACATCAAACTTCTATCACACTAGGCACGATGTGTTCATTAGTATTCAGGTGATCACAAAATTCTAGCATATATGAATCCAAATATGCATCCATCAAAACATTAGCTTTCCCAGATATTAACTAATTTATTAGAAAATAATTGAAAGTAAACCTAGATATATGTAGAATAAGTGAGATAGAGCTATGTCATCAAATTGAGTGAGTGTTGATATTCTAAAAATAATAACCATCTTGGATACTTATTCTCAAAAAATAAGTGCAAATGAAAGTGAGAGTTCTCACATTTCCCTGTATGAGTTCCCCCTTCCTTTTATAATGAGGTTGCTTGCCTTTATAACCTTTGCCAAGCAGTTAGTTGGTTCAATAACTAACTTTATGTTTAAAGTTTAAAGAATGAACTTTATAATTCAAAGTTAAATCAACTCTATAAAATAAAGTTATAAGTTTTAAGCAAGCTTTAAGTTTATAATGAACTTAATAATAACCTCTTAAAATATTTTATTTTTACAAGATTAGACAATACTTGGGTGGGGGACCACTATGAAATGACTCAATCAAACTAGTCTTAAACATCAATTCATAATAATATGATTAAAATAAATACAAATAGACCATATGAGCTTTCATTACTTAATCGGACACATAGTTTGTTTACCTAAAAACCAAGATACATCAAGCTATATATCATGCCTGTATTCTAAAATAATTTTTTTTTGTCAAAATAAATGATCAAAACAAGGAATTTAAATAGTCATTCCTTATATCATCCATGTATTCCTGACTCCACTAACATTTATTTCATCTAAAATATGACAATCAACACCAAGCATCCGAATACATCAAATGCACTAAAAAAACAAAATAATCCTGAAAATGTATTGTAGAAAAAAAACATTAATTTATAACTTTATAATAATCTTATGACCAATCATGTTTATTCAATAGGGTAAGAATAATCTATTAAAAATAAACAAATTTCAAGGGAAAATAAAATATCTTCATACCATCAAATCTATCAATTTTGATTACAAAACTTGAACGAGAATAAAATTATCTCACTAGCACATATATTTTTATCTCAGAAAAACTTAGTAATTCTATCGTAAAATATTATGAAACCCCAAGTGTATAAATACATAAATATTCTAATCAAAATACCCTCATTAAATTGAAACCAAGGGATAAATTTATTTCAGCATGTAATTTTATGAATCCAGGATTTACTCGACCACACCATGATAAAAATACTACTCATAAATCAATTTTTCAAATACTCAAAATGAAATTTTGTCAAAACCCAAAAAATCCATCAAATTGAAACAAAAACTCAACATTATCTCAAAAATGGACACAAAAAGGGGAAAATAAATTAATATAGTTGACCAAAAAAAAAACCCCAAACTATATCTCATCCAAATTTGCATGAATAAACTGGTAATAATATGGAAAAATAAAGGCTTTACCAAATCTATCATCATATCCTCACTACATAATGAGATTATGGAAATATAAAGAGAAAGAAAACCATCTGGCTAAGTTTATTTTGTTAATGACACTCACCTGTTAACAATGAAAATGCACCCAATAGGCTAGAGAAAAATCCACATAAGTTCATCTTGTTTACACAATAAAGCTACCTCAAAATTTCAATCAAACATTCATGAAAATAGGTTTATCAAAATCACTATCATCTATATTTTGAACAAATAAAACCTAGAATGAGATTACATTTTTCATTTAATATTTAGAAGGAAAGAGAAAGTACCAAAATTAATACATGCTACCAAAGACCAATGTACTAATTACCACCCAAATAGCTCAGCCAAGTTTAGAAGGCTTCTAATTTTAGCTAAAGCACAAGTCAAGACTTGTTTAATGCTACTCAATTTAGAGGTCTCGAATAAGATAAATATGCAATATCTAACCTATAAAAAGCACATTAAAACTCTTAAATGTTGTTGTCCTTTAATCAAATGTGTCCCCTTTTTTTATGCCTTTTCTATAGCGCAAACATACCTTGATGTCATCTTAGTGTAATATGAAGGGAAATTCTTTATTTTAACCATACTTGAGTCCATGTCCTTGCCAAATTTAGCCAAGGCATTTTTGAAGAGCTTATCTAATTTGCTTAATTAACATGAACACTCAAAAGAGAATAAATACTTATTTAATGTTGAAGTCTTCAATTGAAATGCACATCCCATGTTATCCACTTTAGCAAAAAGTACCCTAGGTATCATCTTGGTCATGTAACAATATGATGGATGGGGGCTTATACACTTTGACATTCATTTACCTTACATGTGGATTGATGTTAGATTATTTAAATAAACCATATTTGATGTCTTTTCCCTTTTCATGGGTTAATTCTAAGATATTTAGTTAGATTATAATTGATCTTTTTGCTCTTTGTAATCAAAAGAGCACATTAATCAAACCACACCATGTATCTTATGAAACTAACTATATAAATTTGAATGTCATTTCAAAACATATATTATGAGAAATTATATGCTTCGATACTTTCCATTATTTTTTGAAGTATATTTTTAATACCTTAATTATTTTTTGGAAACCCAAAATGAAATCCATAGATTATAAAAAATGAAGTTGGTATAATCTTTCTATGTTAAATAAAATGGCACCACTACCTTGTGTAAAGTAAAGAAGTCCTGGGTGTTTCCCTTTCTTGAAATAGATAGATGATCAATTCCAAACCTCAAAGAGAATACGATGTTTTCCAAGCTTGTGATAGAAAATCAAACAACAAGCTACTAACCTGATTCACCATGCTATTGAATATGCTAAATTGAGATAAATGTGACAAAAATATTGTTCTTGAAGTGAATAACTAGAATCCTCTGAAATAACTTATTGTAGAATGAAAAACTAATGAAAAGATAGACACTTTAATAGCCATATTTAATCTAATCACACAAAATGAAAAGCTATAATAAGACTAGAATATATGATTCATTAGTCCCCACCAAGTGTTTTAGCAAGATGACATAATTTTTGAGGTTCAAGAAATTTTTTTAAAAAGGGTGCAACAATTTTAGTTAACACTAGTGACCTTACTGGTCAGTTTTCCTTATAAGATTGGGATACAACATAAAATTAGCAAAAATGAATAATTTGGGAGTGCAACCTAGGTAAGTTGTTTCCAAAACCATTATGCAAAAAATCCTTAGAATATGTATTCACTAAAAAGAATGAATTTTATAGCTTAACATGGTATAAAGGAGAGGAATCATTAAACTAGGAAGTACGAGCTGGATGAATCATGTTACAATAGTCTAAAATCATAGAATCTAAAAGTAAGCACCTTTCACATAACTAGTTACCAAGTTTAATTCATTTATCAATGATTTATTAGTTAAATCAATAAAATAAACCTTCGATGAAAGAAAAATTACATTCATATATGTGACAATCTATGCTTACCCTAAATAGTGATGGAGGCTATATAAGTGAGTAAAAACTAATAGCTACAATCACCAAACAAAAACAACAGAAAGCAAAAAATAAGCCAAAATGAGTAAAAAGAAGATTGTCTACAAAAAATAGAAATATGTACAACTACGAGAAGAAAGGAAGTCAACCATTATCAAAAATATTCCAATGTAAAATATCTTGAAGGATAAAAATAATCTGATGTAAAATCCATGGAACACAAGATATATGATAAATCACAACAAAACAAAAAATATGAGACGTTATATGATTCTCCATAGCATTTTGGAAAACACCTACAACAGATTAATAAAACACCTACAAATAATGAAATAACTAGACAACAGAGTAATAAAAGCATGTTGAGACAAACTAAAATCAACAAATGAATCTCTCACTTGCTTCCTTTCTCCTGAATCTTGAAAAATAAAATCAAACTGTATGTGATCAACAAGCTTTAAAAAAATTGTAGATTTTTATTAAAAGGATGATAAGTAAAACTTTCAATATAAAAATTAGATTCAAAGCTAAATACTCAAAAGAGAATTGAGACTCTACCCTATCAATAGAATCAGATCTTTCCTTTGAGGTTGAAAATAAACTTACATCTTGATTTAGTGCATTGAGAAATTCATTAATAATCATTTCATTATCAAACTCAAATGTTTTAGTGAAGCATGCATTTTTTGTACTTTGAATGGATTTATTATCATTTTCAGAGTTTTGACACACAAAAAGGTCATTAATATCACAAACATGATTATGAGTTATATCAAAATTTTCAAACATGAAAGACTAAAATGTAGGATTCTAAATGATTAGATCTTGTTTGCAGGCTATTAATTCTAATTTTGACATGTTTCTAAGATCAGAATTTTGTTCAATTTCCACTAGATAATTATCAAATTCATATTCATGTATAGCAAACTAAAATTTATCAAATTCAAAATTCATCATGCTATCATCTATCTAAATTTTTTAAAAAGTAAAAGTTTCAAAATCACTATGTTTCATGGAATAAAGTATATTCATTTTAGAAAAATTTAAAATATTAGGAGCTTCATAGCCTTGGATTTATGCATCTTTATTGAAATCATAAAGATGTATTTTGGAACTTGTAAAATTTCCTACATGTTGCACCATTGAATATTCAAAAAGAGGATAACCACTTATGTAGGAGTTAGATAATGAAGATTTTAGAGGGTTATTATAAGACAAGTCTAATTTTGAGCATCCATGAGTAATGATAGACTCAACTAAAGCAATGCCATGATGAGGGAAAAATTCTAATTCTTGATTTGATTGTAAGTGAATAGAATATTCATCATGAGAATCAATACTCATGTTATAAACTAAGAAAATAGAAAATTTAGCAAGAAATTTATTTTAAAATTTAACCCTTAACTCAGAAAAAAATTTGCATTCAAAATATCATGATTCAAGGAGCAAATCTAGCAAAAATTATTACTTTGGTTTTGAATATGGGTAAATTATAAAACTATTTGAAAATCTATAAGTCCAATTTTTTTAACAATCCTTTTTTGATTATTAGGTAGATGACTCATCCAAATACTATAAAGTAATTCTTTGCTAGTTCTTAAAGAAGGTGGAATATCGTAGTATTTAGATAAGAAGCATAATAAATATTCACCAATGGATTTATCTTTGCATTAGGGTAATGTATACCAAGTTGTTATATTTGAATAAAATTTATTTTCGACCAACCAATCAATGATAACACAATCTTGAGTGATATTATTTGGTTTAATATCATAAGATGCATTCACATTTGTGATATAAGAGTCTAAATTAGATTTATGAGATTTAAAAAAGTCTAACATCCTAGTTTTCTATTGTATAGCAATAGGTTTATATGATTCTGGTAATAATTTTATCTATAAAATAAGAGCAAGATTTATTCTAGGCCTAGATGAAAAAGGGATTATATCATAATATATAAAGTAACATTGAGAAATTATTTCAAGAGGCTCGCTTTCACACTAGACTAAATTGAGCCAAACTTCTAAATTAGGATGAATGTTATTTTGAAAAATGTCAGTAAGAAGATGTTGTTCTTGGAAAAAGTCATTAGAATCAAAGCTGAGCAAAGACATTGCATGAAGAAGTTCATTCAAACAAGAATCAAGACCTAAATATCTAAAATCTACTAAAGGAGACATTAGTATAAACTGGTGACCAACTATTGTTAGAAAACTGTAATGAAATTATTCAAGAAATAATTAAATGTTCCCCAACAGAGTCACCAAATTTGTTAAAGCTAAAAATTATCATGCTAATGAATCAACCCTTTCACCTATCATAAAATCAAATTGGAATCATATTAGTCTAATCATGAGAGTCATATCATTGAAAAATTAGTACATGTGCATAACAAGTTTTTTTAAAAGTCAAGTTGCATTGTATTACTTCACTAAGTTTTGGGAAAATAATATCTTTCTTAGAAGGGATTGGTTTAGATTGAATGATTAATAGATGGATGAAGTGTTTTCATAAGAAGATTGGTCTCAGATAATGGTTTTATAAATAGAATTGTATTTGAAAAAGAAGCATAAATGAAAGTGAGAGTTTTTACATTTACCTGTATGAGTTCCCCCCTCCTTTCATAATGAGGTTGCTTTCCTTTATAACCATTTCCAAGTAGTTAGTTGGTTCAACAACCAAATTTATGTTTAAATTTTAGATAATGAATTTTATAATTTAAAGTTAAATCAACTTTGTAAAATAAAGTTATAATTTTTAAGCAAATTTTAATTTCATAACAAACTTAAAAATAACCTCTTAAAATATTTTGATTTTAAAAGATTGGACAACACTCGGGTGGGGACCCACTATGAAATGACTCAAGTAAACTAGTCTTAAAACATCAATTCATAATAACATGATTAAAATAAATAAAACTAGACCATATTAGCTTTCATTACATAATTGAACATAGAGTCTATTTAACTAAAAACCAAGATACAACAGGCTATTTATCATGCCTGTATGTTGAAATAGATTTTTTTTGTCAAAATAAATGATCAAAACAAGGAATTTAAACAATCCGTCCTTATATCATCCATGTATGCCCAACTCTACTAACATTTATTTGATCTAAAATCTAACAATCAACACCAAGCATCCATATACATTAAATGGACTCATAAAAAGAAAATAATCCTTAAAACATATTGTAGAAAACAAAACATTATTTCCTGACTTTATAATCATCTTATGACCAATCATGTTGATTCTATAGGGTAAGAATAATCTATCACAAAGAAACAAATTTCAAAGGCAAATAAAATATATTCATACCATCAAATCTATCAATATTTATGACAAAAATTGAATGGGAATAAAATCATCTCACCAGTACATATATTTTTATCTCAAAAAAACTTGATAATTCTACCATAAAATATTACAAAACCCAAGTGTATAAATACTCAGCTATTCTGATCAAAATACCCTCACTGAATTGAAACTAGCAAGGAGAAATCTATTTCAGCATGTAATTTTATGAATCTAGGTTTTACTTGACCATGACATGATAAAAATAATACTCATAAATCAATTTATCAAATACCCAAAATAAAATTTTGTTGAAACCCAAAAACTCCATCAGTTTGAAAACAAAACTCAACATTATCTCAAATGGACTCAAAAAGGGGAAAATAAATTAATAGAGCTAACCAAATAAAAACCCCCAAATTATATCTCATCCACATATTTCATGAATAAACTGATAATAATATGGATAAATAAGGGCTTTATGAAATCTATCATCATATCCTCACTACATGATGAGATTATGGGAGTATAAAGAGAAATCAAACCATCTGATTGAGTTTTTTTGTTAAGAACACTCACCTATTAACAATGAAAATGTGCCCAGTAAACTAGAGAAAATCTCCACACAAGTTCATCTTGTTTACACAACAAATTTGCCTCAAAATTACAATCAAACATTCATGAAAATAGATTTATTAGCTTCACTATCATCTACATTTTGAACTAAAACCCGAAAGGAGATTACATTTGTTTTTTAATATTTAGAAGGAAAGAGAAAGTACCAAAATTAATGCATGTTTCTAAAGACCAATGTACTCATTGCCACCCAAATAGCTCATCCAAGTTTATAAGGCTTCTATTTTTAGTTAAATCACAAATCAAGACTTGTTTAATGCTAATCGATTTAGAGGTCTCAAATATGATAACTATGCAATATCCCACCTCCAAAAAACACATTAAAACTCTTAAATGTTATTATCATTTAATCAAATGTGTTCCCTTTTTCTATGAATTTTTTATATCACAAAAATGCCTTGATGTCATCTTAGTGTAATATAAAGGGAGATGTTTTATTTTAACCATACTTGAGTCCACATCCTTGCCAAATTTAGCCAAGGTATTTTTGAAGAGCTTATCTAATTTTCTTAATTAGTGTGAACACTCAAAAGAGAATAACCGCTTATTTAATGCTAGAGTCTTCAATTTAAATGCACATCCCATGTTATCCACTTTAGCACAAAGTACCCTAGGTATCATCTTGGTCATGTAACAATATGATGAAGGGGAGCTTATACACTTTGACATACATTTACCTTACATTTGGATTAATGCTAGATTATTTTAATAAACCATATTTGATGTCTTTACCCTTTTCATGGGTTAATGCCAAGATATTTAGTTGGATTATAATTGATCTTTTTGCTCTTTGTAATCAAAATACCATATTAATCAAACCATACCATGTATCTTGTGAAACCAAACATATATATTTGAATGTCATTTAAAAACATATATAATGAGAAATTGTATGCTTCAATACTTTCCATTATTTGTTGAAGTATATTTTTAAGACCTTGGTTAATTATTTTTTGGAAACCCAAAACTGAATCCATAGATTATACAAAATGAATTTGGTATAATCCTATTATGTTAAATAAAATGGTACCACTACCTTATGTAAATAAATTTATGATAGATGATCGATTCCAAAAATCAAAGATAATATGATGTTTTCCAAGCTTATTATAAAAAATTGAACAATAAGCTACCAACCTGATTTTCCCTACTATTAAATATGCCAAATTAAGACAGCTATGACAATGATCTTGTTCTTGAAGAGAATAGCTAGAATCCTCTGAAACAACTTATCATAAAATGAAAAATTAATTAAAATATAAACACTTTAATATACATATTTAATCAAATCAAATAAAATTAAAAGCTATAATAAGACTAGAATATATGATCCATTGGACCCCACCAAGTGTTTTAGCAAGACGACATAATTTTTGAGGTTCAAAAAAATGAATTGAAATGGGGTGCAAAATTTTCAATTAACAGACTCCAAGTTAAGAAGGTTTTTATTAGATTTAGTCTCTATTCCATCTATTCCTAATAATATCTATAAATTTTAGGCATTTAATGATGATCAACATATCATCAACTTCATTACAAACACTGATGTATTTGAGTCTTAGATAATTGATGAACATGATCAAGAAGAATTTGAATTGGATGAAGAAGGGGTGATAAATTTGAAAACAAAATAGTATACCAAAGGGTATGGTCTCACTAAAAATATTATTTGACATGGATTACCAAGGTGACAAGAAGAAGACAGTCTCTGCCAAAGGTATGCTACACCAACATTGTAATTTAGGTAATGTTAGTGAATCAAAAAATGTGCTTCTAAGCACAACATATACCCAAAGGGAGAAATAAGAATTTTTTGATTCCCTAAAGGAGTTAAAGTATGTTATATCATAGAGATAAAAATACTTTAAATTGTTTAACACTTCCATTCTCACTCATACTATCCCTCTCAAGCTAGGAGTCAAGCCATTTTATCAGAGACAAAGATCATTAAATCCATTGCTAGAGCCTTTGATATTCAAGGAAGTGAAAAAAATTATTTTATTAAAGATATTCTTTCCCATTATACACTCCACATATGTGGATAATATAGTACCATTTTATAATAATATTGGGGAGATATGGCTCTGTGTTGATTTTCATAACCTAAAAAAAATCTTAAAAAGGATAATTACCCATTTCCTTCACTAGATGAAGTCTTATAGATAATTAATGGTTATCAAATGATGTCATTTATTGGCAGATATTTAGATTACAATTATGTAATGGTAAATTAAGATGACTAGATCAAGACAATTTTTACAACCAAATTGGGTACATTCACATACAAATGGATGTCATTCAGCCTAATCAGTGTAGGTGCCACCTTTCAATGTGCCTTGGATATTAAATTTTAAAATATCATTAGTAAATGCATAGTAATATACATGGATTATTTGAATGTATGTTATAAGAATAGATAAGACCTCGTGAAATATTTTATGATAGTATTATAGAGGCATCAGGATCATGGAATCTACCTAAACCCAAAGAAGTGTATATTTAGAGTCACAGAGGGTAAATTGTTGGGTCATATCAGTTTAGAATGAGGCATTTCAATAGATCCAAAAAGGTTAGAGGTAATCCTTAGAATCCCATTACCTAGTAGCATAAAATAACTAAAGTCATTCTTTAGAAAGATCAACTTTGTAAAGAAGTTCATCTTGAGCTTTGCAAAGATAGTTTTATCTATAAACAATATACTAAATAAGGATGAAAAAAATGAATGGATGACCAAGGTACAAGTAGATTTTTCTATAATTAAGAGATCGATTATAAATAAACCAATGTTAATCAGTCCTAACTATACTCAAACCTTCTACATTTATTCACTCACTTTTAAACATTTGAGTGTTATAGTCTTGACAAAGAAAAAAGAAGCTAGAGATGAGAGACTTATCTCATTCATGAGTTCTTCACTCTGTAATTCTAAACTAATGTATTCAATGATAGACAAATAAGCCTTTTAATTAATTCAATTAGTTAAAAATTTTAGACATTACATTATTTGTAGCAAGGTGTTTATAGTGGTAATTGACCCAATAATGAAGGATATGCTAATGCAAAACGAGTTAGGTGAGTGAAGGGGTAAGTGGATGAATAGTATCCAAGAGTTTTAATTGGAACTAAAATAATGAAAATTATAAGAGATCAAAGACTCAGTGAGGCCATGTCTGAAGTAGACCCCCAAATAGTTTACCATAAATACATAGTGCAAGATATAACTAATGATGACTAGTACCAAGATGTGGTCTACTATTTGATGAACAATGAGTACCCACACCACTTTTAAATCTACTTAGAGAATAACACTATGTCTAAAAATCGGTAATTTCATGATCAAATTGGGCATATTATATAGAAAGAACCATGTAGACATATATCTAAGATGCCTAAATAAAGAGGAAACAATTGGAGAACTTGGTGATTTCCATGAGAAATATGGAAATAAATATGGATCAGGGAGTGATATATCCCACAAAATACTCATGGTAGGATATTATTGGATGCATGTTTTTAAATATTTCCATGCTCATGTCTAGATTTATTATATTTGCCAAGTTTCTAGGCATAAAGAATATGCCATTATAGCTAATTATTGAGGTTTAGCCATTCATAAAATGAGGATTATAATTCATTGGTGTTATCAATACTAACTCATCTATGGGACACAAGTTCATCCTTACAACAACTGACTATTATACCCATTAGATCTAAGCTCAAGAATTCAATTTTTGCATTACCAACATGGTTATCAACTTCATAGAGGAACACATCATCAATAAGTTTGAGATGCCTACTACTATGGTATGTGATAATGGCCATGATTTCTCCTCATTTTGTTTCACTAAAGAGGCTTATGATAACTAGGTAATTCTAAAGTCTTCATCTAATTATTACCTTCAAGGTAATGGGGTTGCTAGGTTGATAAACAAAAATATGTTATATGCCATTAAAAAAATATTGGAAAAGAACCCTAGGAATGGGCACAATGTTTTGATGTTTTCATTATGGCCTGATATGACTAGAACTAAATCTTATTTGGGTATTTCCCTGTATCATCTAGTATATGTCCAAGATCCTATCTTTCCTATGAACTTAAGAATTCCAACCTATAAATGAATGACAAAATTGAGGATTGACTCCTAAATCTAATACAATTAGAAGAAAAATGCGATGAAACCCTATTGCATTCTAGAAAACACCAAAGAGTTGTGAAACATTAGTTTAAAAAATGAGCTAAAGTGAAAGCCTTCTAAATCTAAAATCTAGTCCTTCTCTAGGATAAGGATCAAGATAAAAAGGGTCAACATGATAAATTTGATGCCTCGTGGTTGGGTCCATACCAAATCTATGAAATCCTAGGTGAGAATGCACTCCACTTAAGGTGTCTAACCAGTGATTATGTTCTATTTCCTATCAATGGATAATTCCTCTAACACTACTTCTAGGCTTGAATGAGCCTAGAAAATTCCTATACATACTTTCTCTTTCCCTTTCCCTTTCATTTTTTTACTTTTTATTCACATTCTTGATTTTGTTGGTGGTTTAGTTGTTTTTATTTCTTTTTCCTATTTTTTATTGTTAGTTCAGCCTTTTTGTTTATTTATTTGTTTGGCATAATGCACATATTTTGTTTGTGGGTTCCCTTATTTGTGAAATAATGAGGAATATAGGGTTTTCAGGTAAGTGACACAAATGGCATTCAATTGTGTAAGTACTATGATTAATTTATAATATTAGATTATGTTTATGAATTAGTTTCAAAGGCTTAGGATACTATGTCTATTATGGGTTTGTTCATTTTGGGTTTAGTTTGGGTAAATTATTTGGTCAATGAAGACATTATCTCAAAACTAAGCACAAAAATCACATGTTAATGGGCTTGCCTGGATGAACCTAATGCAATGAAGATATATGGTGAAAAAAATATAATTATACCTCTCGCTTGCCACCATGGTCCCCAACCTAGAGTTGAGATGCTAAGATAAGAAAGAGAAAAGAGAAAATAAGAAAATAAAAGAATATCAATTTAAAAAAATCTCAATTCTTGGGTGATTTAGGCAACCTCTACCAGGGCTATGGATTCTTAGCTAGAACTAGAAAAAGGCCTTGACTAGGATCAAAGATAACTTTATCAGGGATATGAATGCTTGGCTAATAGTGGTGTAAAATCTAAAAAAGCATTCTCAAGGTAAGATTCACTATCTTGATGATTATATGTATTGTATATAATCCTTGTAAGTTATAAGAAATGGTAATTAACTCATTTACACACACTAGGTTAATGAGAATGTGAGATTTGGTTTCTTAGTTGCTCTCATCTTCTCCTCTCTCAAATATGTTCATGTTCCATTCATAGTCTTGATCATATATTATGAGTTCAAATAAACATTTCTACTATTTCAAAATTCTTAGGATTATTTTCTAATAGAGTCACCATTTGTTGTTTTTTGCACAATATTCCCTCATTTGTTTTAAAATCATGGAACCTATTTTTGCTTTTTGTAGTTTCTCCAACTTGTATTCACAGTTCATTGGTATCATTTCTCCCCAATTGATTTGGTGTTTTATCTCTATTTATGTGTTTAAATATGACCCATAACCATCTCCATTAGAAATACCATATCTATGTGATAAATTTTCATATTTTACATTTAGCGTGAAAATGAAGTCTTGCCTATCAACTCTATCTTCAAATGCCTCACTTGTTTAAATATGAATGCTCATATCCCCACATTTCCTAATGTATATATGTTTTCATCTATCATAGGTCTTTAAAATTATTATCATTGGAAATCTCTTGACTTTTTAAATAATTTTTATGTTTACCACTTCACCTTAAAACACCATCTCAACCCTCTATTTTTCTAATGAAGTAACAAGCCCTAAAAATCATAGAAATTGGATCAAAAAATCAAATTTTATAAAATCATTTACCAAAATTTCAAATCTTAAAAATGAATTTTTAAATAATTTAATAGCCGCAAAAATGTCCTTGGCCATATATGACTAAAATGTAAAAGTTTAGGTTGTTTGACAAAACCATGGTATTGGCCAAACCATTCATCAAGGCACCTCACCTCCCATGGGAAGAAATTTTTTAAAACCACCTAGTATAAAGGAATAATGTTTTGATCATTTTTTTGTAGGATTTTCTTAGAATTCTACCAGCAAAGGCTAGTTGGTTGTCCACCTATGGCATGTGAACATCATGGCCTTCCATCATGTAGTCACATGGAATGGGATTAGTTAGCTAGGATTTCCCAAATGTGTAGATGCAAGACATCTATAACACATAGATGTAGTCATATAAAATGTCCAAATTAGTAGTTTGAGTGTGTCTTGTGACACCCTATCCATAGCTCCTTTTTACATGCTATTATGACCCTTTTAGACATCATTTTGCTCATTACCAGTCATCTAAAACTTTCTAAAGGATGATTCCACACAAACCAAAACATATTCCCAAGCCTATCCTATTACCATAGGTCTCAAAATTATATTAAAATATCACCATACCTAGACTGTAGTGCCATACCCTATGGTGTCCCATTTTTGGTGCTCCTATCCATTTGCACTTTGAGTCCCAATGGTTTTTTTATCTGATCCCTATCCTTCATTATGTCAACCTAGCATGAATACATCTGACCCATGACCAATTATTCCCTATAAAATCCCATAAAAATCTTATTTACAAGGGGAGGTGGCAAATCTTACAAAGCAAGCAAGAATACAAACAAAGCACAAAGTAAAACTTCCTTATTCTCTACATATAGTCACCCAACATAGTTGTAAACACACTCAAACCCTCATATTAGTCCCTAACCATCTCAATCACTTTCAATTTAGAATTTTTGCATCTAAATCACACTATTTAAAAAATAACATTATGTGAGAGAACTAAATATGGCTTGATCCCTCTTTGGAGTATTGGTATGTAGGCAGTGTGTCCACATAAGCGATATGGATGACATGTTCAGTGCATCTTACACATTAAGCCCCCATTTCTCAAGTGATTCAAATATTTTTTTATAAAATATGTTATAGGGTTAGGGTTTTAATATTAAATAAACTCTATATCTAGTTCTATCATGAATCAACACTCAAAATTTCACAAGAAAACTCATAAAAGAACAACACAAAAACCTAGAAAGTTGTAGGTCTCTATAACTAGTTTGGATAATAGTGATAGGAGTGGACATCACCATAAAACCCCAAGGTGTCCTATTTTTGGTGCTCTTATCCTTTCACCAAATGAAATCAAGATTCAGATTCATGACACTATCCTAGTCCTTCAAATCCAATTTTAGCCTTTGTCTTAGTCATCTCAGCTTGTTTCCAGCTAAGTCATATTTATCCTTATTTATTTCTATTTTTAGAAAGGTAAAAAAGAAAAATAAATTATATAAATGAGGACTATATTTATTTCAATATTCTTTACTTATTTATTAATACAGACCATTAACTAAATTAGGAATAAAACTCTATTATTCCAAAAAAAGTTAAATCATTTGGTAAACGTGACTTACTTTGTTTGTGCATAAAAACCCTAAAAACCTTATGGAAAATTCCTTGCTAATTTTTCTACTATTTTATTTTATTTTTCTTGTATATTTAAATCATACTTTCACATTTAATTTTTAAAATTCACCCTAGTAATTTTAAAAATCATTTATTTAAAACCTTAGTTGATTTTACTAGGTTCTTTTGCTTTTTGAGGTATCGCCTTACATGTTTGTGAGATTCGTATCCTTTTTATGCATATTATAGTTTTATAATTTTAGGACTTTAAATTTTTTTATTCAGTACTTTCCTTTCATCACATTTTACTTATTACAACTTATTGTAAAAAATTTAATATAGTTTTGATTTGTTTTCCTACTCTAACAATGACTCAATATACTAGTTTTAATGAAACTGATAAGATGTAACTTCAAGACCTTTTAAATAAAAATCCTGATATATAAGAATTAATGCTTAAAATACTATAATAATAACAATAAAAAAAACAATGGTCAATCCTCTCAAACCATATAACAACTAGTTTCAAATGACACTATAATGGTAACTATGTCTCAATAACCCCCTATATCAACCCAACCTTATAATGAGGCACCACCACTTATGAGTAGTACATCTTTGTCTCCTAATGTGTTTGCCCTTGTACAAGATATAAAATCTCTTCAATCCAAGGTGCTACATATCAAGCAAGGTGCCTCTAGAATAACAAAAGCTTTGGATTCTTTTGGTCTCTTTTCATACACCATTGACACATCATATTGATTTTTCACTCTTTCCACCATTTTTTGTTTAACCCAAGCTCACTCTATATGGTGTCAAGGGTGATATAGAGACACACTTGATATATTTTCATGCAACATGCTTGGACTATGTGCCAAATGATTGGTTACTAACCAAACTATTTCCATGGATTTTAAAGGACTATGATCTACAATGGTTCTATAGTCTACTAAACCAATCAGTCAACACATTCAATCCTTTAGTTGAAATGTTCCTAGCTCATTTCAACATTAAAATAGGTGAAAATATTTCTTATACCCAAATTACACAACAAAAACAAAGGTCAAATGAACATTTCATAGATTATGTTCTTAGATATAAGACTATCTTGGCTAAAATGAATAGCCCCATGGTCAATAAAAAATTATAGGATATATTTAAACAAATTCTTCTGCCAACTTTGCATGAGTCAATAACGTTCAAAATGTTCTCTTCCTTCACTAAGTTATATCATACACTAAAGGAAAGGGAAGTCAAATTAATTTCAATGGGCAAACTCAAGTACATAAGCATATCAGAAACTAAAAACAAGAGTAAAAAAAATGCCCATACAAAGTAAAGTTTAATGATAACAAAAGTCAAAATTAACCTATAATTAATGCAACTTTAGATCCTCCTCAATGAGTGGTTTTATTATCACCTCCTTAGTGAGCCTTTACCAATCTACCAGTATCTCTAGCCAAATTCTTATAGCAGTTATTGTAATGCAATATCATATCTCTCCCTCTTATTTAAGAAGTTGATATGATAAAGCCTCTTCCATGTGGATATGACCAAAATGCATTTTGTGATTTTCATAGGACACTTGGCTACATAATGAATAGATGCATCAGTTTTCAATGCAAGATATAAGACTTAATAGATGATAACCTTATTGATCTTGGCACTCCAATTGAGCCTCCTTAGACAAAACAAACATAGGAAAAGTATCTAAAAATTTTATCATATCTTTTCTCACAACATT
This sequence comes from Torreya grandis, assembly GCA_037957365.1. NCBI lineage: Eukaryota > Viridiplantae > Streptophyta > Pinopsida > Cupressales > Taxaceae > Torreya > Torreya grandis. The sequence continues at coordinate 799,251 of JARHVA010004095.1, read as the reverse complement.
ATAAATAGGATACAAAGGGTAGATCAAGTTTTCACCATGCATATCATGCACACCCTCCACTAGCTACATATTAGGCACCTTCATTTGAGGCACATCCTTTGAGCAACATGATTGGTGTGTATAATTCCAAAGTCCTAGATAGACCATCTATCTCCTTCTCATAACAGGATATAGTTGAGGATGATTTAGATTACCATGAACTATTTATTAGACCCTATATCAATCATCATCCCATTTATAGTATTATTATAGATAATGGATCTAGTGTGAACATGTGCACTATGGCATTACTTCAGTATTTAGGATATTCAAAGTAGGATATTACCTCGATGGGCATATTTATCAATGGATCAGTAGACACATATAGAGTTCATTAGGCAAGATTGTACTTCCTCTATAGGTTAGACCTACACATGTGGCCACATCATTTATTATTGTTCTCAGTGTAGGAGTATTCAACATGTTACTTGGTTGACCATGGATCCAAAAACTTTGAAAAGTACCTTCTATAATTCATAGATGTGTGAAATTAATTCATGCTAGTAAAGTTGTTACAATCGATAAAGTTATATATGAGTTACTAATCCACACTTCAGAGCCATTTACTACTCTACATTCACCATTTTCAGCTCCTCCACTAGTTATATTTTTTTGTCTAGTTTAAATCTAGACATAATCGAGGCCTCCCTCGCTAGTAGAGAGTTTATACACTTTGATAGAGGCATCTTTTAAAGTAACCACTACATTAGTGATAGATTTAGGAATCTAAATAGTTTTTAGCTATAGTATTCATAGTGAAGGTATTATCATTGAGGTCACATGCCTCTACACATAAATCATATTTCTAGAGAGCTTCATCTACTACGAGATGGGTCATTAAGAGCCCAATAGTTGAATCTACTTCTCAAAGTTACAAGGGGGCCCCAAAGGTAGTTTCTACTATAGACATTTCAGAGCACTTACAACATGCATAGCTTTTAGAGTTATAGTCTCAACCACTCCATCATGCTTCATGATCATACATGATCCCTCTCCTTGATATAAGACACCATGATAGGGAGTCTCTCATGAGACTCATCAATTAGTATCATCTCTTCTCAATCTTTCTTATACATAACTTATTTTCAATTACTTGTACATAATTTCCTTATGATTACTTTTACATAGCTTATTTCAAAAATCCCAAAAATAATATAACATGTTAAAATACAAAAACTTTCAAATAACTCAAAATGCCAAAAACATTTCAACTGTATGCATTATCCATGCTTTACATTTATACTACCATACTAGACTCACATTTTGATGTTTTATGCTATTGTTTGTCAATGTATCTACATTACCATGCTTCACTTGATCTTATTTGAGTGTGTCAAGTGACACCCATATCCTTGATTGCTTCACTCTACCCATTGAGGGGCATCCTAATTTTACATTCAAGATATACATTGACATATCTACCCACCAAGGGTACCTTATACATGACTAAACTATCTAAGTTATGTCATTCCTACACCACACACTATATTTATCATGATGATGTACATTACTTCTTATCTTACATAGATTACTCTATAGACACTCATTAGTATATAACACTTGCATATTTCTTAGCATATACCTAGTCTTGTACTACATTTTTTGCATACTTTCACTTCTTTCTTTGATTTAGTTAGATGTGATTGTATTTATAGTATTTGCATGATTTCATTTCTTTCTTTGCATATCTATATATGATTGCATTTCTTAGTTCTTATTTTATCTTTTATGTGTGCCTTAGTATATTTTCCAATGTCCTTTTCTTTATAATCTTCTATGTGATTATGGCCCCCATGCCAACCTTGCTTGTTTTCAATCATATGTGTATGTGGCATATGAACATGCCTGGTATGCTTGATTTCCTAGTTTAAGTGGAATATACCCATGTCCCTTATTTATTTATTTATCCCCTTGGACTATTCTATATGCTTCTTGATTCTTTCCTTGTGTGCTTGTTGCTTGTTTGATTCTTAATTATTTGTACTGATATGATCCAACTCATGCATTATCTTGATTTCTTGGATGCAATGATGGACATCATGCTCCATCCCTTCTTGAAAAATAACAACTAACAACTAACAACTAAAAACTAAGCATATTTCCACTTCTATTTTAGTATACTACACATGTTATCACATTGTTACATTTATCTAGACATAGTCTTGTTGATCTAACCATGTCCAATATAAACTATGTTATATCTTGAGACATTTTTTTGATTATCATTAATATATCATGTATTTTTCACCATAACACACTTATAGGGCACTCATTGTAGGATCTTCATTCCTACTGTCAGAAGAGGGGGAAACAAATAGGGGTTTTATCACAAAAATTAGAGCCTTTTACTAGTCAAAAATCAATTTTTAGATCACTCAAAACATTAATCAAAATTCAAACCAGATAGAATAGACCAATAATATAGTGATGAATACATAATAGTCATAAAAAATGTCAAAGCATAATAGTGACATATTTGTACTATCGCTAGATAAAAAAGTGTCCTATTTTTGGCACTTATATCTAAACAACCAAAAATATAGAATTTCCAAAAATAGACAAAAAGGTATGATCAGTTACAATTTTACCAACCACAACTCAATTTAGTTTAGGTAGTTTTAGTATAGTTTTACTTAGAGAATCCAGATATAGGTTGCATCATGCACAACATGATGGCTCTCACTTCTAGTTTCAAATTGGGTAGGTGGTCCAACTTCTAAAATAAGAATATATGTTATAGACACTAGTTATTATGGGAAATGTGTGCAAAAAATTTGACTTATTTTTATTTTAGTTCATTGCATTACCTAGGTATTCTCAACAATTATGTGCCTTATTCCATCTGTAGATGGTTGGCATCATTTCAGAGTGGATTTCATATAAGCCTAGTTCTTAGTTTTAGAGTCACTTTCATAAAAGCCTAATCTCCACTTTTCAAAGTGGCTAATATTGTCTTAATTATTATTACATATTTAGCTATCCACAACACATTGTTATATTACAGAGCATTTATGGGCTTCAAGAGTCATCTTATATGACACAAATTCATACCAATATTAGTTCATAATTCACTACATATTGGTCAATGATGGAGCCAAAGTGTTAGGTTGTGGAGCTAAAAGCTTCAACTTGTTGCAGACAAAGAAAAGGAGGTTTTTGAAGACCCAGAAGCACCAGCATCGGTAGCATGACTGACGTTGGTCATGATCAATGCATAAGGGAACCAGCGTCGATAGGAAATTGGCTGACGTCGACAGCACCAAGTAAGCAGGGACTGACGTCAATCACCTGTGTGTTCTAGAACAATTAGTTTAGTGAGCAGAGTGTTTGCATGTAAAGGCTATTTCGAGCCTTGAGCTATATGGATAATTATAGTAAACTAAGAGTCTAAGTTATTGTTTAAGTCTAGGATCTATTTATAGACCCATTGGCATGTATTGTAATTATGAGATGATAAGGAAGGCAAGGAAGTTCCTTCCATTGTAAGTATGGTCTATTGAATTACAGGTTGCAAGTTCATGGGAGATCAACTTGAAGTACTATAGAGTGCTTGGTGTACTGGCAGGGTTATTACTGACTGGTTGGAGAGGTGAACACCAATTCTGTGTGTGAGTTAGATGTTGGGACCGTTTTTTGATAGGAGAGTGTTTTGAAGAAGAATTACTATACACTTGAGGTGTGGGAAGCCTCTGTAAGGTGGAAGAGTGTGGTGGCTCTTTATTGTATTCTTTTTTGTATAAATGTTAATACAAGATAGTGTATTGTCTCTCATATTCTGTGATATTGGTGAATTCTACTTACTTGTGCTTCTGGTATATTTCCACATGTTTAATTGCTTAAGTTTGGTAATCATATTGTGCTCTTTTTGAGGAGCAAGATCCTAACAAGTGGGATCAGAACAAGTGTGTTTGTTCTTGGATTCCCTGACAACTGGTATCAGAGCTTTTGGTTGGGATACTAACAAGTTGGATTAGATCTAGTTAGTGTGTGTTGATTACAGGTTACTCATAGGGTTTCTGTTTGAGTGGGAGTAGAACAGTGGTAGAAGACAGTAAGCTATGAATAGAGAAGTTTAATGGTAGGAGGTCCAAGTCCAGGTATGGCAGAATAATCTACTAAAAATGTGGAAAGAAAGAGCATGGAAAAGAAGATTATTGGTTGGTAGCAGATCAGCATGAAGGACATGAAGAAGAATCAGATGTTGTGGATTTCGTTGCACAAGGTGCTCTGGTATGTTCTTTGGATAAAGTAGAATCTTGAGTTTTAGATTTTGGTGCCTCTTTTCATGCATCCCCAAATAGGGAATTTTTTCATGAGTATGTCCAGGGAGACTTTGGAGAAATTTGTGTAGGGGATGGAAAGCCTTATCAGATGGTTGGCAAAGGGAAAGTGAAGCTGAAATTGTAGATGGATAACACATGGGTGTTAAAGGAGGTCATGCATATCCCAGTTCTGGAGTGGAATTTGATTTCTATAAGAAGTTTGGGTGATGAGGGTTGCACAGTAACTCTCACATCAGACTCTTGGAAGGTTACCAAGGGTGCACTTGTTGTAGCAAGAGGTAAGAAAGTAGGTACGCTTTATCTATCTACTTGTATTACTAATTCTCTTTCTGGGTTATCTACTTTAGCTGTAGATTCAAAGATGTGGCTTAATAGGCTTGGTCACATGAATAAGAAGGAGATGCATGTTCTTGAGTCAAAGGGTATGCTTTCAGATTTGAAGAGCATAGATCAAGGTTTTCGTATGTAGAAGAAGAAGAAGATGACATTTCTTGAGGAATCCGATGTTAGTGACAAGAATAGGAAAGCCTTGATTTTCAAGGAGAAGGTGATAGACAGAGTTTAGCACAAGGGGCAAAAGAATTTTGAGCAGAGCAAGGGTGATTTGGAAAAGGGTTTGATCCAAAAGGAGCTCATGGGAAAAGGTCAGTTCTCATAAGCAAAACACAGAGACCAACGTCAGTAGGAAAACTGGCATCAGCATCTAGACAGGGACCGACATCGACTATGTGCAGACTGACATCGGTGACTCAGGGTAGATAAACACTAGTGTTGGCAAGGGGGAACCAACATCAGTGATGAGGTAGTCGCAGGGAACCGACATCAGTCGGGTGGAGACTAGATTGTGACCAACATCGATCACTGAGATGAATTTTGGGTGGACAACAAGCTGTCAAGGAGTCTCAAGCACCCATATGGAGGACTTAAAGGGTATGTAAGCCTCAAATTCATCATTTCCCTTCTTTACACTACTTGTTGCTCACTTATGGTATAAAACTAGGGAGTTGTTAAAGAAGCAGAACAGGTAGATCCAGGAAACAGTGGGAGCTTGGCATGGATGGGGGATGTGATTCCTTGGAGGAGAACCAAACAAGAGTTTTGGGTGGAGTTGCCAGCTAGAAGAAAGCACTGAGAGACGAATGGATGTTCATGATGAAGAAGAGCGGGAATGGATATGTGAGACGGTAGGCCAGGGTGTATGGTCTTGTATAAGCTGCAGGGCAATGGAGGTTTGATCATTGTGTTTCTCTTTACCAGGTTGGATAATATTAGCTACATTATGCTATTACTTTATGATGTGCTTGTTGCAGGGTTACATATACAGGGAGTTGCTAAACTAAAGGTAAAGCTAGTTTAGGGGTGTGTCATAGAGAATCTGGGAGCAGCAAGATTCTTTGGCATGAGTGTGTTCTAGGGACATGGAAGGTCATATGTTGACTTTGTTTCAGGATGATTGTGTGAGACCGGTTAGCATGTTGATGGTTGGAAAGTTCACAGAATAGTGTCTTGATTCACATAATGAGGTTAAGTGCATACTAGAACTGAGTTTTCTCAAGCAGTGGGAGTTGTCAAAAAGTTAGGAGCCAATCTGGGAAAGAAGCATTGAAGGGCAGTTCAGTGGATTCTTAGAGGGACCAGCAGTAGGTGCACATGCTATGCAGGTTCAAGTTATTTTCTACATGGTTTATAGATGTGGATGTTGCAGGTGATTTGGATGATAGGTGTTGCACCACAGGGTGTGTGGTGGTTGGTCTTCAGGGGTGATCTTGAAGAGGAATACAAAGCCAAGGGAACAAACTAGATGGTGTACAGGTACAGGTATAGTTGCAGCTATTTATCTCCAAGTGGGAGATTGTTAGGTTGTGGAACTAAAAGCTTCAACTTGTTGCAGACAAAGAAAAGGAGGTTGCTGAAGACCTAGAAGCACCGCCATCGGCAGCATGACCGACATCAGTCATGATTAGTGCAGAAGGCAATCGGTGTCAGCAACAAGTCAGCCGATGTCAGTAGCACCAGGCAAGCAGGGACCGACGTCGGTCACTTGTGTGTTTCAGAACTATTTGTTGCATGAACAGTTAGTTTAGTGAACGGAGTGTTTGCATGTAAAGGCTATTTTGAGCCTTGAGCTGCATGGATAATTATATTAAACTAAGAGTCTAAGTTATTGTTTAAGTTTAGGATCTATTTATAGACCCATTGGCATGTATTGTAATTATGAGATGATAAGGAAGGCAAGGAAGTTCCTTCCATTGTAAGTATGGTCTATTGAATTGTAGGTTATAGGTTCATGGGAGATCAACTTGAAGTACTATAGAGTGCTTGGTGTAGTGGCAGGGTTATTACTGACTGGTTGGAGAGGTGAACACCAATTTTGTGTGTGAGTTGGATGTTGGGACCGTTTTTTGGTAAGAGAGTGTTTTGAAGAATAATTACTATATACTTGAGGTGTGGGAAGCCTCTGTATGGTGGAAGAGTGTGGTGGCTCTTTATTGTATTCTTTTTTGTACAAATGTTAATACAAGATAGTGTATTGTCTCTCATGTTCTGTGCTATTGGTGAATTCTAGTTACTTGTGTTTTTGGTATATTTCCACATGTTTAATTGCTTAAGTTTGGTAATCATATTGTGCTCTTTCTGAGGAGCAAGATCCTAACAAGTGGGATCAGAACAAGTGTGTTTATTCTTGGATTCCCTGACACAAAGGACTAGCTAGCCTTTGTATTCTTGAGCCACCTACTCAAAGGGATTGGACACATATTCCAAAAATTTATTAACACATGCATGATCACATAGATTCACTTAGTGGGTGATGATGGAGCCAAAAGGATAGCCTTTGAATTCATGAGCCACTCTTGAAGAATTGAGTGCTCAATTCCATTCATGATATTAATCTTAGTACAACACATACCCATCATCACTTAGCATATACCCAATATCACTGAGCATCACTCAACATCACACATCTTCATGGGCTTCACCCTTGCAAGTAAGTTTAGGTACATTTCTATTTTTCATTTATCCTAGTATTTTGATTTATTACATCACTAGAATAAAAGAGGGGAAAATGTAGTAATATAAAATATCTAAATTAGTATTTTGAGTGTGCCTTGTGATACCCTATCCATATCTCCTCTTTTCATGCTCTTATGACCCTTATAAACATCTTTTTGCTCATTACCCATCATCTAAAACCTTCTAAATGATGATTCCACCTCAACCAAACTATATTTTATAAGCCTATCTTATTCACCTAGGTCTTGAGCCTATAGGATAGGAGTGTCATACTTGGACTATAATGTCAGACCCTAGGGTGTCTCATTTTTGGTGCCCTTATCTATTTGTACTTTAATCCCCAATAGCTATTTTCATCTAATCCCTATCCTTCATTATATCATCCTAACATGAATACATCTGACCCATGACCAATTGTTCCTTATAAAATCCCATCCAAAGATCATTTACAAGGGGAGGTGATAAATCTTACAAAACAAGCAATAATAAAAACAAAGCACTAAGGCAAACTTCCCTATTCTCTGCATGCGGTCACCCAACATAGCTGCAAACACACTTAAACCCTCATACTAGTCCCTAGCCATCTCAAGCACTTTCAATTTGAAATTTTTTCATCTACATCACACTATTTCACAAGGCACATTAGGTGGGAGAACTACATATGGCTTGATCCCTCTTTGGATTATTGGTATGTAGGTAGCATGCCCACACAAGGGGTGTGGATGACATGTTCAATGCATATTACATACTAACTCCCAATTTCTCAAGTGATTTAAAGATTATTTTATTAATCATGATGTAGGGTTAGGGTTTGAAGATTAAATAAACTCTATAATGAAGTCCATAATGAATCAACACTAAATATTTCATAAGTAGGCTTACATAGGAACAATGCAAAAAATCCATAAAGTTTCAGATCTTTGTGACTAGTTTGAAAAATAGTGGCATGAGTGGACAATAGAGTTGAACCCCAAGGTGTCTTATTTTTGGTGATCCTATCCTTTAATCAAATTAAATATAAATTTAGATTCATGACACTGTCCTAGTTCTACATAACAAGTTTCAACCTCTATCTTAGCCATCTCAGCCTATTTCTAGCTAAGTCATATTTATCCTTATTTATTGTTATTTTTAGAAAGGTGAAAAAGACAAATAAATTATACAAATCAATAATATATTTATTATAATATTCTTTACTAATTTATTAATCTAGATGCTTAACTAAATTAGGAATAAAACTCCATTATTCTAAAAAAAAATTAAATCAATAGACATGATCCCTCTCCAATGTGTGAATGCACAAACTCATCCTTCACACCTACATGGATGTGTTAGTGGAGGCCATCCATCTGGGCCCTTTTAGGATTGAAAACATTCCCAACTTCCATCATGTGGCTGCATTAATTGGGGCCAAATGGTCATCCTTGCAGTACATGGAAACACACATGTCCATGAATTTGAATTTTTTTTAATTAATTTTTAAGAAGATTAATTGGATTTCAAATCTAGTTTTAGTTTTTTTTCCTAATGCCATGACTGACCCTAGAGGGCATTTTTGTCTATCTTTTAAACTATGTGTTTATTCTTTGAACCATATATGGCATTGAAAAGCTAGTTTTGACATGGTCTTCATGGCATACTTGATTCCATGAAAAAGTACCCCAATCAAAATTTGTTCATATTTTTGTGTCTAATTTTATGAAGTAATTTTTTTTTAAAGACATTTTATTCACATATGCCAAAAATTAACTAGTATTATTTATTTTGTAGGTGTGAATAGAGCTAAAGTAAAAAGAGCTTGATTTTGGGGGAAAAGTGCAACTCAAGTTCAAATTAAATTTCTTTTTAGTTTTGGGGGAATTTTTTTCCCTTTATTGATCGAAATTGTTATAAATAGCCATCTCTTGGTCATTTCAAAGGGTTGGATCTTGTTGATTCTAAGTGAGGAGACATTAGACCAGACATTTTTATTTCCTTATAGTGTAATCTCTTCCTTATTTTTACTTTGGAACTGATGTTATGCTATATAAATTTGTAATCAATTGGTGAATGTACACCCCAATATTATGTCATTGAAATGAAGATAATTATTAATCAAATCTATAGAAGTTTACTTTCATTTTCTTATGCATGAAAATAGTGGATGTGGTATTTCTCCTCTCAGCTTCTTATTCCTTAGACTCTCGCATTATTCCTTGTTGGTGGTTGTACATTCATCGGCAAGGCAAGGAATAAAATTTGTGAGTTGCATTTGTTTAAATGGGTTAGATTTATCCATATTCTAACATGTTTTTTTAATTTCTTTCTCCTTTCTTTTTCACTTTTTTTATGAATCTAATTAGGCTAATTTTTCATTTAAATGCAATTTTATTCTCTCATTGGTCAAAGTATTTTATTGTCATTAATGCATGTTTCAATGAATATGTATGCAATAAATATTTAAAAATTATTTGTATATCTATTATTTAAATTCAAAATGCTAATTTATTTGGGCAAATCTATCTGTAACTCATTATTTTAAAAAATAGGATTAAAACCCACATGAATGAGAAATAAAAACTTGCATATCTCTCTTATTTTTCAAAGGCTAAAAAAATTTGAAAATTTCAAGATCCAACAAAGTCACTTTATATGGAATGGTCAGAATGAACCACTAAGTGAAGGACAGTGTGCCTTGACCTGGTAGATAAAAAACCTCAGGTGGATTTCTTAGAATCACCTTTCAAGAGAGGTTGTATAGTCCCCATCCATCCTAAAGTTGGTGTGCTAAACAACCCATTAACACATATATTTGAGAATTCATTCTTTGTGTCCTTGTCAATCCTTGTACTTTACATCCCTCATTTCTTCTTAGTTGTGTAAGTCCTCATGCTTCATGGTCACTTTTTTTCTCCTCTAAGGAAGAACTTATAATTAGTCCTCCATTATTCTTCTTATAATCCCTTATATTCATATCTTATATTCATCTTCATCTATTTCAATGTATTTATATATGACTTCACTTATTCAATCTCTTATCATTCATTTTCAATTCTCTCTTCACTATATCTTCACCACCTCATCCCTTTTTAACTTGTCAATATGTTCTAACAAGATTATTGATACTCACTATATGTATTCCCCTTATTTTACACCCATACTATATTCAACCAATTTTTATTTACCCCTTTCACATGTTCCATCCCATTTTCATCTCCAAATCCACCATTTGACCCATTTCATTGTTCATCTCCTTGCCTATCATAACTTCTCTTATTAATGCTTAGTTGGTCATGATTATATCCACTTATTCACTCTCCTATCATTATTTTTTCATTCTCTCTCAAATATTTTTACTTTCCATTTACATTTCTTCCATGTGCTTCTTTATTCTTTATTTTCATCACCAAACTATTTTATCATCAATATACTTTAGACCTATTTTTAATTGTTTTCATTTCCTACCACATCTTTCATTATCATGTTCCCATGCATGAAAGCTAACATTACCTTACCTCATTTTAAATTATCCAATATGTTATTTTAGAACATTAATTTAACCCTTAACTTATCTTTTTTTTCTCAATCTCATTTCTCCATTTCATTTCATTTTTTTCATCTTCCATGATTTCACTTGGTTTATTTTCCAAGTTGCATATTAGTCCTTCTTCTCAAGAACATTTGGTTTAATGGTATTTATCCTTTAATAAGCCTTCCATTATTTTCCTTTTCTTATTTTTTGTGCAATTATTTTTTATTTCATTCTCATTTTCTTACTTGTATCTATGTGAGCACCCATGGTTTTCATATACCATTTATTATTATTTATGTAAACATGTTTTTTGTTCATCATCATCTTTATCTGTGACCTCATTTTATTCATCCCAATTCCTTGTTTTATTTTATTCATCCCAATTCTGTGACCTCATTTTTATCATCTTTATCTATGACCTCATTTTATTCATCACATATATGTCCTCTTTACATAATTTATCATTATTTTCTCACCTTTTTCCTCTTATTTGTGAAATCCTTGGTGTTTTTCACTCCCCGTGTCTTCTTGTTTGTGATAGTATTTGTGCTTTTCAATCCCCTTTTCTTCTTCATTCTGAAAGCCTTGTGGATTTTCATTCCTCATTTTTTCTTATCTCTGTAATTAGTCTTATTTCATAGTGATTAATTCCTATTTTTTATATCCAAATTAATGTTGTGTATCCTTCTCTTATGTTTGTCTTTGTAAATAGTCATGTTTTTTATTCCTCTTTTCCTTTTCTCTTTGTCAATACTCATACTTGACACTCCCCTTTTCTTCTTCTCTAAGTAATCACTTATTGTTAGTCCTAGATTTTTATTCTTATCATCCATTACGTTTATATTTATCCCCTTAATTATCTTTATATATGACTTCATTATCTTCATCATCCTCCTTCATCCATACCTAATTAGTAATAACATCAATTTATGGATATGCCTAACATTCTCCTATAATAAATCAAGTTCCTAATCCATAAGGATGTGGACACTAGTTTTTACTAATCCTACATTAATCTCTATGGATATCTAACTAAAATTACACTCTCTTACTTTAATACACAAAATATTTGGTTCATGGCCTTAAGTCCACCATTTCTTCATTCAATGACTCCATATATTGTGCATGGCAATTCCTTATATGCTTTATCCCTCTCTATTTAATTTTTTGACATCAATTTTGGTTTCCACCACTTTTACCATCATGGGAATAGTAATACAAACTCATATCAAGGTTTCATATTAAAATAAACCTCAACAATCATCCTCATCATCTAGCCATCTAACTTTTCCTATCCATCAACATGGTCACTCTTCATGCTTACAATCACATAATCCCTAGCCCATATTTCCACACCATCTATGTTTATCATATATCCATAGCATCATGTGTCAGATATTTTATTTAGTATCATTTCTAGGTTAACATTTATTCATCTTGTCCTAATGGTGTACCTATTAGCTATGTTAGTTTCATCTTTGGGTTAATATTCTCATTTTGGTCATTACATTTATTAATCATAACTCCTTCACATGTATTCATATTAATTTATTAATATCATTTCTTATCATAATAACCTACCATTATAAGAGAGATACATCAGTCTAAGGTTTGTTTGGACTATGTAGGTTGCACTTGGAGACATGGGGTCTCCAATATCCATTTACCCACCTTTCTTCTTCACCATCCTTATTTGCCCCCCAAGTTTATCCTTTATGTAATGTGATTACTCCTCTTCCTTATTTTCCCTCATTAATTCTCTCACCATTTTTTGAACTAAATTCCTATCCTTTAGCCACTTTGCATGTTATTTATTTCTACACTTTAGCCACTTTTACAAACTAGTTTTTCCTTACAATCTTACTAAAAACTCTCTCCATTTTTTGAGATAATTTTTTTCTTACCTTAGATGTTGTGTTCATTAAGAATCTCAAATAATTACACAAGTGAGCACTCATATTTTACCCTTATTTACACCCTTTTTCATGCTTTCACCATTTTTGATATCAATTATTATCACTTAGTTACTATTTAGGTTATTTATTTAACCCTTTTCACCAATTTTGTGAGCTAATTGTTCCACTTTCCTACTCTTGTCATTTTGTGAGCTCACCTTTACTCCATAGTCACTTTATTAACTATTATTTTCTATGATTTATCTATTTTTATGAGCTACTTATTCCAATTTCATGATTTCACCATTTTTTGAGGTCACTTTTATTCCCTAGTCACTTTATCAACTATTATTTTTCACACTCTATCCATTTTCATGAGGTACTTATTCTACTTTTATGCTCTCACAATTTTACCAACTAGTCCCTTGTAAAATACTCCATGTATAATATTATTACCTATATCCTATTTACAAACCCCCAAAACATTCACAATCTTTCCTATATTAAAAAAACACTTGCAAACATCTAAAATCCAAAAAATCACAAAAATAATATAAAATTTAGAAAATGGCTCATATTTATAATAAAGATATTTATCCAAAAAAATATTTGTACTCTTTATCACCTTGTTCACCAATATTGCATCCATTTTACGTGGCACTATTTTATTATGACATAGGTGAACCTCACTTTTCTATTTGAAAATCTCATACATGGAAACCTCTTTTCTAGTCATAGTCATTTCCATTTCATCATCATTTCTTCATTACACCCCCATTTCTAGGATAACTACATTAGCCTAAGGTCCACATGGACTATGGTGAAAACACTTGGATACATGGGGTATATCAAGATAGCTTGGGTGTCATTATAATCCTTATCATTCATATTTTACTATATTAAAATATAAATAAATGGGACTATCACACAAGTGAACTCTCATATTTTATTTTCCTTTCTATATTATCACCATCCTCCTTACCTTAAAATCTTACCATTTTATGATCTTATATTTATTTGGTTCTCACCATTTTTTTAGGAATTTCTATTTTTAATCTATAATAATTTTATTTACTTATCATCAATTTTCTTCTTTACTAATTCTTGGGATAAACTCATTTGGTCTAAATTCCACCATGGATTATATATCTAGTGTCCATTTACATGGAGCATTTGGATATAGCTTGGACACCCCTTCCTTAATATTATATTCCCCCTCATTTTGTCAATATTTTTTTATTTCACCCATGTATTAAATATTAATTCCTTATTGTAACACACTAATTTACTAATTAATTATTAATTAATTGTTAGTTGTGTCTTTATATGTTTGTTGGATGCTTATTTATTTACTTCTCAATACTTGAGTGCCTTATCTTAGTACATTATTATTTACACTTGGATATTGATTATTCATATTAGTATGTTAGGTTGTCAACATTTGTATATAAACTTGTTTAAGTGCTTTCTATTTTACAATTAACTCTTGATTTTTCATATCTTGATTTAACATTGTCTGCATTTGTATTTAAATTAATTGATTTCTACACATTTCAATAAAAAATGTTATCATGATTAATTTTTAGATTATTATGTATACTATCATTAGTAATATCAAAATTCAAGCTCCAAAGGTCTATACACATGCAATTTTATCTCAATTATTTTTATCATCTCCTGATCTTTTCACTATCATATCTCATTTTTTCTCTTAATTTAGGTCAATCTACTCTTTTCTAATTTAGTAAATTTATTCCAATTAATTATGTTCATCTTAAGCATTATTTTCATCCTTTATAGGGTTTACCCATTCATGGAAATATAATGCACCATCATTGATAAAGGATTGATAAAAAATTATTCAAAAAATCCATCCCAACATCAAACATAGAATCACCATCAGAATCAAGATTCAATATAAAGTTAACAAAACATGGTTGATAATCCCAAAACCTTCAATCAAAATAATAATATGGTTATAAATAGATTAATAAAATCAAGACACATTCAAAAAGTGTAGTCACCAACCTATAAAACATGTTCTTCCACCATAACACCTTAATTTTTAGAGGCCACCTCCTCAAAAGAATCTATCCAATAGAAGACGTTTTACTAATCTTTAAGAGCCCATAGAGTTAGTATTTTAGAATTTAATTGATATAAACATGAGATAATAGTCAACCCAATCTAGAATGGTATTGTAACAATGATTATGGTGTGTATCATCTTGTAATAGGTCATTATATTCATTAGTGTGTATAATTAAGACACCTTATTCAATAAATGTTTGAAATAGGCGAAATTGAACTAGATAATGCACCATCCAATTCCAATAAGAATATGGGGATCTATCGACACCCATTTTCCAAGTATTATATTGATCAAATTCAACAACAAAAACATCAACATAACCATGATTATAACACTAATTAGGGTTTTAGGCCAACCATATAGATTAACATGCTACTCCATATAACTATGATAATGTGGTGGGGTGTATCATGGGGAATCATGTGGGAACCATTCAAATCCATTCTTATTGCCATCTTAATAATTCATAACAAACACACCCATCTATCTTAGGAGATCCTCCAAAAATAATCCTTATCTAAGAATTATTATCCTAGGACCTACCTATAATTACTCTAATTGTCATAATCATATACTATCTCAAGATTATGTTTCTACAACTTGGTGACATAGGGTTACCATTCAATGGCCCAACTCTTCTTCATATAATCCTATTCCACCTTCTAATTTCAATCCTATTTAAAATACCCCAAAGTTAAAAAATACTCCCTGGGTTGTCAATAAATATGATCTCATGGATTAGTTTAGTAAAATCCTATCACAAATTTCCATCTAAGATCTATTTCATGCATCACAAGTCCACAAATATATTTTGTATAACCTCGTGAGTCACTAAAAGTTGCCTTAAAATATTTACTTAATAAATTTTAATTGTTGGTGGGGCATTTATCTCCTAACCCTCAACTTACATTTGATTTGAGTGACATATCAAGTCTTATCCTTTTGTATACTCAATCCTTATACATTGAATACATTAGTACCCACCATAAAATCAAGTGGGTACTCATAGATAATGGTTCTAGACTCAATATATTTCCAATGACATTAGTCAAGCATCTCAGCTACACTATAGTAGATTTGAAGAATGAAATCATCACCATTAAGGGTTATGATAATATTAAAAGGGATTCAATAGGTATAATTTATTTAGCCATCTATATTCAGTCTATCATTCATAATACCCTATGTTATGTTATAGATCTAGAATTTCCATATAATCTCCTCCTTGAGCATCTTTGAATCCATGAGATGTATGTAGTTCCATCCATGTCGCATCAATGCCTAAAGTTCCCCCATTTTCAGTATAATTTATTATTCCTTAATATCTACAACCTTAAAAATATTGTAAATGTTTAGAAGATGAGGGTCACCAATACACTTATTGTCCTAGTACATAGTAGGCCATCGAAAAGGGTAAAAAAGTGATACTTGTCCCATCTAAAGACAATTATGTAGATCCTAATAATTTGGATTTCACTTCCCAATAACTCACCTCACAAATTATTTCCCATTTCACTATTGAATAGGAATTCATTGACACATACAATATTGAAAATTCCTTTCATATTTCCAAACTTCCCAAGTCACATAAATCTTATGGCAAACCTAAGATGGAACGGCATAAAAAGAAACTAAAGAATATTCCAAAAGGGTATAACACATTTTTCAAATTTAAACCATTTAATCAAGAATATCTAAATCATATAATAAGGTATACTATATCCCATTATTCTATTTAAAGATACAAAGTCTTAAGTTTTTGTATATCAATCACCCGGGATTATCCCTTTATATCTTCAAAGTGACATAACCTTGACATCTAATGACAATGTTATTGACTATGACACAAAGTCATTTTATAGTATCTACAATAAGTTATCCAATACAAATCTATTTGATTCAAATTATATCTTTACCATTTCCATTATTCCTAAAGTTACCACTAATCTCCTTTATTATGTTCTTATTGAGTGGGACCATCATGATCAAAATATCATATTAGATGAATTTAAAAATGAATAGGCCCTATCAAAATTCTTGGGCTTAAGAGATGGTTCACCAATTGTTGACCAAAATCAAGGATTTATATACACTTAAAAACCTACCACTTACTATTAAGAGTAGGCAAACTTTCTTTTTTATAATGAAAATGAAAATGAAACATAGAGGTCCTTAAGTGAAAAACTCTCTAAGGTGATTTTAAACCATGTATATAGTAAATAAAAATACAAGTACTTGGGTGAAAACTATTTCATTTGCCCTTGGATGTGGTATTTTATTCTCTTTTAAAGTAATCATAGGGTTTCATAAGTCCACACATGTTATTGGTAATATATCTTAATCTTGAGGATATAGAAGCATTTGAAAAAATGGTCTTATAACATCTACAACTAGTTGTTAATTGGCCATTACCTAATATGGGTGACTCTAATTATCATTACATGGTTGGGCAAGGGATCCCACATTTAGTTGCAAATAATCACTTGTATTTCTTGCCACAAATTATAGAAGATGTTTCTACTCTTATCATGGAGGATACTATAATTGTGAACATTGATACATAGGAAGATCCCAAAATTAATTAAATTTGGTGTGTCCCTCATTGTAGAGAAACATGAATTGATTATTGTGGTTATTAGTGAATTCATTGACATATTTACCTATTCTCATTCATATATTCTTGGTCTAAATCCTTATTTATTAGTACATCGTCTTGTTGTGCATCTAAATGTGAAGCCCATCAAGAATAAATTATGAAATAGGCATCCAAAAATTGTTATCTTAATCAATAAATAGTTAGAGAAGTTTATGTTGATGCTGGAGATTGCACCCAGTGGTAGGAAAATAGGTTCCTGCCTTCTCCCCGCAACATGGAAACTCCTCTCTCACCTGTGGGATGATAAAGCAGGAGAGGAGAGTCTCTAGGTATGGGCTAGTTCCCTCTGATGTATCTTGTTTGTTTCAAGTAGTGCAAAATATAGAGATATATATATATATATATATATATATATATATATATATATATATATATATATACTGGGGGAGGATGAAAAGGGAAGAAAGTACAAGAAAGCAAACAACCTACTCTAAAAGAGGTGATACACCAAAAATGAAGTGACCTTCCCACCTCCACACTCAGGATCAAACAAAACATACATACGCTGAGACTTGGCAGAAAGACCAGGCTATTGGAAATGACAGGGAGGTTCTTATGGAAAGCACAGGAAATAGGGACTCACCAAGGTGCTGAGAAACACACACTATAAGTGACATCTCCTATTCTATACCTCCAAAATAGAACTCTACTCCTGGTAGTAGCAGACGATGGTGCTTCATAGATCACATGTTTGCTAGTGTTGAACCTGTGAGAGCATCAAGAGACAATGAGTGGACACAGACCAACATTCAAGGCATACTCTGCACAATCCATCCAAGAAAGAGGTAAAAACTATCTTTTATTGATTCAGGTGGAAAATTTGGAGAGCTATGCTCCTTACAAAATTGGAGAAGATCCTTTAAAAATGACCAAGTCTATGTATTTATATGGAAAGAGTCAAGAGTTCTCATTAGCTTTTGCTTGCAAGTGGCAGCTTGAGTCTTTATTGGGAAGAGGGAAAACACTGTAGATGACATCATGAGTCTACTAGGACCATGCTTTCTACCTCATTTTGTGTGTTGGTTTGCTCCTCTATGAGTTGGGCAGGCCCTTTTTGGTGTTCTGCATGTCTTTTTTACCGCCTGATGTTGTGAACAGCAATTTTACCACCCAGTGTCATGGATTGCACATGAGACTTTTGCCAATGTCGGCCGATTTGGCTATCGAGTGCGGCATTTTTGCCAACATCGATCGAGTAGGCTGTCGAGTGTAGCAAATTCATCGATGTTGGCCGAGTTCGTGGCCTTTTCCTTTGCTTGTGTTGTGAGTGGCAATTTTGCCACTTACTACATCTGTTTGCGGTCTCTTTTTACCCGTCAGTGTTGTGGGTGACAATTTTGCCACTGACTGCATTATTCTTGTAAACGTCTGCCTTCCTTTTGCCTTAGTGTTAAGTGCCCCAGCTTTTTCCTCTCCCCTTTTGTGAATGTTTGAAGACTCTGCCTTATGCTACCGTGAACGCCAACGAATGAGGCTGATGAGCCAATGCTTTGAAATAGAGCTGTCGAGCCCTGAAGGTGGACCTTATAACCCAAAATCAACTGGCCATGCAAAGCAAGTGCAGAAGGTGATCGAGATTTTTCCTGTGGGCAAAATTGGGTCAACAAATTGGTGACTCAAAGGGTAAGCGTGCTTGCTATGCTTAGAACCCAGTTGCCTTATATTCCATTGGGTACGGAGTCAGATGGTGACTTTGAAGAGAGTTCACAACAAGTTTGATAATCCTAGAATCAAATACATAGAATTTACCCCCACAACGAAGGGAAACACACAAGGCTAAAAACAACTACCTATGCAACTGCACTTAGGGAAAACAGGGAAAATGACTGAAAGCAAACTATTATATACAGCTAACCAGGAATGTTTGCATCCCTCTTAGATTGAAAGGAATATTTCTTAAGTCCCCTTCCTGGTGAGAAGACTTATCATGGTAGGCAAGTAGCTAGAAGATAATGATATTTGGTGACTTGTTCCTCCTTCCTGTCACCTGAGTTGGCTGGAAACTGAGGGGATCAAAATCGAACATGCCTCCAATATATACGTATTCTGATTGTCCCTAGAGGCATGTTAAATGTTGGTCTTTGATATTGGTGCTCCTCACCAAGAAATCAATTACTGTCGGCTCATCACTGTAAGCCTTCTAATCTGCACATTCCTTTTGTAATGTATCACGGTCTAATTTGTTTCCTTCTGCTTCATTGCAGGCTCTGTCAGACTTGTCCTCTGCTTCTTCTTGGCCTTCTTGAAGAAAGTTGACTATGGTGATGTCTAAAAGGGACTCACAAAATGATTGCTCATCCCATAAGACTTCACTTTCCTATTTAAAACTTAGTTCTTCAAGGCATTCCGCTAAGAAGACAGATCTCTCCTTTTCCTCTTTGTTGATTAGGGCTTCTAGATTTTCAAAAATATTCTCCTAATCCTCCTCTAACTCAGGTTCTTCAATGTAGTCATCCTCATCAAAACAGCAAGGAAGTTCATCAAACAGAGGAGAAGAGAGCTTACCATGCATTTGTTCCTTTTCAAATTGCTGGAATATTTGCATATACGCAAGGCCTACATCCTCTCCACTGCTGATAAGGTCTTCACAAGGAGCATCAATGAAAATTTCTTCTTCATTGTCGCTCATGACAACCTCCTGAAGGACTATAGATTGGATCTTTTGTTCCTCTCCTGCCTCTTGCAAAATAGGTTCTTCCTTGAGAAGGGGTGAAGTGGAGAAAGCATGTGGAAGAGGAAACAGTCCTTGAGCTAGAATCGAATGATTCTCCTCTCTCCACTTGATCAGTACTTCATCAATATTAGGCACGGCTTGATAACTCTCTTGGAAATGTGTAGGTGGGGTGTGTTCAGGCATGGAATGTGTTGTTTGGTCTGAACTATCCACCACACATTGGCTGAGGAAACTCTCTCTGGATTCCAAAATCTGCTATTCTTTTGGCCAGATCTTCTTGGAAAAGCTTTTCCTAGAGGCTGCCAGCATCGTCATAGGTAGGGGCAACTTCAGTTTCTTCAAGGTTTTGAGAAAAACCTTGCTTTTTTTCTTTTATTCTGCCCCATGATTCCACTGTTTTCCCCCAATTCAAGATTTTTAAATTAAAATTCTGCCCCTGCAAACAGGGAGCAACTTTGTTTTCCACAAGGTCCCAAGGCTCTTCCACAAGGTCTATAAATTTTCCCTCTCTTTCAAGGAGCAACTTCATCCTAGCCTCTAAATCTTCAATTTGTTTGGCTAGGTTGTCCTGAAAGAGTCTTTCTTGGAGGTGGCTAGCATGATCCTCTTCAAAGCTTTGAGCTAGTCCTTGGCATTCCTTCCTCCAACTCAAAATTTGCACATCATGCTGGAGAACTTGGGGAGGCTAAGGAATGCAAGGAAAATACTGTTGGTGTGTTGGAGGAGTCTTTAGAAGAGGGAGGTGCTGGCTAATGGTACTTTTCTCAATGGAAGATTCTTGATCTAAGGAGTTGAAAAGATTGATCTCCATGGGAGGTTGCTCTGATGCCATTTGGCATTGGAAAGCTAGGCACACTAGATTTGGAGTGACTGTATTTGATGAGCTGGAGTGAGCAAGTGTAATTTGATAAAATGGATTTGGTGTAAAAGAGGGGGTTTTCTTTAGGGTAGGAGGGGGCACACAAGGTTGACTACCTTGGATAGATGGATTTCTCCATTTTGGTGCCTCTTCCTTCATGGATTATATGGCCTACGCTTTCTTAAACAAGCGCTCCTCCTCATACATCAGCTTATGCTGATATCTGTACTGCTCTTCCAACTTGTTGATTTCCATTGTCTGCCTCTCAAATTCTAGCCTCACCCCCTTATAGTTGCAGGGCAACTAGGAGAGGCGCTTGAGGGGATTGCATAAATATCTGAAGTCTTATCACACTCACATGAAGGAAAACAAGACCCATGATTTTGAGCAAAATAAGTATACATACAAGAAATGGATGATTTCTGATGGCACCAGGCTACTTAACCAGTGGGTTTACTCAGAGTCACCAGATGCTGAAGAAACTATTCGATCTGTTGTAACAAGACCAACATCAATCTTGTAACTTTACTGCATTAAAAAATTAATCCCACCAGGTGTGCTAAAACTATTGATGCTGGAGATTGCACTTGGTGGTAGGAAAATAGGTTCCTAACTTCTCCCCGCAACATTGAAACTCCTCTCTCACCTATGGGACAGCGAAGCAGGAGAGGAGAGTCTCTAGGTATGGGCTAGTTCCCTCTAATGTATCTTGTTTGTTTTAAGCAGTGCAAAATATAGATATATAGATATACTAGGGGAGGATGAAAAGGGAAGAAAGTGCAAGAAAGAAAAGAACCTACTCTAAAAGAGGTGATACACCAAAAATGAAGTGACCTTTCCACCTCCACACTCAGGATCAAACAAAACATACATACGGTGAGACTTGGCAGAAAGACCAGGTTGTTGGAAATGATAGGGAGGTTCTTATGGAAAGCATAGGAAATAGGGAGTCACCAAGGTGCTGGGAAATGCACACTATAAGTGACCTCTCCTATTTTATAGCTCCAAAATAGAACTCTACTCCTGGCAACAGCAGACGATGGTGCTTCGTAGATCATAGGTTTGTTGGTGTTGAACCTGTGAGAGCATCAAGAGACAATGACTAGACACAGACCAACATTCAAGGCATACTCTACACAATCCATCCAAGAAAGACGTAAAAACTATCTTTTATTGATTCAAGTGGAAAATCTGGAGAGTTGTGCTCTTTACAAAATTGGAGAAGATCCTTCAAAAATGACCAAGTCTGCGTATTTATATGGAAAGAGCCAAGAGGAGTTCTCATTGGCTTTTGCTTGCAAGTGGCAGCTTGAGTCTTCATTGGGAAGAGGGAAAACACTGTAGATGGCAGCTTGAGTCTTCATTGGGAAGAGGGAAAACACTGTAGATGACATCATAAGTCTACTGGGACCATGCTTGCTACCTCATTTTGCATGCTATTTTGCTCCTCTACGAGTTGGGTAGGCCCTTTTTTGTGTTCTATAGGCCTTTTTTGCTGCCTGATGTTGTGAGTGCAATTTTACCACCCAATGTCATGGATTGCACGTGGGACTTTTGCTGACATCAGCCAATTTGGCTACTGAGTGTGGCACTTTTGCCAACTTTGGCCGAGTAGGCTGTCGAGCGTGGCAAATTTGTCGACGTCGACCGAGTTCATGGCCTTTTCCTCTGCTTGTGTTGTGAGTAGAAATTTTGCCACTGAATACATCTGTTTGTGGTCTCTTTTTACCCACCAGTGTTGTGGGTGGCAATTTTGCCACCGACTGCATTGTTCTTGTAAATGTCTGCCCTCCTTTTGCCTTAGTGTTAAGTGCCCCAGCTTTTTCCTCTCCCCTTTTATGAATGTTTGAAGACTCTACCTTATGCTATCGTGAATGCTAATGAATGAGGCCGATAAGCCAATGCTTTGAAATGGAGCTGTTGAACCCTGAAGGTGGACCTTGCAACGTAAAATCAATTGGCCATGCAAAGCAAGTGCAGAAGGTGACCGATATTTCGCCTGTGGGCAAAATTGGGTCAACAATTTCTCAAGGTGGGTTTCATTAAATTGATTGATTACTTAGAATGGATCTCCAATATCATTTTAGTTAGTAAGAATCTAGTTGACATCAAAATTTGCATAAATTTTTGGAATATTAATAAAGCTTTCCCAAAAGATGATTTTTCATTACCCAACATATATATGATTATTGATTTTATAGTTGGTTATGATATACTCTCTTTTATGGATGGTTTTTATAGTAATTACTAAATCAAGATTACTATTGAAGATCAACACAAGACCACATTCATCACTCCATGGGAAAAATTCTATTACCAAGTCATGCTATTTGGATTAAATATTTTTGGAGCTACATATCAATGGGAAATTATAATCATATTGCATGACATTATTGAGGATTATCTAGATGATATTATTGGGAAAATTAATAACTCATACAAAACATCCTAAAGTATTGAAAAAAATATCTGAGAGGCTTCATGAGTACAAGGTGTACTTAAACCCTATAAAATGTGTATTTGGGGATAATTCCAACAAATTATTGGGATTTATTATTTCCTATAGGGGTATTGGAATAGATCCATCCAAATTTAAGGCCATTATAAAGATGCCTTCTCCTTCCAATATGAAGTAAATCCAAAGTTTTAAGGGTAAAATCTAGTTGATTTAGCACTTCATTTATCAACTTGTTGATCAATGCCACCCATTCATGTATCTTATAAATAAAGTAACCACCTTTCAATGGAATTCTAAATGTCAAGATGAATTTGATCAATTAAATAAATATATATAAAATTATTTTTTACTCATTCCACAAATGCCTAGTAAAACCTTATTATGTACATTTCTACCATTGAACATGCTTTGGGGGCACTTCTAGCATAACATAATTATCAAGGCAAATAAAGGGTAGTTTACTATCTAAGCATAACACTTGTCACTTACGAGCACAACTAAACACAAATTGAAAAATCTTATCTTACATTGATTTATTTATCAAAAGATAAGATATTACATGTTGAACAATGATATTATGTTGATTGCAAAAATTGATTCTCTAAAATATCTATTGCCAAAAGTTGATTTGACAAGTTGAATATCTAACTGGGTCATGTTTATCAATGAGTTTGACATAGGATACACACATAATAAGACCATAAAAGGACATGTATTAGATAATAAATTGGATGAATTACCTCTTTTAGATTCTACTCCTATAACAATTTAATTACTTGATGAGTCCATTTTGAATCTAGAATAATCCAAACCATGTAAATTATATTTTGATGGCTACTTCAGAGCTTATGGTTCTAGTGTAGGAATATTATTCATTACGCCATATTTTGATATCATTCCCAAATATTTTCACATTAGATTCCCATGTACTAATAACATTGAAGAGTATGAGTAATTAATAGCTAGGCTTCACATTACATTTTAGTGAAACATTCAACATCTAGTTATTTATGGTGATTCATAGTTGATTATTAATCAAGTTAATGATCAATATCAAGCTAAAGATGACAAATACATTCCTTAAAAGGGTGTGGTAGATATATTAAAAATCAAAATTTATGCCATCAAATTTGAACAAGTTTTTAGATCTAAAAATAAATCAATTGATGCAATGGCTACTATTGGATTTATGATAATGATATATCTTGTAATTATAGAATATTAGTTTCTAATTAAAAATATTCTTTTTCTAGACTACAACTATTCATAATTTGAAAGGTATGTGAGATAGCTGGTCCAAATTCCCATCAATATTAAGACATTTAATTATACCTACATGATCGCATCCTCCTTGCTAATTTATCTTGAAACCATTAAAAATATCTTATCCAATCCACCTCATGTTATACTTGACTTAGTGATATGATTTATCATAAAGGTTATGATGAAACTTTAATTCATTATTTAAATTTAAGATAATATGAGTTCATGTTTAATTAATTCCATGAAGGGATTTTTTGGGCCCACACTAAAAGTATGGGCTAGGCCAAAAATCTCCTTCATATTGGATATTATATGCCCACTATTGAAGTAGACGCATGTGCATATGTTAATAAATGTGTAGGTTGTCAACAAAATGATGACCTTATTCTTGATACAACATAGCCACTTTAGTAAATTGAAATTCCTTGACCATTTAATACATGGGGGCATGATCTGATAGGGATAATTAACCCCACTTCTTCGTGCGGGCCAAAGCACATCCTTACTATTACTGAATACTTTACTGAATGGGTAGAGGCAATCCCTCTCAAATATGTAACTGATAATCAATTTTTTAAATTTGTACTGAACATCTTATTTTCCATTATGGCATCCCCTCCACTATTTATTTTAGACAATGTAAAATATTTTTAAAAAAAAAAGATATCAAATCCATATTTTCTAAGTTTCATATTAAGCATAAATTCTTCACCCCCTACTTTCCCTAAGGTAATGGCCAAGCTTAGGAATCTAATGAAACCCTTGTCAAAATATTTTAAAATATTGTTAATGACACTAGACATGATTAGAATTTGAAAATATTTTATGCCTTATGGGCATATCATACTAATGTTTTCACCCCAGTAGTACTACACCCTATTCCCTAGTCTATGTACTTGAAGCATTTTCTCTATTAAGATTTAGATCTTTTCTCTACACATTTAATTTTAGTATATTCTTGTTGAATAAGACTATATAATACCCATGATATAAGATATAGAGTTCCTACATGATAAATAATAATCTACCCTTAAGAAAATATAATTATATTAGAATTATCTACGTTGGGTTATAATAAGTGCATCATTTATAAAGAGTTTAATCCTGGTGACCTTGTGTTAAAATAGAATCAGAAGAACACTAATGTTGAGCATAAAAAGAAAAGTAAATTTGAGCCTAATTGGCCAGGCCCATCCATTATTATAGCCATATTTGGTTTAGGAGAATAAAAATTGGATACTCTAGATGGCTATGAATTATATGATCCCATGAACATTATGCATCTTAATAATTTATATGCTTGATCTACTAAACATTGTCCATGTGTGTCCCTACTTGGGGTCATCCCTTCTCAATACCATTCTATCTAATGCTTCACCCTTACTTGGGGGCACCCATTTTAATTTCCTATTCACTTTCTTGTACATTTCCCCTTATTATTACCTACCTTAATTGGAATTATGATTAAACATGTACACTAGGTGAATCCAAAGTAGACTTCATCAGAAGCAAATCAACAATGTAGAATGATTTGTGTTAGACTATCTTTATAGATGCAATTATAAAATATTGTACATCATGATTTCCTTCTTGAATATCTATTTATATCTCACTTGAGTTCTTGGATATTCATATTTACATTCCATATATAATTCCCTTTTTTCATGCTAATTTGTTGTTTCAAGACAAGTTGTATCCTATTCCAATTTTTTGTTCAAGGGTATTCCCTAACATTTGAATCATTGATACTAGGAATTCCCTTTCCTCTTTCCTATTCATTAATAAACCCTTGTACTCATGGTCATTCCTTCCTTTGATACATGTATTTAGGAACATTGTTCCCCATGTCTGGTACATCATTTTTTAAAATACTCATGTGTATATTCCATTCCAAAAATCCAAAAAATTTCATATAATCCAAAAATTAAAAAAACACATTAAAATATTACCTAAAAAATCCCCAAATCAAGCCCATCCCAAGTGACATATTACACCATAATGCATTGCCTAATTGTCATCCTATCAGTCGATTGGACTTTTTCTAACTAAAAACTACTGACACATATTGAAGTACCTCATGGTTGATTCACTATCTTATTGAGTAAAATATTTCACGAGTGGGACCCATTGATTCCCAATTCCATGCACTTGCCATTTTGTAAGATAATTAAGTCATGTCACATTCCTTGGTCCCCTTCATCACATTCCTCCCTCCTATGATAACTACATTCACCCAAGGTATTTTTGGACTATGTAGGTAACACTCAGTTCTTGTAGTCATCTTGGCCACTAATAAATAATTACCACCCTCATTCTTTATTTTTTATTCTCACTATTTTTCCTCCACTAATAATTCCCTCTCAATTGGGGCATCTTCCATCAGGTAAGGTCAAAGGTTTTCTTAGCATCCTCACATTTTAATATAATCCAATCATTCTTGTTTATTACCCTCATTTTTTGGGAGAACTCAATTGGCATGAAGTCTTTTTAGACTATGTTGGTAGTGCTCAGCTATTGAGGTCAGCTCACCCACTATTTGTTTTCATCTATTTCCTCTTTCTCTTCCATTTATCCATGTTTTTATTCACCACCTCACCCCTTGTATCTTGTATATATTTTTATCACCCCTTCAAATTTTCAATCTCTCATCAACCTCCCTCTCTAAATCCACCATCAAATACACTTTGTTAGTCACCCCATAGCCTTTCATTACATTTATTATACATGCTTCATTGCTCACTCCACCACCTACTTGTTCATATTTTTTCCCTCTCTACTTATTCCTAACCTTTCCATTTGTATCCTTAATATTATTTCATAATCCTCATAATTTACCCTTGTCCATGGTATAATTTCATAACCTTATCATCACTATCCTTCCCTCACATCTCTCTCACCTTCCCATTCCCTTGCACAACCATGGACTTATTTTTACCCTTCTTTTCAACTATTGCATCGATATTTTCTTCACAACCACATTCTTACCTTTGTTTATTATTTTTTATCTCATATATATTATGGTATTTTACACTATGGTAAATCTAATAGTTTCATTCCAATTGTTTGTTTTATTTTGACATTCACATATCTTTCATCTTGATTTTTTCCTCTCATAACTAATGTTTGTTGGGTCTCTTTATTTTGAAAATATTTCCATAATTATCCTTTTCTTATTATCTTTGAAAGATTTTGTGATTTGATAACCCATTTTCCTCTTTCCATATCTATATGCATTTTTGTTTTGCATCTATGTGAGCATTCATGATTTGTATCCTTGTCAATCCTCATAATTGACATCACTATTTTCTTCTTATCTATGCAAGTTTGCATGCTTCAAAATCCTCTATTATTCTTCTCTTAATAATCACTTCTACCAAGTCTTAATTTTTCCATATTATCATCCCTTATCTACATCTATTATCTTCATCTTCATCCCCTTTATTCCATGTCTTTCCTCATTCTTCATTTTCATCACCAAACCATTTTCTCCTTGATCTACTTTAGACCTATTTTCACTACTTTCATTTCCTATCACATATTTCAACATCCCATTCTCATGTACAATAGATAACATTATCTCACATCCACTTTCAATCCCCAAATCTATTTTTTTTAGAACATTCCTTTCATCCTCATCTTCTACATTTTGTTCTTCATCTCATTTCTCTATTTAATTTCATTTTTCTTGTTTTTCATGATTTCACTTGGTTTACTTTCTAAGTTGCATATAATTATTTATTCCAAACAAAATATCCTTTAAAGGTATTTATCCTTTGATAATCCTTCCATAATTATATTTTTATTATTCTTTTTGTAATCATATATGCTTTGCATTCAAGTTTTCTTCCTTGTATCTATGTAAGGATCCATGCTCTATGACCTCATTTTATTCATCTCAATTCCTTATTTTATTTCATTTTTCTCATCTTCCTAATTTTCATTTGATTTCCCATTTCCATCACATACACATCACTTTTCCATACTTTCCCATTATTTTCACATATTTTCCATCTTATTTATCCAAGCCTTCATGTTTTTCACTTTGATTATCTCCTTATTTATGTAGGAATTTATGCTTTGAAATCATATTTTATTCTTATTTGTGTAATACTTTGGGATTTTCACCCCTCATTTATTCTTATCTCTATAAGTAGTCATGCTTCACAATGCTCATTTCCTCTTTTCTCAATCAAAATGTATGCTTTGTATCCATCATTTTTACTTTCCAATGTAAGAAGTCATGTTTTGTATTCCTCTTTTCATTTTATCTATTTTAGTTCTCATAATTGACACTCCATTTTTGTTCTTCTCTGGGTAAGCATTTATACCCAGTCCTCCCTTTTTATTCTCATCTTCATCTTTATCCCCTTTGTTATCTTTATCTATAACTTTTTTGCCTTCATCATCCTCATTCATACATATCCAAATAATAATTAACATAAACATCAAATTCTAGTTATACCTAGCATTATCTTAGTGAAAATAAATATCCCCACCCATAAGGGTGTAATCACTATTTTGTACTGCTCCTACATGCATCTCCATGAATGTTTACCCACATCTTCCACTCTCTTAATTTAATGAACATAATTTTAGGTTCATTAATTTATGTAAACCCTATTATTCCTTTAATGTTTACACATATTTTTCATAAGAAATCCTTCTATGCCTTTTCCCTCTCAATATACTCCCATAAATTCAAGTTTGATTTCCACCCTTTTTCCCACTGTAGGATTGGTCATTAAACCTCATCACAAGGTTGTATGATAAAATATCCCTTAACACATCATAATCATCATCCAACCTATCAAAATATTCTTATACATCAACATGATCACTTTTAATGATTAAAATCACATAACTCCTTAGCCCATGTTTTCAACACCATCTCTCCTTATCGCATATCTAAACCACCCTATGCTAGTTGTTTGAGTTAGTATATTTGAGTTAATGTTGTGCCATCTTAGAATAATGGTGTACCATTTATTTTTACAAGTTTCATCTCTATATTAATATTATCATTTCATTCATTAAATTTCATCTTACCTGCTTCATATGTATTCATCTTCATTTATTCATATCATTTTATATCATCTTACCCTACAATTCTAGGAGAGATTCATCGACCTAAGGTATATTTAGACTATTTAGGGATATTATGGATGCATGGGATCTCCAAGATCCATTTGGTCATCTTTATTATTCACCATCTTTATTTTTCCCACTCTTATCCTTTCCACTGTGTGATTACTTGTCTTCCTACTTTTACCGCATTCATGTTCTCACTATTTTGAGAGATAAATTCATATCCTTTGATGAGTCTAGTAAATGGCTCATTATATACAATTAATAATAATTTTATCCATTACTAATATCCCTTATTAAATGGATATGATTTTCATTTATGATTTATTTCTAGTTTAAAGTAGAGAATGGGTACTTATATCCTAGTCAGCATGTGTGAGTCAATGATACTTGTTTCTACCATTATGTTCCAACTCTTTACATGATTACCCTTCAAGATTGCATATAGAGGTTGTATAAACTCACCATGATTGAATATGACATTTTTTTGGCAAGTAATTAAACTTGAAAGTAATTTTTCCATTTATTAGTACCATTTAGTAAGTTTTGTAGTCTAATATTCAAGCTCTAGAGTTTATCAGTTAAGCTCCAAATTCTATCAAGAAAGATATGGAATATAATAAGTGGATTTTTTTAATGTGATGGGTGAGTTCTAGAGTTCAATAAGTTTTGGAGTTCAACATGTTATTTACAAAGTTTATCAGGTGAGTTATATAATAACTTTAATCATATATAGATCTTGTGAAAGGAATTTTGATGATCATACACTATTATATACATCATACATAGAATGGTCATGTCATTTTCAACACTTTAATTGGCCATAGAGACACTTACCTCATATAACATTATATTTTAGGACATGATACTTATAATAATTTTTTTTAAAGAGAAACACTATTGATATTATGGTATTTTTGATTACTAAATTATAACATGTTGTAATCATAAGGATATTGTAATCAGTTGGAACCATACATGCAGTTACACCAAATCTTCCACTATTTCACCTTAAAACATGGGACATGGTTGTAACTCCTTTTCCATTTTGAAAAAAAAATAGATTTTAGTTTTAATCTTATTAGTTTGTTAATTTATTTTGGGTATACATTGTATGAATGTTATATTAGAACATATTGCAACTATTGTTGGAAGTAAGTTAGAGAGAGAGAATTTTTATATAAGAAAAGAGAAGATAAACTAGTAAGAGTTAGTTTTTGTTCTCATATTGTAAACTTTCTTTCCAAAATTAATGAAACTATGAATGTTCCTAAAAGAATAAGTGTGATCTAGATCATATTCCAATACAGATCAAGGGTTTGCTCACCAAAAGAGGCATGATTCTTGTGTGGTATTACTTTATGTCTATATTAATTATCATTTAGTTCTTTTAAGAGTGTTTATATTATAAGTGTGTATTGTTTAACTTGTAAGTATTTCTCTTTATGTATATTTATTTTAAGTTATTGTTTACATATTTTTATAGAATTTCCATTTCATAAAACCATTTCATTTAAAACAACTTCATTTTAGTAGATATATTAAAGAGTATTTCCCTTGATAATTAGAGTGTGTTTGTTTAGCAATAATTTTCATTGATATCAAAATGTGTTTCTTTATAAGAAAGAGTGTTTTATTTTCAACTTTATAATTATTCAAAATATATTTCTTTTAAATAAATTATATAGATTTAAATTTGGGATTGATTAGATTAATAATTTAGATTTAGATGAACCATAACCCCACCCCCCAGTCATAATTATTAGCAATAAATTGTAACATTATTGCATATATCTATTAGAACTCAACCTTGGTTGTAATGAAAATACAAATGATTTGATTAAATGAATAGGTTGATGACACTAGTAATTTGTGGTTCCATTATTGTGGAAATTTTTAGGTGTAATTAAGTTGTAGATCACAACCTAATAGATAAAAACTTCTTTGAATTCAATAGAGATATTTGAACAAACCTAGAGACTCATAGGGAAGATTCATATAAAGAAACCTTAGTAGAATACCAAAAATTTTCAAATAAAATCACACTTAGAGGAAGTGGAAAAAATGAAAGAAGAGATCAAAAGGTCTTTTGGAACTTTTGAAATAGAATTATCCCCACCTGAACCTTGGGATTAGTCTCTAGAGGGCAGTGCATCATTAAAAAGAAAATTGAGGTTAAAAAATATTTTAAAACAAATCAGTGAGTCCTAATAAATTAACCTCTTAGCCACTCATTACAACTCATCATTTCCTAGGAACGCCCTTTACAATATTGATTGGGAAGAAATGCGAGAGAACATTGGAAATTTACTAAATCTTGGTGGGAATCCACAAAATAGGTCTAATCCACCAGAAGGACCTTCATATATCCCATTTTCCTAGATGAGGATGATAATGAAAAAATTAATAAATTATACCCATCCATATTACCAACCTTTAGGGGACTATTTACATATGATCCTGATCAATTTTTATTTAAATTCAAGGCCTTGTGTCAAACTTATGACTATAAAACTGACAATCAAGAACTAAAATTGTTCCCTTATACATTCAAGTATTAAACCATGATATTTTTTATGGGTTTATAACCAAATTCATTTCACAAATGGGATGATAAGGAAAATGGATTCTTGGAAAGTATCTAGATTACTATAGGGTGAGGGATAGAAATAAAGAATTCTTCCACATAAAATAAAATTAAGATGATAATTTATAGGAATATATTAATCACTTATTTTTTGCACATATAATATGTGGATATGATTTAGTTATAATGAATGGGAAAAGGAGACAATAACAAACTTAGTCTCAATGATATAGTTGAACTATGTAGGAATAATTCAATGTAATGACCTCCAAAAAATATTTATCTAAAATATATAAAATATTAATTATTTTAACAAATAATACACATTCATGTCACATTGACACACTTTATATAACATTCACACCTTTTTATATCAAACTATCCAAGTACGAAATGCAAAATTTTCACAACTAGACCCCAAAACCTCTCAAACTAAACATGCATGGAAGGAAACAATAGAAAATTGAAAGATATGATTGTAATCTATGAAAATTATAGAAATATGTTTTATTAAAATATCATATACATCCACACATAAAAATAATCAATCTGAAACACACACTATGGCCATTATGACACACACTCTAAAAACTATGCCTAAAAGCTCAAAACATACACTGAAAACCTGAACCCAAAAAAATTCACCAAGATTATGGAGATGGATTATATTTATGAAATGTACATAAATATTATTGAATAAATCTAAAACTTCAATAATACATCTCACTATGAAATTTGAAATCATATTTTATATACTAGAACTCTTGTCTTCACAATTATGTAACTACAACATACCAAAACACATGCTAAAATCTTAATAAGGACTTTACATGAAAATACAACCTATTTATGAGATTACCCTCAAGAAACCAAATGGTTTTAATCTTTTGATATCTAATAACCCAATATGTTTCATCCTTTAATCCTATAGTTGAAGCACAAGTGCGTCAAATGTATGAAAATTGTTATTTGGAAAAATATCTCAAACTAGTGATGCTACTTGACTTATATAAGTGTTGGGGAACAAATTACAACATACAAAAATTCCATAAATATAAAATTTACATATATTAACTCTAATATGTGTAATAAAAATTTTCCATATTCTAACTCCAGACATGGGTAAAGTAACTTTACATATTCATCATCCAAAATAGCCCTGCTCATCATGGTCACAGTTTCCATCTTATTCCACTTGCCATAATTCAGTTAGCACTTGAGTCTTCATTATTGGTTTATATTCTCAAATTTTCATATGTTTGGTCTAAGTAAACAAGAATAACAAGTTTCCTTGGAACTCATCATTGTCATGTCTTAGAAAATCGTGCCCCCCTTGGATAAAATATTTAATAATAGTATTTTATTAATTCTTTGTCCCTTACTAATGAATGATTAATATTTGGGACCAAATAATTAAAATTTAAAAATTTATTTTCCTTTTGTATTATTGCAACCAAGGATACTATTAGAATGGTAAATTTATTTATAAAAATAGATTAATTGAAAAAAAGGGACATGACAGTTTGTCCTTCCAAAAATTTCTTATCCCTAAGTAATTTTAAACCAAGATGCAAAGGAATCACCATGCCAATATAATGAGTCATGATATAGTTCCCAAAATTTTTGGATCTAGTACCTAAGAGATGATGTATCTATTACCAAATAACATTATGCAAACATAATTACACAAGTTTCTAATGCCATTATCATAAATCAAACTGTAATTTCCATGTAATATGGGTCCTATACCTTTCAAGTGAGATAATCTATGCCAAAGAATACTGTGAGATACACTTTCATTAACATCTAAAACATCCTAGTATAACTCATTTAATTTGATCATATTTTTAAAAAATATCTTGACCTCATGAGAATAAATATCAAATAAATGTCAATAACTCTCAACATCATAAATCTAAACCTCTATAAGATCCATTATTGTGAGGCATTATTTTACATCCTTGACTTGGGTCAAGCAAAGAAAATGTGATGGGACTAACTCCTCCAATCAAACTATTACCAAGATCCCAAACATATCTCAATAATTTTTCACCATGCATCTGCTATTTTAATATAATATTCATATTAAATTCCATAACTAGGTTATCATTCATAACATATTCAATAACAATTATTTTGAACATATCACAATCTTTTCATTACATGTGTCTAGATATATCTCCTAGGTCCCATATAATGATGTGTAGGTAGTTTTTGACAAAAATATCTATGTGCTTGATTATATAAAAAAATTACCAATATGATCACATGCATGTGCAATATCATAGGTTAATTCATTTATTGAATTATATTCTATCCCTTTGACAACAAATGGTGGAACATGGGGATGCAAACACACCAAGTTGACCTTACTTCCTTTCCTCTTGAGGTTGTTAATCAATCATTTCCTAAATGGGATATTATCTCCACAAAAACATTATTTATTACATGGGAAGCATATCATGCCATGGTTGGATGGTAAGATATAAATTAAAAAAAAACCAATATAAGAAGAGAAATTTATTTTTTCCCTATCTAACATACCATGGATCTAGAATAGAAGATATCCATTTGCCCATTTGTTAACAATAACCATGTCATATGCTTTTACCACTACACTCATATTTTGGATATCATATCTAAAAAAAAGTAAAATTATATGCATTTGTTTACTTTATATTGAGTTGTCCCATTACTACTTTCCTTGGGAGGACTATTTATGGGAGGTGACATGCTTGCAGGGTTGGGTTCCCTGCATTTGATCCATGTGTTTTAACCATTGAATTATATTATCCTTCACAATATGTTACTTAAGCTCATATAATTTCAATTTGTATTCATTTCTTATCCATTTATATGACATAATTATATTATTAGCAATAATGATGTTAAACTTAGAAACTATGCCCTATATAGAATTGAAAATATCATCTGGATTCCAAACCCTTATACATCGACAATTTTGGGATAAATGATCTAATTGCACTCTTTTACCCTCCTTAGAATGATGGTGAAACTAAAATATATTTTATCTATCATTCCCATATCTTGAGATGAAATTTTAAGAGTGATTACCCAACACATTATTCATAAATTATTGGGTTGTGGTTGGTGCATTACGAAGTCTCAATAGCATAATAAAAAACTCAAAGTGTCCCTGATGACCCTGAAGAGTAGTATTTTAGGCATATTCTCCTCTAATTTGTGTTTGATGATACCTAGACCTCAAATATATATTTAAATAATACATAATGTCATGTAGCTCACCAATCAATGCCTCTTTGTACATGTTAAGATGGAAGTATTGAGTAGTCATGGTAGAATTATATCCTAATTCCAATATTTTGATGTGTTTGAGTCTTTTACCTAGAGGTAACCGTAGAGGCTAGTCATTAAACACCACATTATTCTTGTTATAAAATTTACCAATATTATAAGTGCTTTTATCACCCATGGATAAATTAGTAGGCATCAACAAATTATTTGTTTCCCAAACAACTTATCCGTTGAAATAAGACCTCTCCATTATTGTAACCATTTATGGTGATCCATGAGAAATAATTCTAAGAACCACATTGTTCCCTCTAAATTCAAACATGATCTCCATGGAATTATGTGAGAAACAATAATTTATGTGAAACCATTGTATTCCAAAAAGCATGTTAGTTTCTCTTAATCCCATAATAAATGAATCATTGCATACCTCATGATCACCCATGGTTATTTTGAGCTATCAAATTATTTTAGTGCATGTAATGGTGAGTCTCTCCACAAAAATCACCTTGGGGCCTTGAAATGCATGTCCCTCAAGTCTTCTCCCTTTTACCTTTTCAACCTTCTGCAATGTGGTGAGTGTCCTTTCAACCACATGATCCATTTCAATTTTTAGAATTAAGTTTATTGAACAAGAACTTGGATCCCATAATTTTAAACATATTTGAACTTTTTCATATTTATTATAGAATTTTTCATAGTGAAAACAAGTTTTCACCTACAAAGTTTCAAGTATTTCATCTCTCCTAATATTATCACTTTTATGCCATAAGCTAGAATTATGAAAAGAATCAACTTGCTTACCATTAGTTATTGATCTATAATTTTTTCATGTTGAAAACCCACATAATTATCCTATGGAACTTACCTCATGTTCATGCCTCCCCATAATCGTTTAGATACTCCTTCACATAAATTACTTGATTCTAGACCTTTTCATCTTCCTTTGAATGATTTGAATGCATGCCAACTTTTGTTGATCATTCTGATGCCACAAACTCATATTCCAATGTATCCATATCCTAAACATAATCCTTATCTAAGTATCCATCACTATAATTATTATAAAAATAATCACACATGGTAATGACTCAAACCTTACCATGATTAGAAGACTTATAAGTGCTTCAATTTTAGATACTCAATATTCAACAAGTAATGTTTCTTGTGTTAGAATAAATTCAATTCTAGATATTGAGTACTCAACATGTAATGAATGGTCTTCCTTTTATTTTTTAATATAAATAGTTGATTTATTATAATTCATACCTTTCTCTATTGAAGATTTTTCACTTTCCACTTGCATGGTGGATTCCTTTATGGGTTGTTCCCTAACTGATTTCAAATCTAAATTCTCTTGCCTTCTAATTTCCTCCTTAGAATTATTTTGGGGGTTTGACTTTATCTCTTTCTTATTCGATATTATATTTCTACTTTTTATTTATATCTCTAATAATTATTCAAAGGTATTGTAGGATGTGTATATATGAGACTTCTTATCATATTCATCAAAGGCCAAAATTTTGACCTCATCTCTATCACACTACTCTTCTAACCATGTCTCTTGGATATGATCTATATATCATGTTTTATAAATTAATCTAGGTATTCATATTTGATATCAAATTGATT
Organism: Torreya grandis; assembly: GCA_037957365.1. Lineage (NCBI taxonomy): Eukaryota > Viridiplantae > Streptophyta > Pinopsida > Cupressales > Taxaceae > Torreya > Torreya grandis. The sequence goes on along the minus strand of JARHVA010004095.1, from coordinate 761,933 downwards.
CAAAAGTTGGTTCTTAAAATCTTAGATCTTTGTCTCTACTTCTTGCCTTGTTTTTCTATTGATTTCTTCGAGATGATGCCTAGATTTTTTCTCCTCTTTCTATATTTAAATCAAAACATCTTGGATAGTATCTATTCCTTCTTATTTGGTAAAAAATTATGTCTCCAATACATTTTCCGTCTTATAATTTCCCTTTCAGTCCCTTGCATGAAGACTCAGCTGTAATTTAATTTTTTCCACAAGCTATTAGTAAAACCAATTTTAATACCACTATAATGACCTCCACCAAATATTTATCTAAAATATATGAAATATTAAGTATTTCAAAAAATAAAAGACATAAATGGAACATTCACACACTTTATATAACATGCACACCTTTTTATATCAAACTAGACAAGTACAAAATGCATAATTTTCACAACTAGACCTCTAAACCTCACAAACTAAACATGCATAGAAGGAAAAAATACCCAATTTAAATATATGATTCTAGTATATGATAAGGAAATAAATATTCTATATTAAAATATAATATACATCCACACACATGACTAATAAATCTAAAACACACACTCTGACTACTATGACACCACACTCTAAAAACTATGCCTAAAGCTCTAAACATACACTAAAAACTTGAACCAAACAAACTTCAGAAAGATTATGGAGATGGATTATATTTATGAGATATACATAAATATTATGGAATAAATCTAAAACTACAACAATTCATCTCACTATGAAATTTGAATACCTATTTTATATACCAAAACTCTCATCTTCATAATTATGTAACTAAAACATATCAAAATAGATGATAATATATGAACAATGATTTTAGATCAATATAAAACCTATATATGATATTTTCCTAGATAAACTAAATGGTTTTCATCCTATAATCCCTAATAACCCAAGGGGTTTCATCCTCAAATCCTATAGTTGAATCATAAGTATATCAAACATGTAAACAATATTGATTTGTCAAAAGATCTCAAACTATTGAGGCTATCTAACTTATATAAGTGTTGTGGAACAAATACCATCATCATAAAAATCCATAAATAGAAAATTTTCATATCCTAACTCTAACATGCATATAATAAAGTTTACCTATTCTTTCTCCAGGCATGGAGAAAATAACTTTCCATATTTTTTGTCCAAAATAGACTTTCTTAATACAATCAAAGTTTCCATATTATTCCACTTTTCATAATTCACTTAACTCCTTTCTAATTCTTTGGTTTCTATTCTCAAAATTTCATATATTTGATCCACTTAAATAAGAATAAATTTTTTTATTTGAGCTCATCATTATCCTGGCTTAGAAATCCATGCCCACTTGGTAAGTTTCCCTTAGGACTCATCATGATCTTCACTTAGAAACCCAAACCCCACTTAAATAAAATATTTAAAAATAGTATTTTATTAATTACTTGGCCCTTACTAAGAAATGATTAATATTTGGGACCAAATAATTAGAATTTAAATAAATTATTTTCCTCTCCTCTTCTTGAAACCCAAGGATAGTATTGGAATGGGAATTTTATTTATAAAAAATGGATGAATTGAAAAAAGGGACATGACACTCAAGAACAAAAGGAAGTGTTATAAATATGAAAATAAGGAAGAGTGGTTCTAATGTAGGAAAAATCATGGAAACATTATCCAACCTTAAGACAAATATTTTAGTGAAATTAAACATTATGATAGATGGTCTATAATTCAAATATAATGCTACCACTAAGCCACCAACTATGTATTACCCTAAATATAAGTTTAAACATGCTATCTAAGATTGACCTTTTTAAATAAATTATATGTTTGGGATATGTGATGCAAAATATCATGATTACCAATAACTATGCCCTCATAACTATCCTAAAAAATAAACTAAAATGGGTAACCCAACCAATATAAGAGCTAAAATTTATATAAAGATAAGGAAACTAGTTTCCCCATAGTCAAAATTAGGACCATTTTGGTCTTAGATCCCCTTCAAGCCCATGGATGATGACCTAGACTAGACAAGCACCTCCACATACATGAGTGCACCATGGGGAAAACAAGAATGGAATTCAACAACCATGGATGACTCAACCTCACTAGTATCCTTGGATTCCCCAAACTAACCCTCAACCATGTGCAAATGAACAATGGGTTCCCCATAAAAAATTTAATTAGTATAGGAGGTTCCTACAACAACAAGTATTTATGCCCCCCCCCATACCACTCAAACACCACAAATGAAACAACTAACTTATCCATAATTACCTTTTAAACTATTAACAAACCCAAAAAATAGATACACACTTCATGTCTATGGGATTGAATAAGAATAAACCATTGGTATTGGTATTATTAATTGTTAGAATGTATATTTAAGGTCAAGTAAGACATTAAACAACTCTCTAATTACCATAATCAAAGTCTAGGATGAAAAAATGGATCCCCATGTTGAGCCAACAAAGGATAAAACTAATAAGTAAATAGAAAGGTCTTAAGAAACCATTACAATTCTTCTAACCATTCATTTTCCATAATGGCTTAAGGAAGCTGGAAATAAGAGTGAATTTGATTTGGTTCAAGATTTGATAAAATTAAACATTTAAATTCCATTATTACAAGCCATGAGAGATAGTCCAGAATTCAATAAAGTCAATAAGGGTTTATTCATAAAAACTCTAGGTAGGAAAAGACAATATCCTAAAACTATATAGGTGGATGGTAAACTTGTTGATATATTGGCATGGAAACTCCTTCTACCCAAGTAAATGGATCTTGGAAGAACTATTATTATTGTAACCGAAGGAAGGAGATACTTAATTTACTTATGGAAATAGGAGCTACCATCTATATGGTGATAAAAAACACTCTAAAATACTTGTCCTTTACTGATGCAGAGCATATGCAATAGAAAATATACTTATCCTCATTTTGAATAAATCCTCCTTATGATGGTTGACATATACCTTTTACAAAATCATTCTAGTCTTTTAGTACTCTTTAACTAATGTATTAACCTTACAAAACCTCTATTCTCACCTTCTCACAACAATTATTCTACCTACATTTTCCAACTCCAACTTTGATTATATAAGTTTTAAGGCAAACTTTAGGTTTGTGTATCTATGGATGACATAAATGCAATATTCTAAAGAATTCAATCACACCAAAAATTCACAATGACACTAGAAATTTACCACAATATATTGGAGTGTTACAAAAGGTTTTGATATTTTTTATTATTCATAATGCACAACCTACAGTCTACCAATAGTGCATGCTATATGAAACCAATAATGCATGCCATGGGCAACATTAGTTAAATAAGATCATGAAACTATTAACCAATATTCTCTTCTTAAAGATTTTTAATGATTTTTAAGAGTCTATAGATCTTGTACATGAGTTCCAAGTGCTTATTATTTCCAATGAATACTTTATTTTATAACTTAACTTATGATCCTATGTGTGTGGACTCAGTCTATAGGCTCTACAATTATTATCTTAAGGACGTATAATTCAAAAGAGGATTTTCCAACCTTTTGACAATGGTCTTTATATCTTGGTGCAATTCCCTCACACCTTATATAATCAACTTGCTCTCAATTTATCACTTTTGTCATATACTTTATCTTGACTCCATTCTTGACTATTTGATAGGTTACATCTTACTTTTATAGAGTTCAATTTTGGTCACTAATGAAACATGAATCTGACACTTCACAATCACATAGAGTTTAATTAGAACATGGGTTAAAGTATTCCAACATTAAAATAAAATTCAAAACCATTTATAAATAGATTTCTTTTTCTGTATGTAGGATTTGAAGAAAATCTACCAGCCTGTATTACTATTAACAACAAAATATATTCTTCCAAGTAATGATATCACACAATCAACTTCAAAATAACACTGTTGAACCCAAAAAAAAACTTTTGATAGTTTAGAACATATTACATATAAGTTTTTCTCTACATAACATGATTACATTATCATGAAACAATCACATCCACATAGAAAATAGAACCTATGTGCTATCCATCTATAAACCAGGGGTTTCAAGTTCTACACAAGGTTATTTAAGGTCCTTAACTATCTTCACCATCTCTTATCATTGATAAAAATTCATTATCAAATACCTATTATACTCTTTTGTGTCACTTTAAGGACATGCTATCTATACTTGCACACTTTTAAAGAATAGTGTTGCATATCATTAAATTTAATAAAAAGGGTTATCACAACATGTTTCTATTTTAAAACATGGATTGAACTTATCAACCTCATACCACACATCAAGACCAAACCATAATGAGTTAATTATCATTGAAAATTCTCAACATAAAATGTCTTTTTTTTATGAAAATACAGGAAACAAAATTATATTCAACCTCCTTTACCTGAGGATTTCCATTCTCTTTTTCTTGGGTCTATTTCCCTCCCTTTTCAAATATAATACTATAACAATTGCCTCAAAATAAAAAAATAACAAGCTTTTAAATAAAATAAGATACCCTAACTTTGTAGAAACTACCAATTCATTCTTGAGACTACCTCATTAAGGCTTACAAAGGCATTATTACTTAATGCACTTAACCACCTATTTTATATTTTATATCAACCTCTTATAGACCCAACACTAACATTAAAAAACATTACCTAGCTAAGAAACATCAAAACCTCTCACAAATTTCCCCTAATATTCAAATGTTCAAATGATAGTTTTTGATAGGAAATATCAAGAACAACAAAATAATATCTTAGAAGGATTCCAAGACACCTAGACACCTAAAGTAAACCAAAATTTAGACTAATCAAGAATATCTTGCATCATACTACCAAGGTCAGAATAAATTAAACTACAAGCTCAATGTGACTTGCTTGATTTTCTTTCTCATCTTCCAATCTCTTAAAGGTCTCTTATCTTTCATTCCTTTATCTAGTCTTGTAGATTCTGCTATCACATCCTTAAAGGGATTGAACTCTTTTTGTACTTTTTCCTTATGTCCAACTACCTGTAACTTTATAAAAGATTGTATTTATTTTATGTTTGTATTATGTTGCCTCAAATTATACCTACATTCTATCACTTTGACTCCCACTTTCTCTTGTGGCTCATCCCTTATTTTTTATTAGTTGATATCTACACTTCTAGACTAAAACTTTACAATTTGAATATTACGATGGATCTCAAATGCATTGAGAGTTTTCTTCAATTATACCTCCTTAACTTCATCTTGGATTTATTGATTCTCATGTTGTTGCAACCACTCTTGTACTATTTTTTTATCTCTACCTTATCCTTATCTGTCACTTGTTCCAAACTTTGATCCCTTGATTTGATTTGAAATATGAAACTTGATTCTTTTGCTACAATCTTCATCTCTTGGCAAGGTATTTATTCAATGGGATGAGTTTCATCTCCTTGAACCTAAACATTTGTCTTCCTTATCACTTCCCAATATTTTTAAATAGTGGCCTACTCTTTACCTATAATTATATCATTAAATAGCATATTAGAAATAAAATTTGAAGCCTTCATGGATCTCTCTTGGGCTACCTTCTTGGACACTTTAATGTCCAACTTCTTATCTTGATTTGTGTCATTCTCAAGCCACTTCTTATCCATCTCATCTATGATTTCTATTAATTTTATACTATCAACTCTCTCATAGGCTTGATTACCCTACTTATTATGGTTTTCTTCTTTCTTGAGCACTCTCATAGGTGTTATGTCTTTTTCCCTTTGAAGACTACTCTCTTGTTGCCTATTGATGACATATGTTATCACCTTGTATTATTGTTAAAAACTCTCTCATATCCAATTTTTTGAACTCACAACTTTCATACTAACCATCTCAAGACATCTTACCTTTTCTTCTTTCTTTGGTGCCTTGATAAAACCCAAAATTTCCATGACTTTACTCTAATATTGCCTTGTCACCATCATCATTATTCTTTCATCTTTTCTTTCTTATTCACCCTTAAATGGGATAATAATGTGTATCTCTCCATGGTGTTTGATGGTATTTTTATTATCTTAACCATCATGAATAGACTACCTATCAAACTACCATGGCTTTCTTAACAGTAAGTGACACACATCTATGGGCATAATATCACATAATACTTTATCTTTATATCCTCCTATATGGAATTCAACCCAAATTTGCTAACTTACTAGGATTTGATATCCATTTCTAACCCATACAACCTTATATAGTTGTGGATGTGGCATCCTCTTCAAGACCAATTTTTACACCATCTCTAAAGATAAATGTTATTAGTGTTTCCTCCATAAATCACTAAATTAAAAGCCTTACCTTTTTCTTTGCACTTGATTTTGAATAAGCTTCTTCTTTAGGTTGGCTCTTTGACCTACTTCCTCTACTAAAATGATATAATTTTCATGGGTAAGGAATCATTTCTTTGTTGTCTTATTTCCTCATTCACTACTCTTATACTCTATTGTTCCATACTTATACCAATATTCAATGGACACTTTGCTACTCTATGTCCCTCTCTATGACATTTCCAACATTTTCCTTGAAAATTTTGTCTTGGTCCACTTCTCATATGACCTTCATCTCTTTTTAATCTTCTTTCTATAAAATATCTAATCTCCCATGCATGGTGATATACTTCCATGCCTTATTGAACTATTTCTACCTGCATATGTGGTATTTCTTAAACCACATATTCATTTTATCTCTCATTTGTTCTTAGATGCAAAGGTGCTACTTGACCTTGTTGACTGATATTTTCTTCTTCTCTCTCTCTATTATTTCTATTTATAATCTCTTTTTGAGATCATTCTCAATAGACTCCATCCTCATGACTAATGGGGAAATCAACTGTGTTACTTGGTCTATCATATTCTTTACCAAATCCTCATCTCTGCTAACTCTCTCCATGGAACTTTGTTCTTGGTTATTTATCCTACAATTCACCTCAAAACACATGATGTTCATCTTTTTCACAATACATTTGGAATTTTTACTTTATCTGATACCAAATATTATGCAGAACTTATGTAATAGGCAATATACTTATCCTTGTTTTGAATAAATCCTCATTATGATAGTTGATAGATGTAGTCATATAAAATGCAAAAACTGGTAAGTTGAGCATGGATAATGGCACCCAATCCTTAGGTACCTCTTTCTTTCTCTTATGACCCTATTAGGCTTACTTTCACTAATTCCAAATCATCTATGTCCTTCCAGACTTGATCCTAGCTAAGAAAAGACCCTTTCTTCATGACTAATCCATCCCTATAGGCCCTAAAAACTTAAGACAATAACACCCAACTTGGACACTAGCAACAGACCCTAGGTTATCCAATTTTTAGTGTTATTTTCCAAGTGCATCTTAGGCCCCAATGGTCATTTCATTTTAGATCCTCATCTTCAATCATGTTGCTTAATGTGAATTCATTTAACCCATGACCAATAGATCCATATATAAGCCCACTCAAAGATCATTTGGAAAGGGTTGACAAACATCACTCAAGCAAACAATAATACAAGAAAGACCACTCAAGAAATCTTCCCTATTCTCTACGTACAACCAACCTATATACTTTCAAACCAATTTAAGATCTTACACCAATCCCTAGTTTTGTCAAGCATACTTAGTTTTAGCATTTCTTACATTTCATTCACTACTGCACCAAGCACTCTTAAATGGATAACTACATATGGCTTGATACCTCTTTAGAGTATTGGTATGTAGGCAACGTGCTCACACATAGGGTGTGAAACACATCTAGTGCATCTTACACACACTAACCCCTTTTTCTATTTGCCAAAGTTTTATTCAATTACATAAAAGATATAATTACATAAAGAATCATATCTACAGGGAGCTCTATTGACAATGAGGATCTAAAATTTGGCACACATATTCACATTGACTAGGCTAACAAAACCTAGAAAGCTTAAAGCCTTAGGACAAAATCATCAAAAAAGGACTATAGCACTAGAGCTCAGGGCTTCTAGTTTCAATTTTCTTATCCAATCAAGAAATGAAGTTTAGGATTTTATTTGTGACAATGTCCTAGTCTTGCACATAAATTTCTAGACCCTGTCTCAATCATATCAACATAGAATAAGATAAGTTTAACTTTCTCTCGATCACTGCTATTTTTAGAAAAGCTCTAATTACAAATAAATTTCATAAATTAGTATATTTAATTTGGAATATTATTTACTAATTTTCTCCTACTTAGACCTTTTATTATTTATAAATTAAACATTAATTTACCAAAAACTAAGAAATCATTTGGTGAACTTCAATTACATTGAATTGTGCATAAAAACCCTAAAAACTCTAGGGTAAAATTTCTACTGAGTTTTCCAATAAATTTTTAAATTTTCAATTGTATATTTAAATCTAAAATTCATTTCAGATTTTGAAATTTGGTAGTAAATTTTAAAATAATTTATTTTTCAAACCCTAGTTACATCAACTAGGTCCTAATAATTTTATAAAATTATTCCAATCATTTCTTGATTTTTACTTGCATATATAAACCAGAAATTTGATTCAAATTTTCAAATTCAATAGTAATTTCAAAAATAATTCTATTTCAAACCCTAGTTGCATCAACTATGTCCTAGTAATTTTTTAGCATTATTCCAATAATTTCTTATTTTTTTACTTGTATATATTAATAAAAAATTTGATTCAAATTTTCAAATTTAATAATAATCTCAAAAATAATTTTATTTCAAACCCTAGATGCATCAACTAGGTCCTAGTATTTTTCTATTATTTTTCCAATCATTTTCTATATTTTTATTAGCATATTTAAATCAAAAAACCATTCAAAATTCAATAGTAATTTCACAAAAAAATATTTTTCTCAAAACCCTAGTTACACATACTAGGTCCTATTCAATCAAACTTTGTCCACTAATTTTCTAAATTTTTAGTTGCATATTAAAATTAAAAACTCATTTCAAATTTTAAAAATTCATAGTATTTTGTAAAAAAAATTAATTTAAAAACCCTATTTGACCATAGTAGGTCCCATTGCTTCTTGAGGTATCACCTTACATGTTTGTAAGCTTCATTTCCTTTTTATGCACATTATAGTTCCTTGTTTAGATTATATCCATTTAATATTTTATATTATTATCCAATTTGTTTTTCTTATGACACCTAAGTTCCTTGCATCTCTTCCTTTGAGATCAAGTGTAAGACTTAGTGGAAATCCTCTTGAATTCACCTAGATTCCTTCAACTCAACCATATACTATGGATAAACAACCAATTCATACTTCATTTATAGATTCTACACATCTAAATTACACCAATTTCAGTGAGAATGGTTCAAACAAAGAGCAACACAAGCATACCAATGATGATTTACACATTAATGCTCATGCTCCACCATATTAGACTAATGATCTGCTTCCACCCATTGTTGATAATTAATTTATACTCAATAAAGATTTGATCCTCCAAAGTTTTGGAGAAAGACTCTGGGACTAACTCCAATATCATACTCTTATCTTGAAATCTATCATGGAAGTTAAAAAGGCTAACCAATTTAAATCTCCTTAAACCATATCAAAACTAGTTACAAATGACATTATGGGGGAAACTATGTCTTAACAACCCCTTATAGTAGCCCAACATGCCTCTATGCCACTAGTTATAGCTAGTACATCCCTATCTCCTGATGTGGCAACCCTTGTGCAAGAGATAAGATCTCTTCAATCCAGGGTGATACATCTTGAGCAAGGTACCACTAGACCTATGTAGGCTTTGGATTGTTTTGCTCTTTTACATACACCACTGGCATGCCACATTGCCTCTACACCCTTATCATAAGGTTTTGTTCAACCCAAGCTTACTCTATAAGATGGCAAGGATGATCCAGACACACATTTGAGGGATTTTCACGTAGCATGCTTGGATTATGTATAAAATGGTTGGCTACTTACCAAGTTATTTCCATAGAGTCTAAATTATTATGCTTACAATGGTTCTATAGTCTACCAAATCAATTGATTAATGCATTCAATCCTTTAGCTGACATGTTCCTAACACACTTCAATATCAACATTAGTGATAAGGTTTCATATGCTCAAATTGTTCATTAGAAATAATGACCAAATAAGCATCTCACAAACTATGTTCTTCAATATAAGACCATCTTAGATAAGATGAATAGCCCTATGGCAAATCAAGAGTTAAAGGACCTCTTCAAACAAAGTCTTCTACCAGTACTACATGAATCAATTATGTTCAAAAGATTCTATTCCTTCACAGAATTATGTCACACATTAAAGTAAAGAGAAGTAAAACTAATTTTAATGGGAAAATTAAATTACACAAATACATCATACATAAATAATAGGAATAATAACAAAGTCTCGTACAAGGTCAAGTTTAATGATACTAAAGGGTAGAATTAACCTAAAATCAATGAAACTTTGGAGCATCCTCAACAAATAATTTTATGAGAACCCCCTTAGTGTACTTTTACAAATCTCTTAGTTCCTCCAACTAGGGTTTGACTACAACTTTTGGATTGTAATATCATATCTCTCCCTCTTATTTAGGAAGTTGATTCAATAAAGCTTCTTTTAAAGGGATATGATCAACATGCATTTTGTGACTACAATAGGGTACCAGGACACATGAAAAATAGATGCATCAGTTTAAAGCATAAGATATAGGACCTAATAAATTCAAATTCTATTGATCTTGGCACTTTAGTTCATCCTCCATCGGCAAAGCAAACACAAGATAAAACATTGAAAATATTTTTAAATCCATTTCCATAACATTCAAAATAGAATTTAGGAGACACATCAAGGTTTCACCATGTATATCATGCACATATACCACTAAATACATACATGACACCTTCAGTTGAGTTACATCCTTTGAGAAACATGATCGGTGTATAAAATTCTAGAGCTATAGAAAGACATTTTATCTCCTTCTTAGAATAGGAGATCATCAAGGATGATTAATATTATCACGCACTCTTTATCATAGCTCACATTCATAATCAACCTATTCATAGTGTACTTATTGACAATGGTTCCAGTCTCAACATGTGCACCATGACACTACTACAACACTTGAGTTATTTAGATAAGATGTAACTTTGATGGACATAGTTATCAGTGGTTTCATTGGGCATATACAAATTTCATTGGGAGAGATAGTATTTCCTCCATAGGTTGGTCCTACACATGTGGCCACACCATTCACTATAGTTCCTGGTGCAAGATTTTTTGATATGTTACTTGGTTGATCATGGATTCAAAAACCTAGAGTAGTACCTTCTAAAATTCATAGGTGTATGAAATTCATTCATGCTAATTAGGTTATTACAATTAATAGAGTTATATATGAGTTACCACTCCCCACTTCAAAAGCATTATCTATTTTTTAGTTACTAGTTGCAATTTTGCCACTACTTTTAGTTTTACCACCAGTTTCAAATTTTCCTCCAGTTTTAGTTCATCTCCCACTTCTGATTCCAACATAGTTGAGAAGTCCACCACTAGTATAGAGGGTTCATAAACCTACATAGCTTCAATATTCTAGATAGCTTCTAGCTATAATATTCACACCCAGGGTAGTCTCATTGAGATCTCATGCATCTACACATAGAGCACATGTTCAGAGAGATTCTCTTATTCTAGATGGGTCCCTAAGAGCCCTATAATTGGATACACTTCTCTAAGTTATAGAGGGACCCCATATTTGGTTTCTAATTCAACTATTTTAGAGAATTTAAAACATATACAGTTTGTAGATCCATGGCCTCAACATTTCCAATAGACATCACAATCATGCACAATTCTACTCCTTGATACAGGACACCATAATAGGGAGTCTCACATGAGACTCATTGATTAGTATCATTTCACCTCAGTAATGCTTGTACATAGTTTATCATGCTTGATTGTACATATCTCAAATATTTCAAAATACAAAAAAAATACAAAATACAAAAACAATATAACATTTCAAAAATCCAAAAACATTCAAATATGTCAAAGAAACAAAAACATTTTGATTATGTACATCATCCATGCTTTACACTATTACTACTATTATAGGACTTACATTTACTATTTCATGCTACTGTATGTCTATTTATCTACATTACCATACTTCACTTGATCTTCTTTGAGTGTGTGAAATGACATCCAAATATTTTATTGCTTCACTCTACACATTGAGAAGGCATCCTAATTCTACATTTGAGACACACATCGATATACATACCCACTAGGGGCATCTGCTACATGACTACACCATCCAAGTTATGTCATTCCTACACTACACACTCTAGTTATCAAGTTGAGGTTTTTACTTACTAGCTTATAGATATTACTTGATTGATATTTCACTAGTATCTAGTACTTAAGTATTTCTTAGCATATACCTAGTCTTGTACTTCTCATGTCTTTCATACATTCATCACTTGCTTTGATTAGAAAGATATGATTGTACTTTTATCATTTACATGCTTTCTTTTATTTCTTAGCATAACTTAATGTGCTTGAATTTCTAGTTCCTTCTTGTATCCTATATGTGCCTTATGACATTTACCAATGTCCTTTGATTCTATTCATGTGTGACTTCAAACATGTTCCAATGTCCTTTGCTTCTACTATTCTATGTGCCTATGGTCCTTATGCCAACATTAATTGTTCCACTTATATGTGTATGTGGAATTTGAATATGCCTTGTATGCATGCTTTCTAGTTTGAGTGACATGTGCCCATGTCCCTTATTTTCTTGGCCCCTTGGCCACTCTTGTATGCTTCTTTCTTTATGTTCTTATTTCTTGATTGCTTCTGAATTGTTGCAATGCCATGATCCACATCATGTATTTTTTCCTAATTTTTTGGATTCCATGATGGACATCATCCTCCATCCCTCCTTGACCAAACTAAAAACTAAAATTTCTAGATTTAAATTCCATTTGAGTACATTACACATGTTATTACATTGTTATATCTATCTATTCATACCCCTATTAGTCTAACAATCTCTCAATTTAAATCATGTTATATCTTGAGATATCTTGTTGATTATCATTGTTATATCATGTATATTTATAGTATAACCCACTTTTAGGGCTTCTTATTCTGAGGGAAGTCATTATAGGGTATCTATTCCTACCCTTAGAAGAGGGGGAAATAAACAAAGGTTTTTACTACAAAGATTAGAGCTCCTATCAGTCAAAAAATCTAGCTTTAAAATAACTAGAATAACAAGTAGTCATCAAACCACTTAGAATAAACCAGACAAATAGTCAAGATTATAGAATAGTGATTAGCTTTATCTCAAGACAAAAACACTGGTGGTGCTACTATCCATTTTTAGGGCTTCTATCCAAATAGTATAAAAACTAAATTTTCCAAAAATAAATAGAAAGGTAAGATTAGTTACAGTTTTGTCAGCTACAATTCAGACTAGAATCAACAATTTTAGTATAATTTTTCTTAGAAAATATAGATATAGGGGTCATCATGTGAGGCATGATGGTTCTCACTTCCATTTTTAGATACGATACTTGGTATAACTTCCAAATAAAAATCCATGTTTCATGCACTAATGATTGGGGGTAGATTGCATAGCATTTTCACTTCTTTTCTTTTTGAGTTTAACATTACCCAAGAATTCTCACTAGTTGTGTGACTTACTCCATATGTAGGTGGTTGGCATCATTTTGGAGTGGATTTCATATAATCCTAATATCCACATTCCCAAGTTCTTGAGTGGCTTCCATATAAACCAAATTTTTAGTTTTGGAGTGGCTTTCATACAAGCCTAATATCTATATTTTTGAGTTGGCCAACATTAGCCTAGATTCTAATACACATTTGGCTATCCACACCACATTGACAAATTTATAGAGCATTCATGGGCTTTAGGATCCATCTCATATGACATACTTATTCATACTGGTATTAGTTTATAACTTCACTTCATGGGGTAATGATGGAGCTAAAGGGCCAACCTTTGCATTCTTGAGCCACCTATTCAAGGGATTGGACACATAGTCCAAACAATGATTAACACACACATGATCATTTATCTTCACTTAGTAGGTGATGATGGAGACAAAAGGCCATCCTTTGCATTCTTAATCCACTTTTTAGGGAATTGAGCACTCAACTCCATTCATGATATAAAATATGGTACAACATCATTCAACACATACCCATCACAGTCAACCTTACTCAACATCACAATAGGTTTTGTATTAGTTCATGTACTTGATAAGGTTTATTCATTCCTTTCTCATCCTCTCTCTCTCTCTCTCTTATCTAACTTTGTACATTCTTGTTTTATATTACATATAATAAGAACTGATCTACTCTTTCTTTTCCTTTTGTAGATTCACACTTACACAATATGCTATTTATGCACTATCCAAAATTACTTAGCATCACACAAGCTTAATGGGCTTCACCTTTATAGGTAATTTTAATTACACTTTCTATTTTCCTTTATCCTAGTATTTTTCTTTGTTGTATCACTCGAATAAATTTGGGGGGGGGGGGTGAAATGTAGTCATATAAAATGCAAAAATTGGTAATTTGAGCATGGATAATGATACCCAATACTTAGGTCCCTCTTGATTTCTCTCATGACCCTCATAGGATTAATTTTATTGATTCCTAATCATTCATCACCTTCTAGACTTGATCCCAACTAAGCCAGAACCCTCTCTTTAAGACTAATCTATCCCCCTAGGCCTTGATAGCTCAGGATAATAGTTCCCAACATGGACACTAACACTAGACCCTAGGGTGTATATATTTTAACACTATTTTCCAAGTGCATATTAGGCCCTAATGGTCATTTCCTTCTATATCCTCATTCTCAATCATGTTGGCATAACATGAACTCATTTAACCCATGACTATTAGATCTATATATAATCCCATTCAAAGATCATTTGGAAAGGGTTAGAAAATATCACTCAAGCAAGTAAGAATACAAGCACAGTCAATCAATCTTCCCTATTCTCTACATATATCCAACCTATACACTTTCAAGCCAATTCAAGATCTTACACTAGTCCCTAGTTTTCTCAATCATACTTAGTTTTAGTATTTCTTAAATTTCAGTCACTATTGCACCAAGCACACTTAAAGGAAGAACTACATATGGCTTGATCCCTCTTCAGAGTACTGGTATATATGTATCATACCCAAAAATGGGGTGTGAAGCAAATCTAGTGCATCTTACACACACTAACCCCTCTTTCTTGTTTTCCAGAGTTCTATTCAATTACATAAAAGATATAAGTACACAAAGAATATTCTCTATAGGTAGCTCTATTGACAGTGAAGCTCTAAAATTTGGTACACAATCTCACACTAACTAGGTAAACAAAACCCAAAAAATATTAAATCCTCAAGATAATAGTTCTAGAGACTCAGTTACAAGACTATAGCTCTAGATCTTAGGGTGTCTAGCTCTAGTGCTCTTATCTAATCAAGAAATGAAGTTTTGGATTTTGTTTACGGTAATGTCCTAGGCCTTCACACAAATTTTTAGACCATATCTTAGTTAGATTAGCATAGAATAAGATAAGTTTAATTTTATCTCTCATTACTATTTTTAGAAAATCTCTAATTATAAATAAATTTCACAAATTAGTAGCTTTAATTTGGAATATTATTTACTGATTTTCTCCTACTTAGACCCTTTTATTATTTAGGAATTAAACGCTAATTTCCCAAAAAATAATAAATCAATAGACACCTTTTAAAAAATCATTCCATTCTTTTAACACTCTTTAACTAATGTATTAACCTTACAAAAACTTTGTTCTCACCTTCTTGTAACAACTATCCTGCTTACATTTTCCAACTCTAATTTTGACTGTATAGATTTTAAGACAAATTTTAAGTCTATGTATCTATGGAGGACACTAATGTAATATTTTAAATAATTCAATCACACAAACAAATTCCAAGGGCCACTAGAAATTTTCCATAATATATTGGAGCATTACAAATAGATTTGATATTTTTTATTCATAATGCACAACCTACAGTCTGCCAATAGTGTATGTTATGGGTAACCAAGAATGCATGCCATGGGAGACATTAGTTAAAAAATATCTTGAAACCATTAAACATTATTCCCTTATTCAATAATTTCAATGATCTATGAAAGTCTCTAGATCTTTCACATGAGTTCCAAGCATTTATTCTTTCCAATGACTACTTTATTGTATAACTTAACTTATGCTCCTGTGTGTGTAGAGTCAGTTTGTAAGGTCTAAAATTATTGTCTTAAGGACGTATATTTTGAAAGAGGTTTTTCCAACCTTTTGACTCTAGTCTTTATACCATGGTATAACTCCCTCACACCTTATATAATCAACTTGCTCTCACTTTATCACTTCTATCATATACTTTCTCCAGACTCCATTCTTGATTGTTTGATAGGTTATAACCTACTCTTATAAAGTTCAAGTCTGCTCACTAATGAAACATGAATCCAATGTTCTACAATCACATAGAGTTTAATTAATACATGGGTTAAATTATTGTAACATCAAAATAAAATTCAAGAACTTTTCTAAATAAGTTTCTTTTTCTATATGCAAGATTTTGAGCAAATCTACATGTCTGTATTTATATTGACAACAAAATATATTATTTTAGGAAATTATATCACACAATCAAATTCAAAATAATATATTTGAATCCAAAAAAACCTTTTTATAGTTTATAACCTATTACATATATGGTTTTCTCTACATAACATGATTACACTATTATGAATCAATTAGATCCACACAGAAAATAAAACCTAAGTGTTATCTATCTTCAGACTAGGGGTTTCATGTTCCACATAAGATTATTTAAGGTCCTTAACTATCTTCTCCATGATAAACATTCATTATCAAATACCTATTACACTCTTTTGTGTCACTTTGAGGACACTCTATTTGTACTTGTGCACTTTTATAGAACAATGTTGCATATCATGAAATTTGATAAAAAAAGGTTATCATAACATGATTCAAATTCAAAACATGGATTTAACTTACCAAACTCATACCACACATCAATACCACACCAAAATGAATCAGTTATCATTGAAAAATCTCAACACAAAATGTCTTTCTTTTATGTAAACATAGGAAACAAAATTATATTCAATCTCCTTTACTTGAGTATTTCCATTCTCCTTTCCTTAGCTCTATTGTTCTTACTTTTTTAATACAATACTACAATAAATACCTCAAAATAAAAAAATAACAAGCTTTAAAAAAAATTAATCTACCCTAACTACTTCTTGGAAACTGCCAATTCATTTTTGAGACTGCCTCATTTGAGCTTACAAAGGCATTATGACTTAATGGACTCAACCACCTATTTTATATTTTCTATAAACCTCTTATAGACCCAACACTAACATTAAACAAAATTACCTATCTAAGAAACATCAAAACCTCTCACAACTTCCCCTTACTATTCAAATGTTCAAATAATAGATTTTGATGAGAAATATCTAGAACACCAAAATAAGATCCTAGAAGGATTCTAAGACACATACACACCTAAAGTAAACAAAAATTGAAACTAACCAAGATGCCACTACATCACTTACATGGGTAAAACCTACTTTTACAGTCTTGTAAATAGTAAACCAATCTATTCCCAAACCAAAAGGAACCATATAAGATGTCTCTATGATATTGGAATATTGGGAATATCATGTAGCTTTCATGATACTCTAGCCTATGAGTAAAAAATTTAGATTCTATTAATCTTAGGGATACTTTTTTAGCCATAGTTTTGCCATTAATATAATATAGTTTAAGAGACATGACCATCTCAAATGGACTAAAATAAATATTTATTTATTAGTATCCTCATATAAAACCTTCTTTAGATCCTTCATATCACCTATGGTTTAATGAACCTATGAAAAAAAATAGTCTCTCCTTAATATTCATGGTATTAATTAATAATCATGTGAAGGAGTTATAAGAACTAAAGAATAATTTTGAAGATCCTAGTCTAGTTGCAGAGTCTATCATTCAAACTCCAAAGTCTAAAAGTATAGCTCCAAAGTCTAATGGTCTATAGCTCAAAATCCTAAAAATTTATCTCTAGAGTCTATTAGACTAACTCCAGAGTATATTAATCTAGCACTGGAGTCTATCAATCTAGCTTTTAAGTCTATCAGTCTAGCCTCAATGTTTGTCAATTTAGCTCTAGTGTCTACCAGATTAGTTATAGAGTATGGGGTGACCTCTTCTTAAAAATAAATAACTAGCTTAGCCACTCCTAATGAAACATATGATCATACATCCACTCAGGATGAAATTGTTAGGTGGGAAAAAAATAGTTAGGATACATTTTTAACAACTTTGCAATGTCCATTCGCAAATGTAATTTCACAAGGGGAGAGTTTATTTAAATATATCACCACTTTATATTTTATGCAACCACATCTCTACCCTCTAAACTCTCTGATGAGAAAATTTAGGCATGTTAGTACCATCTACCCAAAAAATAAGAAAATAACTATCCAAATCGTAAAAATACTAAAGATAAATAGTTTGTTGGATGATGAACAAGAAACTAAGGTTTTTGATATCTTGAAGAATCATAAAAAACCATTTTCATGGAATTATAGTGACATGAAGTGTATCTACCCAAGTGTGTGTACTCATCATATAAATAATGAAAACATTAAACTAGTTAGACAACCTCAAAGAATAATAAATCCAACATTAAGAGACATAGTTATAAAAGAGATAGAAAATCTACTACAAGTGGGATTCATTTACCCCATATTAGATAGTCACTAGGTCTCACAACTTGTGATAATACCAAAGAATAATGGAAAGTGGAGAATATGTATATACTACCAATAAATTAATAAATATACCATGTGATATTACTTTTCCCTACCTTTCATAGACTAGGTGTTAGATAATCTAGCTGGGAAGAAGTATTTCCCCTTCATAGATGGGTTTAATAGTTACAATCATAGAAAGGTAGCCCTAAAAGACCAATATAAGACAACATTTGCATGCCCTTGTGGAACATTTACCTATAGAGTGTTACCCTTTGGCCTATGTAGTTCACCTACCACCTTTCATAGGGTATTCTTGGCCATGTTTACTTATCTAACCATTGATTATGCATAAGTATATGTGGATGAATTTATTGTGCATGTTGGTCCTTTTGATGAAGCTCTAAGAGACCTAGACAAATTATTAACCATATGTGAGTAGAGTCAACTATTTTTAAGTCATGATAAGTGTTTAATAATGGTTGAGAAAGGAATTTTTCTAGGAAATCACATCTCAGCATAGGAGATAGAAGTAGACCGTAAAAATATTGAAGTCATTTCTAATCTTCTTGCTCATAAAAAACATACTTATATCAAAATTTTCTTGGGACATTTATGGAATTATAAATTTTTATAGAAAACTTAAATAAAATAGATGCATCTATGTTTTCCGTATTTACCAAATATATTGAGTTCATATGGATTGATAAATGTCAAAAAATTCATTGAATCAATAAAGAAAAAACTAATTTCTACTCCAATCTTTAGAGGGCCTAACTAGGAGCAACCATTCCACATTTATACGTGTGCCTTTAATAATGTTATGGGGTAGTCTTATGACAAAAATATGAAGAAGGAAAAAATGTATGTTATCTATTATATCATTGATAATCTCACCCCAGCTAAAATAAACTATACCACCATTGAATAAGAATTCTTAGTTTTTATATATGCCATGAACAAATTTAGGAACTACATCACTAGATATGAAATATTTTTTTACATAGATCACTTAGCCACAAGTATTTTATGAACAAACCAATGGTAGGAGGTAGAATCATTAGATGTTTACTAATTTTTTAATAATTCGACATTACCATTACTAATAAACTTGGAAAATTTAATGTGGTTTCTAACTTTTTATCAAGGTTAAATAGTTTAGGTGAAGAAGAGCCAATGGGATAAAGCTTTCTAGATGAGTCGCTATTCAGAGCTCAACACATTCACTATTATATTTTGACATGGAAAAAATATTTAGCCATAGATAATTTTCCTTATAATTTTTCTCATAATGAAAATAAATTATTATTTAGAGTTAGTGCTCATTTCAAATGGATTAATATTGTTTTGTTTAAGTGTGTACTTGATCTTGTTTTTCTTAGGTGTGAGAGAGAAGATGAGACTTATGACATGATAAGGGCTTGTCATGATGAACCTTGAGGAGGCCATTACTCAACAAAAAGTACTATCCATAATATATTTTAGTTTGGGTAGTATTATCCTTGAATTAATAGGAATGTGAAGAGATATGTATTGCAATATGATCCTTGCCAAAGAATGGGAAAACCCACATTGTCCAATGAATTGCCTCTCCATCCTCAAGTGGTTTTAGGACATTTTTAAAAATATGGGTTTTAATTTTTTGGATATATTTATCCACCAGATTAATGGAGTGAATACCTAACTATATGCATATATTATGCCACCAAATAGGTAGAGTTTCAAGATCTCCCATTTTTAAGAGAAGATCTAGTTGCTGATTTTTTGTATTACAAAATTATGCAATGACTTGGAGAACTAAGAGCCATACTATCTTTCCAATGCCCAAAATTCATGTCTAATATAATAAAATACTGCATATATCACTACCAAATCAACCAATAAAATTCATCTACATATCATCCATAGGACAATGGATAGGTTGAAGTTACCAATAGAGAGTTGGAGACATCTTGACTAAGATAGTTAGCATCAATAGAACAGATTAGAAAAAAACTAGATAAAGTAGTATGAAATTAAAATACCACATGGAAATCCACCACATGTTTCTCACCTTATGAACTTATGTTTGGAAAAAATACTCTACTCCCCATATAATTGGAATTGTAGACTTTCAAAATAGAAACAAAAGATGGAATAGATCTTCATGAGGCACAAAGAGATAAAATTATTTAGCTCAATGAATTGGACGAGATGAGAATGGAAGTCTTTCAACATATATAATTTATAAAAAATCAAATGATACAATGGCATGATAACCATATCAAGGATATTTGGATTTACTATTTGATTCTAAATTTTAACACTTCAAATGAAAGATCAGGACTAGATGGCTGGGGCCCTACCATATAGATAAAATCATTGATAATGGATCAATTCATCTTTTACCCATATATGTAAAAATGAGGTCAGCTCATCTTTTTCCATATATGGGTAATTATCTCTACCCTTATTCTTTTATATATTTTTATAACCACTATTATTTTATCTTTAGATTAGTCTTAATTTTTTTCAATTCATATATAGATTTCATAATCTTGTTCATCATTGCCTATGTATTGTTGAATCTAATTAATAAAATGAAAGAGTGATATTTAATCAACTATGATACTTATGTCAAACCTAAAGTTTTGATTTATTGGGAAGAAGATCACTAAAATTGACCCTTTTATTGTTTAAGATTTAAACCAATTAGGTCCCTTGATTAGAATAATAAGCACATCAGCTACTAAGATATCTATTTTTTCATGACTTGATGATAGAGACTTTGGGGAAATATTTTTTCTGATTTCAATAGAGGTATAATATGGATTCTTATCCAAATATTCCCTAAATTTGGTGTGCCTAAACAAAACGTCCACAAATTGGTGCTAGAAGGAAGGACAATTGTAAAAAATTTAGACACATGATTTGATAAGATATTGTAACCCATTTATTTCTATGAATTATATACTTACCTAGAGTTGCTATCCCTAAAATACACATCAAAATATTGGTGTTATAAACAGGACCTTGAATGGTATTTTAATATTATGATTTATAAAAAAATTAAAGTTTAAAATTTTAGTTTATCATATGGTATTGTGTCTTCCCACTTTCTAATTTCATAACTTGTGTGTTTAAACACAAATTAATAAAGTCACCCAAACAAGCTTTAACACTTTGTAACCCTTGATAAAATTGAGTTGTTCCAAGTTCCAAATTGTAAAATAAAAAAATTGACATGAGGTTGAAATCCTTTACCTATGAATTTTAGTTGTTATTTCTCACAGATCATAGAAAAATAATATCTAATAAAGGAAACTATAAAATTTGACATATTTATTCAACCAATATTTCCCCTACAATTATTGACCCTTTTTAAAGCCCTTTTGATATCCTATTAATGCCACAATGGGTATTGCCTAGATTAGAGGAGGTAGTTCTCCTATGAATATTCTATATCTTGCACATGACTTACCAAAAAACCTTGAGAAAAGTTTCCCAAACTACATTTATGATGTGGTGAAAACTACTAAAGAACACATTTAAGCATTTAAGGATGCCATTTTCCACATTGAAATATAACATGAAGGTTTCATCTACAATTTGTTTCCTTATTCTTTGTATGAGGTTACTAATAGTTGGTACCTCAATTTTTAGGATGGATATATTACCTCATGAGGTTCCTTTGAAAATGAATTTGTAAATAATTGTATTATACCCACTAATCATATATTACTATACCATTAATTTTCTAAAGCTTATAGGGAGCCCAATGGGTCCATAAACATGTTAAACACTCACTTTCATCTGTTGTCCATAAGTTTAAAATAATCATTCTTTAAAATGGAAACCATTGCTATCAAAATTAATTTAAAAGTATTAGACCCATTGAATACTATTTTTATCCAAAAAACTCTATCAACACTAACATCTTTGGCATTAACTTACCAAGA
Organism: Torreya grandis; assembly: GCA_037957365.1. Classification (NCBI taxonomy): domain Eukaryota; kingdom Viridiplantae; phylum Streptophyta; class Pinopsida; order Cupressales; family Taxaceae; genus Torreya; species Torreya grandis. The sequence goes on along the minus strand of JARHVA010004095.1, from coordinate 739,164 downwards.
GGCCTTAAATATTGAGAAATAGTCAATGTAACATGGATATGGTGTCAACCCATGGTACTAATTTGGATTCTCATGTGTAAACACCAAAACTACTTTGATTCTCATGCATATAAATTAGCCTATGAATCAATTTATGCCTTTTAATCAAGAATTACCTCAAACTTATGGTCAGGAAAGCCTCCCTATAATAAATAAAAACATCTTTTTTTCTTAATGCATGAAATTATGTTAGTTCAACATTTAATAATTAGGTTATTTTACCTTTTAATTATGATAAAGATTATTTATATGCTATTTATAATCAAGATTCATCTTTTGTAATATATTTACAACAAATAATAAAAGGGCAAATTTATGAGACTGTGTTTCCATGATCATAGTTTGGAGTCTAGGAGAGTGTAAACAGTAAAAGATCTAGAGTAGTGATGTTGATTGATAATGTCCCATTTATTAAACAAGATTTGGTCCAATAAATTAAAATTGATGATGAGTCTAATGATGAATTTATATCAGTTGTTTTAGGCATGATCATGGGTGAAAATTTTGCATAGTAATCAATTATCCATATATGAGGAAAAATAGAAAAAAATCCTATGACTATATTTAAGATGAAGTGTAAGAATTATAAAATTTAGATGAGGAGGATGGAGTATATGAATTTAAAAAATTACCATCATATGTTGTTCTTTATACATTTAGAGAGTTGAATCATGAGGGTTAGTATTCAAATTACAACAGGTTAACTCCTTTCCCATCATTGGGTATAACATAAATTAAAGAAGACAATGTTGAACATGGTTGTCCACATTAAGAATAAGAATTAAATGTGATCAAACATGAGGGTATATCACTCCAAGAAAGCCTTGACTATGACTTGGTTAATGTATAATTGAATAATATAATATTGGGATCTCTCTACTAAATAAAAATGAATGTACATTATTGGCTTTTAGAAGGAAGTGAATGAAAATCATTTTTTATCCAACATTCATAAGTTCATATAATTTTAAAAAACCTATAGGATTTGATTTCAACAATCCAATTTTTTTCTCTTTGGTAGAACTAGTCAAAGCAAAATTAAATAGGCATATGCATGGCAACATAAATGAAACAATAGAGCTAACAAGAGTTATATAGCTAAAGATACCTTGGTTTAGTATAACTCTCCTCATCCTTCATCCACTTAAGATAAAATTATAATGTAATTTTCATGGGAATAATAGATAATATGATTATTAGATTTTGATAAAAATGAAAGTGATCTTGTTGTAACATTCATGCCAAAAAAATAATAATTGACCATTGATTTGATGATTGACTGCCACAAAGGGCATATCTTCACCAGGTTGGGAATTTCAATCAATCTAATATGTTGCACCCATGTTTATCCATATTTAAATTCACTATGTGGGGAAATGCATTTATAAAACTTAAATTGATCACTATACACAAATTAAGCCTAAATACATTATTTAATTTAATAATGTAAATTTGTTTAAATTGAGAAAAAATGTTATGAATAAGATTATTTAGGATATTATGCCAGAACAAAAATGGAAATACTATCATAAATATGATTTGTCATGTGATTAGGTCCATACCAAAATTTTTAAATCCTAGATGAGAATGCATTTAATATCAAGTGTTTAATGATGAGGATGTTTCATTACTAGTGAATAGATAGTTCCTCAAGCACTATTTCTAGTATTGAGTTGGTTTAACCTATTATGTATATCTATTCATTATTTTTCTTTCATTTCCTTTCCTATTACTATTTCCATTTTTTTCACTCCTTATTTTTATCATTTTCATGTTTGGGCATGTGTTAATATCTATGTTTAAAATATGAAAAGCTTACCTTATCATGATCCTATAAGTACGTATTGATTGATGGAAAAGGAGGGGTTGTTGGTAAAGTCATCAAATGCTATTTTTTAATTTAAGTGTTTTGAATATTTTAGATCTTAAAATATTATTTTGATGAATTTAATTTTTAAAACTTAAGACTATATTATGTTCTAAATTTGTTCCTATTTTGACAAGTTTAGGTAAATTACATGATTTATGAAAATATTTTCTTTAAGACACTAAAATAGAACACATTAATTAAATAATATGTTTTCTTATATGAATGGTTCCAATCATTAAATTGAGTCAAATTATAAAATTTTATATTTTGTATAATTTTAGTGGTCCCTGACCTAAAACTAATATTATAAACAATATTTTTTTAACTTAATATTTTGGGTGCTTCAGGTAACCTCTAATTAGGCTATGCATGCTTTGTTGGTAGTATAAAAAGTCATAAAATTATATTAGATATTATTATATCATGAATATGGACCATAGCTGGTAATTGAGCAATTTCTAGGAGATCAAGTAGGAGCATAATCAAATAGTAGCTTGAAGGATTAACTGTGATGGTTAGTTTTTGAAAAGTTCATGAAAAGAATGATCTTAATTACACACATTTTAATCAAGTTGAATATTGGATGAATTATTGTGTCCATTCCTTTCCTTATCAATTTAATAATTTGTTCATGTTCTTTTGTTGTTCGAAACTAAAAATTTATTCTTAAATTTGTTTATTTTATTTTTCAAAATACTCAGGAGTATTTTATAGTAGAGTCCTCATTTATTATTTCTTGCATAACACTCCCTAATTTAATTTAAAATCATGGTACCCCCTTTTTTTTGGGATTTTGGTATTATTTGGAAGGATATAACCTATTCATGTTTTCATTAAACATCAAAAAAGTTACTATATGTAAATTAGGACTTAAAACTTACTTTACGATTTTAACCAAGTCTAAATGATAAATTTTATTACAAGAACTTGGATTTAATATAAAATTTAAGACATTTAAAATTAGTTATTAAATTATTTTAATTTTTTATTTATATTATTTACAACTTTCCCTAATTAATTTAGCTCATTTTAGCTTTAAATATGACTATATCAACTAATTTATTCACAAGTTATGTGTATTTATCTATGCTAAGTGGTCAAAAATTAGGAAAATAATATTTAATTTAGTCTTAATTTTATGCCTTTGAATTTTTATTACCTTTATTACTTAGCCTATTATATAAAATTTATCCCTAATTATGTGTATTTGTGTGCATGCACTTAGGCTTATTTGTTTTGCTTCCTATAGACTTGTCAAGGATTTGCATCTTGTCTTTGAATTTTTGGGTTGATTAAAATTTCATGTGACATGGAGCCCATTTTCACAAAATATTTAAGACTTATTCATGTTTCAAAATATTTATAAGGTAAAATTCCATGACAAGGTGAGGATTTTCCACTTATCAAGTCGTCACTTTATCGCTCTATCACAACATTCAAAATGCTTCTTTGAAATGGTTAAGTCTTAAACCTTGTGATTAAGCGAGATGATACCACTTTTAATTATATAACTTCATAATTTTTTCATATCCCCAATAGTATTACTTATATAACCCCAAACTCTACAACTAAGTGAGATGACACCATGCAGCATGATATCGCTACATCATTGATCTAGAGTAATTAAAAGAAAATGAGAACCATCAAGGCATGATAGGATGAATATCTACCACATATCATGATCCTAAAAAAATAGAACACATAAACATAAAAAAATTAAATTTAATGACCATGTCCACCCATCAAAACATTAATAATCAAGTCCCTTAAACAAAAAATTGAAATAAAGATTACCAATTTGAGGTAAATTGCCATGTAGAAAAAGATGTCTAGTGAAGGAGACACAAAATTAGGGAGAATAGTGGGTTCATTGAACAAGTTAGTCATTTTGAGAAATTATTAGTCTTTTTTTAAATAATTGTGAATTATTTTAAACCTACATCATTTTATTGTACAATGAATTGGTCAGAATAATGAATTCATCAACGGTTCAATGTAATTGTGTAAAGTTTAGAATTTTTTATTTAGAGTATTTTAGATAGAGATGTCATATTAGATTAATTTTTATGTAAATAATTATTATGATAAATAGGTTTATAATGTGAAAAATACTAAAACTATGCCTTTTAGATGTGTGTAGGAGACATAATGCATACTGACTATGTGGAAGAGGTGATCAAGTGTGTTGTGACTGATGTAGAGATTCACTAACTATTAAATGGGGATATTATAGGTAGTGGGGTTAGAATACATTGTATATCTGATTAATATTTTGTACATAAGTCACTACTCATAACTTTGGAAGAGCGTGGCATTCACAAACTAGCACATTCTAATTACCAACATGAGAGATGACCATTGAACTTGAGGATGTGTGGTAGATTATTCATATCCCAATACAATGTGTGAAGTTATATTGGATACAAACTACATATAAACCATCATTATCTATGGTTTTTGTATAGTACATTATCCATATGATAGACTATGGGATAGATTTAGCTGTTTGCATGGTAGTAGAGGAGATATACTGATTAAAATTAGTATTGATAGCTCTTGTTTGTGTCATGATACTACCAAAAAAAAGTGGGGTATTATTTTTTGTGAGATTATTGGATGTTATTTCTAATATGTTGGATATTTAAAATGTTTTCCCATGGGACCCTATTTTTGGCACACATGTATGAAGACTTGCATAAAGTCATGTACATAGGAACAATTAGCATATGCCCATCCACACTACTAGAAGTGTGGGCATGGGACTGTATAAAAATTAATATTTATATTATATATTTGAGATAGAGAGAATATGGAGAGACATTTTATTATATATGGTACATTGTGATAGGTGAATGAAGGACTCACTCTATATATTTGACATTTTATAAGATATTATTGGATGATTTGGGGCCTATATATATTACATGTTATCCTTATATGGATGTTGATGTATGATATATATATTACACGTTGAAAACTTGTTATATCATTGGAAAACATAAGTACATCATATATCACTATAAGCCACATAGGGTTCTAAGATAGTTTGGTATATAACATGACAAAAATATACGGCCACATGTATTTGCATGGGTAGTGTGAGATAGAAACTAGTGGGAACCATGTATAGATTTGAGTTTAGATTAGAATTTTTGGGTACATATGTACATTATAACATATTATTCAAGGAGGGATAGAATATATGTAGGGGTAATTGAGGCTTACAGTAAATGGTGGGATAAGATTTCAAAATTTAGATTGATAGTTCCTTATTATAGGCTGAGGACATGGATGGAGAGGTTAAATATAACCATTAGGGTAAGATCAAAGAGGAAAAGATATCATAGGGTACTTGTACAAGTATTTTTACTATGGTATGCAGGACAAATTCATCATGAGGATGTTTAAATTCAAAAGGCAGAAGTTGAGGAAGTATATGTTAAAGAGGTTGAGGGAGACATATCAAGAGGAGATATGCATATGATTATGATTGATAATTATGAGGAAGGATATGGGGATGCATATGAAACTATAGATTCATAGAGGTGGAGATGATGAGGCCAAGACATTAGAGTTGAGATGATTAGTGGAGTATAAGGTAGTGATTGAGAGTATACATCAAGAGATTAAAGTGATATATGTAGAGATTAAATGTTTTCAAGGTTATGGAGTGGATAAGGAATTCAAATAACCATATATATAGTTATATTATAGGTAGAGGTTGAAATCTTAACTATATAGTTTAGGAGTAGAGATGAAGGCTTGGTGACTATTGATGCAGGTATACAGATGGAGGATGACACATATTCAAGACATAGAAACCATATAGATAAGGATACACTATAGATGGAGATAGAAAGGTAGAAGAAGGTACCTATTTCATCAAGCCAACTGAAGGCCCTATTAGATATGGTGTGATTGATGGAATAAAAATCTTACTACATGTATCTCTATGAGTAATCAATTCCACTACAATAATGATCTCCTTCATTCATAGTGTGATCAAGTGTGAGGAGAGATATATCAGGTAAAAATACAACATATATAATAGTGTTAGATTGATATGTATGCTAGTATTCTCACCAATCCTTACAACCTCTATATAATACAACATAACAATTGAGATTAGCCCCTATAGAGGGACATAGTGATAGTTAGAGGATAGTTGATAGATGAACATTTTTGAAGGATTGAATTATATACATTTTATATATGTACATTATATTTATTTTATGAACACATTATATATACATACACAATAAAAATATATATTCATCATTTATTGTGGCATGTGGTTGTGTTATGGATTGGCTTATATCTCAATGATCTATTTTGATAAATACAATAGATGGATATATGTATAGATATATATGTTATTTTTTATCTTATTAATTTTATATTTGATACATTTAATCCCTTTTTTTATCATTATAATGATGTGTAAAAAATGGATGTAAAAATGTACTTGTGAAAATGAGATGGATTAGTATCTTCTTTTTATAGGCTTTACTTGGAGTTTTAATAATTAAAACATTATGTTTTGACATGAGTTTAACAACCTTTAATTTTATGTTCTATAAGATAATATTCACCAATGATATGGAAAACCCATATGTCTATTTTGTTATACATGTAGGGACTAATATAGTATCAGGTGCAAGATCTAATGCACCATGATATGGAAGATCATAATAACACCATTTGTAATACACATATCGATATAGACTCAAGAGAAAAGTAATAATGAAAACAATATTAAAAAAAAGTTTAAAATAATTAAACCAAGTAAAGAAAACAAATAAGTAAGTAAACAAATAGTTGTATAAGTAAGTAAAACACAGAGTTTTTACAAACACAAAAGCAATTAAGTAGTCAATTTAAATAAGTAAATAAATGTTTTTTTACGATGTCCTTGGTTATATTAAAACCCATTGGTATATGGTATTTTTTACTTTGATAACTCGATGACAAGTAATCAAAATAAGGGATGACTAGGGTCCTTATACTAAGGATAAGGGATTTTTTATTGGTTTTTGTGTTTTCTTTTTTATTTTTGGGAATTTTTATGAATGGGTGACTAAACTATATACATAAGGGGAAATGATTTTTTAAAATTTTTAATTAATAAATGTGATTTATTATGGATGGTGATTTTATGATTATATAAATATCATATACAAGATATTGTGTAAACATGAGCAAATGATAATCTACATAAGTATCAAGATCAAAACCTTCAAATAAAATGTCAAAGGTAACAATGATAACCATAAAATGGGTTATGTACAATTAGGTAATATATGGATGGATAAATGCTATAGGATTCCCCAAATTAACTAGGATGTATATATATAATGGTTTACACATGGATCCAAGAACTAATTTTCACCATGGTACTTGTCTAGAACACCATAGTAATGGTTTTCACTTTGGTATGGATTTCTCTCTATATATATTTAACATATATAAAATAACATTAGATAATTTTAGGCATGGAAGTTGTTGAGGTGCATGATATTCATTTGTTCATCAAGATATTCACCTTCTTTGTGGTAATTTTATAACACCCAATCCATATTTAGTAATGATAATGTATGGACATAACTAATTAGGTTTAAACTTGCCTTTTTTTATGATCAACTTTGGTGTTTAGTTTGTTTTATTTATAATGAGGTCTCTATTTTAAAACTCTTTAGATCTTTTTTTTAATAGCTATGATGGAGAGATTTTTAATATGATTGTAAATGGCGAAGGGCATTATGATGTTTCTCATCTAGGAGATCAAGTTCATGTAGCCTTGATATTGGATATGTTTCATCATCGATGAGATTTTGAAAAGAGATATGTAATAATGGAAGGTTTATTTTAACAATTAATATATAATTAGTGTCTTAAACAAGGGAATATAGGGTTGAACCCATGGGTGTTTTAATACTATTACTATAATCCCATAAATCAAAGTAAGATCTAAATGATAATTATAGCCAACACCATTATCAACACACTTTAAGAATTTGAGATTTTTTTTATTTCATGCATTTGCTTGATTGTTGCCTTGGGATAATATGGTGTCATCCATTTATGCTTGATATGGTAAGATTGGAAAAGGAATTTTACATCTTGATTTTTTAAATACATACCATTATCAGACATTATGGTCCAAGGAATACCATAATGACCAACTATATATTTTAGGATAAACTTATAAATCTATTTTCTACTTACATAGGTTAGAGGAATGGATTTAACCCACTTAGTAAAGTACTCAATGGCAGTGATTATTTATTTATGATCATTAATAGAATTAGGAGTGATTATTACAATGAAGTTTAACCTCCATATGGAATATGGGCATGGAGTGGTAATAGGTTTCAAATCTTGTGATGGAGTATGAATTTTTTTGTCATTTATTTGGCATGGGACATATTTATTCAAATATTAGCACTATTAGTTTACATCATTTGCAAGTAACATTTGATTTGAATATGTTTCTTTGAAAATTAATATTTCACTAGTGTGAGAACCAACAATACCATTGTGAACTAATTTAATTACTAAATCTACCTCTTCAAAATTTAAACATTTTAATAAATTTCCAACATAACTTCAAAGGTATAAAATATTTCTAAGGATAATAAAGAGGGAATCTCAATGGATGAAGGATTTTTTATTATTATGGGATAAGTTGGGAGGGATCACATTGTCATGAAGGTATATATCTTTATACTGAGGGGAATTAATACCAACTACCTCATAGACCATTCCAAATTTATGAGTATCATATGATAGAAACATCAAGTGCTCAATAAAGAATTGACTATGACTATCATTTAGATTCATGTCGATGAGTGAACTAATCATGGACATAGCATCAGCTAACCTATTATAGACTCAAGGAACTTGATTAAATTATAAGGATTTAAAATAATGTTTAATAATATCCACCATCTATTTATAAATAATTACCTTATCATACTTATCTTGGTATTCATTAGTTTCTTATTTGATGAGTAGTTGTGAATCCACCAAAACTATGAGATGTTAGATGTTATACTTAATTGCAATCTTAAGACTAGAAATAAGAGACTAATATTATGCTATGTAATTTGTACACAGGAATCATATCTAAAATGGTTTTAGATTGAGATCACCTTATGGAGTGATGACAAAAATAACTGCCCCTAAGCCATGGCTTGTGAAAGACCCATCAAAGTATAATTGTTACTATAATGATTCATCTAAGGACATGATAGCTTCATCTAAAAAATATATTTGGAGGTTTGATATCTATTAATGGTGCTTATACTAATGTATATATAATTACTTATCTTTTTATAGATTTTCATTTGACATACTCTATAGTAAACTCACTCATAAGCATGACCCACTAGACATTCTTCTGGTTAAATATTATTTATAAATAATAGACTTAAGTGGATCAAATTTTATATTTATGTTGGTTTGATTATTTATCATGTAATGGCAAAGTTTTTGGGAACCAAAAAAAACATCTAGACATGATTTTTTGATGGGAGAACACTCTAGTTCATATGATACCAAGGTTATACTCAGATAGTTTACTAATATTTTTGTCCCATATTCATCATGTTATCCAAATAATTACACTAATGCATGTTGTGTTATTGATATATTTCATAATAAAGGTTGCCTATAGTTGGTGGCATTAGGACTAGTGTATTTTATAGATAATGTTTAAGATTTGAAAATTCTTGTTTTCATTCCTCATTCTGGCTAAAGTGAATTTTTATAGGATAAAGGTGAAAATATGACACATGTTTACAAGCTATGATATGAATCTATGCATTTGTTTAATCTTACCTTGAAAACTATGAAAGTACTTAATAATTTTTGGTGGAGTCATTTCTATGATAGTTGTGACATTTGTAGGATCCAATTTGGTGCCATGTTGTGATATAATTAAGCCCAAAGTCTACCTAAAATAATCCCAAACACACATTATTTGGATTAATATGAAATTTTTATTCCTTCAATCACAAAAAAAAATTTAGTACCATGGGATGATGTGTTTTACTTATATATTTTTCCAAAATATCATCTACATAGTCTTCAATGATATCATGAAGCATATTGTGAAATATAACTATTATTAGACATTGATAAATGGCTCCATAATTATTGAGGCTAAATGACATTACTTGATAAAAAACATACCCTAATATGTGAGAAATTTTATTTTGTTGTTCTTTGGGAGATATTTTGATTTGATTTTACCATAAAAAACCATCCATTAAGGACAATACTCCTGACCTATTTGGAATCAACAATCATGTTTATGTTTGGTAAAGGGAAGTTATATTTAAGAATTGCTTTATTGATATCCTAGAATTTGTGTAGAATCTGATCCCTAGTGGTTTCATAATGAATGGTAATATATTAGTTCTCCACTTTGAGTATTATGTTGGCTACATAAAGCCAACTTCTATCTATTTTACAACTCCTTCACAAGTAGTGCCACTTTTGGATGCACATTTTTGAGTTTTTTTTACTATTTTTGAATTTTTATGTACAACAAGATGATTAAAAATTAGTGAAGGATATAAACATTTCATGTTTGCATATGAATTCCAAAAATATCATAAAATTCTTTGATGAGTAGGTTTAAAATAGACTATTATTGTGGATCAAGGGAAACAACAAGTTTCACAATCTTAATATTCTATTTGGTTCTAATATTGATGTTGATGATATTTTCAATCAACATAGTGGATTATTCTTGAAAAACAAATTAGAGGAGGAATATTAAGTTCCTCCTTAAATTCTATATGATTGGGAATGTTTTCATCTGATATTATAGAGGATGTAGCTACATAGTTATAATAATTTTATGAATGCTTTTTGAAAGCTCCCTAAAGTATGTATAATTATCCAAATAAATTAAAATGATTTATTGTGATATCTTGTTGGGATATTATCTCTAATTCTCGAAATCTTATATATTGATCTGGGCAACACTTCAGGTGATAATTCGGGTGACGGTCCTACCCCAATTGGTGGCAAAACTTCTGAGAATCATAACTTTTGCATCATAGCTCTGATTGAATCCCTGTTTGAACCATTGGAAAGCTAGGAATGATGATAACAAAATGAAATGGTAAGATATATGCTCAATTTGTTTTGACCCCCAAAATCCTAATGGAAGTTACCTAAATTTTAATTTTAATAGTGTTGTCTAAAACTAGTAAGTTTCTAGAAATAGTAATTTCTCAAATTTTATATTATTGTAAATCATGGAATTCAAACCACTTAATATCCTTACATATTGGTTACCTTACACATACTCCTTCTACCTTCAAAGTGTGTATAAATATATATGTAACCCAAGAAGGAAATCAGATATCTCTTCCCAGAGATAAGCATATGTTTTTATTTGCAATCTTATGAGTAATAAAGCATTTATTCTCAGAAAAATCATTGTTACTGTGTTATTTTCATGTTATTGAAATATATTTCAACCAAAACTTTTAATTTTGGATCATATATGGCCTCATCATTCTAAAAAATTTAGGGTGAGTGATTTTTATTATTCCCATAGGACAATCTATGGAAAGGTTAGTTTGAGGGTCAAAATGGTGGTGTCATGAAACATATTTCTAATGGATAAGTCCTCAAAATGGATAACAATGAAACTCATTTAAATTTATCAATAAGTTTCCTTAGGTATATTATAATATTCACTATCATAATTGCATAAGTTCACACTAGGTGGTTTCAATCTAGTATCTTGAAAGACTTCATTTTTTATGGACATTATACACTCTATGAAACCTTTTTCATGGATAAAAAATATTTTAATTTATATTTCATGATATTACACAATGGATTTGTGTATAGGATATTTCTTATTTTGGAAACACGTAACAAAATAATGAGTGTAGAGCTAAGAGGAGTTGGAATATTAAATATATTCTTTAGAAAGGAACCCATTGTTTAACCCTAAGTTGGATTATAATCATACTTGGGTAGATAGTGTTAAGATTATATAAATTATAATTCACAAGGGTGATGATCAGATCTCTATAGCAAGCCAATTGGATGCTAAACTCAAATATAAACATATGTTGAATTCATTAAACTGGTATAGGTTAAAAATATTATATACAACTATGATATATATGGAAATGATAAATAATAAATGTATTTATATTATTACAATTCTAATATAGTTATATACCTATAATAGTTATAAATCATACTAGAAGAGGATTCTAGAACAATCATCAGATTTTGGATTGGATGCCCCTAGAGCTATGAGTACTAGCTTTAACCCTAGAGAGTTCCATCAGTTCTACTATCTAAATATGATGCAAGTGTATTATATAGAATAAATATTGGAAAAGGATGAAAACACTTAGATTATTATAGGTTTTAATTCACCTTCACTCTAGTGCATTCAAACTTAGGTCATAGACTATCTCTCCTCATGAATTTTCAAAATCTTAGTTCTTCATATTCATAGTGACATTGGAGAAAAATGGGTTAGTGGGAACACCATATTGATTCAAACCCAAATAATCCTATATTAATAAGTATTTTTTACATATACATTAATATAAATAGGTCATTATACTAAGGTTTATATCTCTTACATGTTGTGTGAATCATGAAATATGTGCAAATCAAGTACAATAATGACCTAACTTGTAACTTGGAAAATTATGCTCTTATGCTACTATTTTAGTACTTTAGACTTGTGTATGTGTTATCCTTATGAATGATATGAAAATAGGATAAAAAGGGAAATATTTTCCATTATTGAGTGTTTGATTTAGTGCTTTAATAAGACTTTTTAAGTATTTTTTAGTGTTTATTAGGTGAAGAATGAATGAGGGTTGATCCTATATCTATATCAATTATTTTGGAGAAATAAATCACACTACATCACTTAGGATAACCATTAGGTTATGTTTTAGTTGTAAATCAGATGACTTTAGGGCATTGGAAACTTGCATTAGAGTAGGACAATAGAATTGACACATGTTTATCTTCAATGCTAGTGTTTAGGGAGCAAGAAAGTAGGTACAAACATAAAAATTATAGAGATGGAAGTTAAACAAGTTTTAAGAATTATGGGCAAGATAAAAGGTCTAGATCATCAACTTAAGACTAGTTAGACTAAGAGATATACCAATAGGCACAAGATAGAGTAGATGCAAGAGTTTTAAAAATGGGAAAGGTTTATAACGGAGAGGCACAACCTGTAGATCATATTTATGGATTACGTAACACCTCATTCTTATATATTTGGAAAAATAAAACCTTCATAATTCCTCTTACTTATATACCATTCCTTATTTTGTAAGTGTGGAATTTTCTCTATCTTATGCTCTTTATCATATCTCTTAGTCTAAACAGTCTTATGCTGATGATCCAAGCCTTCTATCTTGCCAAAAATGCTTAAAATGCACTTATATTCCATATTTACATGTTTTTATTTTGTACTTAATTTTTTACTTCTTAGACACTAATGTCTAGGACAACCACCATTGTTGATGCTAATATCCTAACCTGAAATAATTCTCCAATCCCTAAAGTCATATGATTTTCAAATGAAATGTATCTTAATGTTAGCCTAAGTGATTTGATGTGAGTTACTTCTCTAAATGGTTTGATATAATTACACTATCAACCCTCATTCATTATTCACCTAGAAAATACCAAGAGATACCAAGGAAACCTATGAAAATCACTTTATCAAGGATTTACTTGGACAAAGATTTCTTATTTCCATATTAGTCATAAGAACAACACATCTAAAGGTATAAAGTATGAAAGGAGCTTCCCAAGAGATATATTTTCCAATTTATAATCTAGATCACTATTATAATTGTTTTTCATGTATCACAAAAGCCAACACATAGGGGATAACTGCATTGGTCTGAGGCACTATTCATAGTATTGGTTATGTAGGCAACACTCATTGATATAGAGGTCTTTGGATTCATCTCAACATTATGTGCCCACTAACCCATTTTTCCCAAAGGTCATGATGAAGATGAACAATTAGGGTTTTACAAATTCATGAGGATCAACAATCCATGATATAGATCTAAATGCACTAGACCCAAAGTGAAAACAAACCTATAATCATATATGTGGTCACATAATTTTCTATTAGGTATTTCATACAAGACACTTATGCCAAACCTAGATAGTAGAATTGATGTAACCATCCTATGTTGATGTTAGTGTCTAGAGCTACAAAAGTGTACAATACTTAATATGACGACTATTCCATAATCATCTTCTAGCCTAGTTTTCTAACTATTCTACATCCAAAATTGTGTTAACATCAGAACTTGATAAGTATATTACTTATTTATCATTTTCATGGCAAAATAAATTCAATGCTTAACATAATAAGTATATAGTTTGACCCAATAATTATTAAATACTATAGCATAATAAGTATATGGTATATGTTATATACCCTTTTAATAAGTATATAGTTTGACCTAACCTATCTAGACCTTCATTTTAGGGTGAAACTGATTTGTATAAATACATTTTTTATTATTCCTAGGGTTTTAAGCCATTTAGAGTTTTAAATTTCTATACTTTTTCATTTCCTAATATTATTTTGCATGCAACCTAGGCATAGCCTTAGATTGGGAGGTGTGCCTATTGAATACACTAAGATTCCCCTCCCACCATATAATATGTCTCAAATCAATGATGCATTTCATACTATGGATCATGATGATATCCATGTTGACAATTAAAAACATACTGATAGAGTTATCATGGAAGAAGATTATAATAATGAAAACTATGAATAAATATAAAAATGAGAAAATGGACCATGATCAAGTGAGATCAATTTCATTGTTTCATGAACATAATCATCCAAATCTTGAATATATTGATGAGATCCTAAAAACTATATTGGAATAAAAATTCAAAAGGTATATTTGAAAAATATCTCCTTTTGGACACATTACAACATAATACATCTAGTTGGGGGACAACTTATATGTTAAACCTTTGTTTCATAAAAACTGAAACATTATTTCTACATCTAACATATAATTATTATTTTTTACAACAAAAATACTAGTTTCAATGCCTATTACTACTCAAACCATGTTTACATCCTCCTTGGTGGATACTCAACTTACTAATCTAAACCCAATGGGTATATAGTTAAAACACTCCTTCAAGTTATAAATACCTTAGAGGACAAGGTTAAAAACATTAAATAAAATGATTTAAAATCCCCTCATGATATTGATTTTTAAGATGTGTTACATAACCCTATTACATTTGAGATATATTTGCACCCTTTTCCAACTAGTTTTATTACAACCAAGTTTCCATTTTATGATGGAAAAGGTGATCATGAGTAGCATATTCAATAATTTTATGTGGCATGCCTTGAATATGCCTCCAATGATAAAATTTTGACCCAATTATTTCCAAGAAGCCTCAAGGACTATGCTTTGAGGTGGTTCTATGATTTAGCTCTCTAATCTGTAAACTAATTTAAACCTATTACAGATAAATTTTTAACACACTCTTCCATTAATATTTTTGAAATGGATTCATATGCTCAAATTTACAAAATAAAATAGGGAGCCAATTAACATATCAATTAATGTCTTGAGATATAATATAATGCTAGCTAAAATTACCAATCATATGGTAGATAAGGATTTTTAAGACATATTCAAGCAAAATTTGCTTGCTCATTTACTGATTACATTTTTTAAAATAATTTTAAATATTTTTATGACTTATGCCATATTATATGGGACCTTGAAATAAAGTGTATTTCATTAAATTAGAATAATTATGTAGTAAAAACACCATCTACATATACATCTAGTACCAGGTTCACAATCAAACCAATTTATAAAGTAAACACTTTTGAGCCTAAAAAGGAAACCACCACTATGGTTAACATATTTTCACAACAACATAATCATATTATTTTATCCAGTGAACCAAAGAGATAGTCATCTCATTTACCTCAGTCCCCAGATTCATTACTCTCACAATTACTAGAGTGTCTGCTTATATCTCTCCTTCATCTTATCAAGGTTAATATGATTCAACCTCTAACTAAAGAATATGATGTGAATGATTATTTTGATTATCATCAAGGATCATGTTATTATAGAAATATATTCTTACATTAAAATAAAAGATGAAAGATCTTATCAATGACCAAAATCTTGCATTTGATGATCATAAAAAAGAATCAGGTTCACAACCTAGTAATCACCAAAAGCATAAAATATTTAACAATACTTTATAAGACCATTATACGAAGGAACTATAAGTGTGAATGAAATATAAGTAAAATCCTCCTCCATCACATTATGGGAACTCATAAGATGGGATTATTGGTACTTATACATGACATATAAATCCTATAGTTTAAAGACCTATTACTTTCAATGAAAATGAGAATAAGGATGAAGAATCAGATCTTCATTCTTTATTAATTCAAGCATACTTTGATAAACACCCTATACATATTGTTATTGATAATGGTGAAAGTGATAATGTTTATAGCATTACATTACTTATGCACTTGAGTTATACTCATCATGATTTTCATCCTTCTTTTAGATCAGTAAGAGAATTTGATAGGAGCTCCCATAAGGTTCTTGGTGAGATTGACCTACCTTTATAGGTCAATCATACACATGTGGTTGTAACCTTTTTAGTTATAACTTCTAAGGGAATCTTTGATATGTTATTGGGAAGACCT